>JAKTUA010000011.1:0-440891 GCA_030556435.1 Teunomyces pallodes
GTTCCAGCTCTCAACCAACCGGTCCTTCAGGTTCTAGCAGTGTGACTGGTCCTTCACGCTCCAGCTCTCAACCAACCGGTCCTTCAGGTTCCAGCTCTCAACCAACCGGTCCTTCAGGTTCTAGCAGTTTGACTGGTCCTTCAGGTTCCAGCTCTCAACCAACCGGTCCTTCAGGTTCTAGCAGTTTGACTGGTCCTTCAGGTTCCAGCTCTCAACCAACCGGTCCTTCAGGTTCTAGCAGTGTGACTGGTCCTTCACGCTCCAGCTCTCAACCAACCGGTCCTTCAGGTTCCAGCTCTCAACCAACCGGTCCTTCAGGTTCCAGCTCTCAACCAACCGGTCCTTCAGGTTCTAGCAGTTTGACTGGTCCTTCAGGTTCCAGCTCTCAACCAACCGGTCCTTCAGGTTCTAGCAGTTTGACTGGTCCTTCAGGTTCCAGCTCTCAACCAACCGGTCCTTCAGGTTCTAGCAGTGTGACTGGTCCTTCACGCTCCAGCTCTCAACCAACCGGTCCTTCGGGTTCCAGCTCTCAACCAACCGGTCCTTCAGGTTCCAGCTCTCAACCAACCGGTCCTACAGGTTCTAGCAGTTTGACTGGTCCTTCAGGTTCCAGCTCTCAACCAACCGGTCCTTCAGGTTCTAGCAGTGTGACTGGTCCATCACGTTCCAGCTCTCAACCAACCGGTCCTTCAGGTTCTAGCTCTCAACCAACCGGTCCTTCAGGTTCTAGCAGTTTGACTGGTCCTTCAGGTTCCAGCTCTCAATCAACCGGTCCTGCAGGTTCCAGCTCTCAACCAACCGGTCCTTCGGGTTCTAGCTCTCAACCAACCGGTCCTTCACGTTCCAGCTCTCAACCAATCGTTCCCTCTGTTTCCAGTGTTATTAGTTCTTCGCCACTGATTTGTCCTGGAAGTTGGATTTCTGGATCATGTATTTTGGTCAGTTCAAGTGATTCATTATCCACTGAGATTGACTACAGTTCTAGTCTCAGCGTTGAATTTCCATCGATTACGTTTATTTCTGCTTCAATCTCATCATCCATAAGTCAGTTGACAGTTCCGTGGAATTCTACAACACCACCTGTTGTTCCGTCTAGTGTTGTTATTAGTAGGACCATCATCACAGATAGAAGCGAATCCGCTTCTATTAGTTCTGTTCTTTCCGTTGAATCACCCAAACCAACGAAAGAGTCTGGATCTGACCCATTAAAGTTTTCAAGTGTTCCTTCTCCTCAACCGATAGATTCAACGGTGATTACATCAACTGTTATTTCCTCTGTTACAAATACCCGTGGAAGTGGTTCAACAACCTCAATTTCCACATTCGATAACGGAGCATCCATTGTTGTCCCTTCATTATTAATGTCTTCTATTTTATTCTTATTGTCTGTTATTTAGACTTCTTGTGGACATTGACTTCAATTTTGGTTTTTAATTTTTATTTCAAATGCTTCTTGGTAATTATTCATTTTGTTATTTAATTGTGATTTAATCTATTCTATTTCAGATTATGTAAATTTCCTCAGTGTAGTAACAGGCAATACCACCCATTGATAATCTGATTCAAAGGGGCAATCAATTTCTAAATCTTCAAAAAAACCAGCCTGTATATAGAACATAGTACTGGGATGACGAAATCCTGGTTATGAATTTATCGGCCGAGTTAATTAGAGCTAATAAGATTGACTGTTACTTTGCCTTTATTTTAGAGTTATTAATGCACCATTCTGGCAGCTTATGATTTTGGAGCTAAGTTGGATTTTGTATCTTCAACTGCTCTTCAGCCTTTATTACATAGACAACATGAGTGCTACTTATATTCTGTGACCATTGGGTATAGAAGATAAGGCTCCCATACTTACACAGTGCTTTGTTTTTGCAACCGAGAAACATATGAATGGTTATTTAGTAGTCCTGTCCTCGGCTCTGAACGGAATCTCATTAATACGGAGATGAATAAACCAAAATAAGCATTTTCTTATTTCGCACTTCAAGCATTTACAGCGCTATACGCTATGAGGATAGATTTCGTTCGGAGATAGGACTCTACGAGTATTATTGAATGAATCTTAATTGGTTCTTCCAACTAAAAGCAAACTTTTTCCAGGCTTTTCATTTTTGAAGAGATTTGTTCTTAATTTATGAATACTTTACCTAGTTTCCTTGCATGATATTATTAAGAATGTCCTTTGTACTTCAATTAACCTCCTTCAAAGACGAAGATCTGAAGCAAAATAAAGGTTTATGAGTTTTACCCAAAGAAACCAACTTTTTATCTAGCACGATTCGAATTTTCATACAATTATAATACATCATTGTAGCTGTGGCCAAAGTGGTTTATGACATAGGGGTCGTACACACGTGAATAAGAAAAAGGTTCTATGGTCTAGCGGTATGACGTCTCTCTCACTCAGAGAAGGTCTCGAGTTCGATCCTCGATGGAATCATTTTTTTTTGTGTGCTTCACAATGTACAGAGCTATTTAATATATTACAATGTAATAACCACAGGAAAGGAATCAATACATCAGGAACAAACATACATCTCGTAAAATTGTATTACATACTTCAATGATATATAATCGTTTTCTATATATACCAGTGAGAAGTTTCTCCATTCTAACACCAGGAATGGTCCTTAGATCTTTTCAATTTTTGCATCTATACTCGTGAACTCAAGAACTCCATCCACAACTATGGACGGATCTTCGAGATTTGATTTGGGGCCAACATAGACCTTATATCCGTGTACGTAGTAATAAAGGAGGGAAAGTAGCCACACACCAATGTTAATAGCACATGTGTAGTTCATTGAATCCTCATCAACATTTTTGCTATTGGGGAACATGTTCATAATGATGGAATAAGCTATCCATAAAACAGTAATCCAGTGAATTGTGTTTGTCCAGAATTTTCCAAAGTAAAATTTTCCAGGCATGAAACGTTTTTGCCCAGTTGGTAATACGACCATAAAAACAGGAACTCCCCACGATAAATAGACTGAAGCAATTCCCAATGAGAAAAGAGCGCCTGAACCAGCCGGCCCAATTAAAACGAGTAACCCCATAATTAAACAAATGATCCCAGCTACAATGGTAGCTCTAACTGGGACCTTTATTTTAGGATTCACCACTTTGACAAAGTTGTAGATTACTGGAAGGCCGTCATCTCTTGCGAAGGCCCAGATTTGTCTGGAAGCAGCAATGAAGATCGAACAACTCATGAAATATTGACCAACAGCAATAAGACTCATGAAAGCAACCGCCCATTGCTTCCCTAAACTGTCATAGATAATTTGAGCAAGCAAGTTTCCTGTTGAAGTGTTCAAGAGTCGATTAACATCTGCGTCCTTGATAACGGCACAACAAACAATACAAATGAACCACCCAAGAACCCAACAAGTAGTAATGGAACCAATGATTCCAAACGGAATGGCACGTTGAGCATTCTTAGCTTCTTCTGAACAGTGAATAACCGAATCAAAAGAACAAATAGTCCACATGGCAGGAATCCATGCGAGCATGAATGACCACCCGGTGTTCCAGTCACGGTAGTTTTCCAATTTGCCAAAGATGAACTGTCCATCGTTGAAGCCGTAATTATTTGATGCACCGATTGGGACAGCAATAAAGAACAAGATAATCAAAAAGATGTTAAGCACTATCGAGATAGTTTGAAGTGTTGCAGTATGCCTTGTGGTCAAGCAGCATATGATGACATTACTGACAACACAGGCAGCAAATACACCGTACTGCATTCCGTTGGTAATAGTGAAGTCACCGTCCTTCTGTATGGCCACTGCAGCCAAGACTTCAGTTGCAAATCCAAAAGCAATGGAACAGATACCACCACACAAACCAATCGAGTTAGAGCAGCCAATGACAAAGCTAAGTGGAATTCCTACTCGTTCTGGAGCATAATAATTTGTGTAGTAGTATAAACCACCGCTAGTGGGGATAGACGAGCCAAGAACGGTGAGTGATATACCAGTGCACAAGATAAATATTCCGCTAACGAACCAGCCCCATGTCAATCCCACAGGACCGGCTTCTAGCCCAGAAGACATGACCGAAGCAATACTGGGAAGCAAGCCCATGATACTGAAAGCAATGCCGAATACCTGAAGGGTAGAGTAATGTCTTTCAAGCTCTTGTTTGTAGCCAATTTGGGCCAAAAGTTCCTCGTCGTCATAATTCCCGTTGGGGTCTATGGAGCGAATTTGCGACCTCTGCGAGGTTAGCTGGTGAAGATTAGAAGTATAGCTTTGAACAGCGTGGGAGGTGGCCGACCTTATATGACTGACCATTTTGAATAGTTGTCAAAGAATTCTTGACAACAAACAGATGCGATCTTTAAGTAATTAAGGCCAACATGGTTTTGTTCACGGCTGCAAATACCATATTAGGAACTGACCGCCACAGATAACGTTCTTTATCTATTACACAAGGGAAATGGCAATATTTTATACCCTTATGTAAAGGAAGAGGCGGACTTATCCACATATATTGGCATAATTGCCGCAAAATGAATATTCCAAATTGGGGTGATGCGCTAAAACCAGGAAGGCGATTTGTATGAATAATGTTGAAGTAACGCCTACTGTGTCAGCGATAAATTACGATTGCTTCTATCGCGGGGGTATTACCATAAAAGGAAGGTGGAGCGGATAAGGAAACGGCACGTGAGGTAGTGATGTTTAGGCGACACGAAACCGCACGTGATATTAAGACCATGCCACATAACTCCTACACAGGACATAAAAAGAAATGTGAGAATCGCCAAAAACAGTAATCATTGGGGAAAAAAAAAAGAAACAGGGAAAACAGGGAAAACAAGGAAAAAACAAAAAATGATGGCGTGCATGGACAAATACTCCCGCGGAACACCCCGGCGTGTCAGGACCTGCGATGCCTGAGGGACTAGGAATTTCCGACGGCCAAAAAAAAACGGGCGTTTTTTTCCCCCACAAACAACTGGACTAAATCAGGCACATACCCATGCCGAGGAAATGTGGCATCGTCGCAACGGTTACTGTCAAATCAGCACCGAGTAGTTCCATGCCAATGAATGCCACAAACACGTTCTTAAAGGGGAAATACAATGCACACTTTTTGCCACAGATACCGCCTAGATCCTACCTCTGTTCCCCTCCCCCTCCCCGGATTTGGGGTAAGGAAAAAAAAAGTAAGGTTGTTGGTTACTAACAGGTGGTGCACTGTGTGCAGTACAAATCCCCACTAAAAACTTTTTTTCGACCATGAGAAATCCCCACTAAAACCGGCCGTCTATTATCAAACATTCGAGCTATTTAGACGTTGACAAAGGGGTAATCAACGGGGAATATAGCTGATATACTTATCCTCCAAGTAACCTCTCTTAGAATCTTTTTTAAAATGTCTCAGGATATCGTCATGGCAGCGGAAAATGCCCATGATGTTACCACCCATGACACCACTGCCTCGTCCCAGTTTCCTGCCAATAATGAGCTCCCTGAGTCTACATACGAAGCGTCTGCAGCAGCAGTAGCAGCAAAAGCACGCAAGGACCCTGCATCCAGGCCGTACAAGTGTCCATTGTGCTCCAAGGCATTTCACCGACTTGAACACCAAACCAGACACATCAGAACCCATACAGGGGAGAAGCCACACGCTTGTACGTTTCCCGGTTGTTTCAAGCGTTTCAGTAGGTCGGACGAACTTACTAGACACTTGAGGATCCACACAAACCCAAACTCTCGCCGAAACAAGAACTTGAACAAGGGAATCACGCTGGATGAGCAGACCGATGACCTCGCTCCAGCTACTCCTCCCAAACGCAAAACCCAGCGCAAGAGACATGATCCGAAGGATGCCACACATTCCAGTGAAGACGAATTAAGTAACAAGACTAATACTCCTCCTAGTGATGAGGAAGTCAAGGATGAGAAACCCACCTTACTGAAGTTGCCCAGCACGATGAACATCGATATGTTAGCCAGTGCTGCCTCAAATGAACTCAAGATGCTTGAGACAAACAACTCAAAGTCTCTTCCTTCTCTCACAGACTACTTTAACCCAGAGAAGCCTGTCAAGCAAGAAGATACGGAAGTACACAACAACCTCCAGCACCTCTCCAGCGTAGCTGCAACTGCCAACAAATCCAAGAGCTACACCACGTTGGCAACCCCCAATAAATTGCATTTGAACACGTTGTCGTCATTTCAAATGATGACCCCAATAAACCCCCCTCGGCCAAACACCCATGTATTGGAAGAATCGGACTTGGATTATGTCCAGCAGAGACTCAAGAAGCTGAGGCCAAACAGTCCAAAACCACAGACATTCACATTACCAAACTCGCCAGTGATGGGACTATCAGCTGTAAATACTCCGATTATATCTGCGAATAGCAGTTCTACCAACTTGACATCGTTCTTTATAGCACCACTATCGTCGACGTCAAGGACAACTCAACCGAAGTCTACTACTCCACCACTCACCATCCCAGCACATAATCAAGACTCGTCAAAGGACTCACCCAGTTCTGACATCCAAAATAGTCTTCCTCCACTCAGAAGCTTGAAGTTAGACTTGCCTACAAATCTCACGATGCCAACATTGGCTCACAAGGAGCCTATGGTGTTTAACAATATGAATGGCACACATATACCAATGGCTAGTGCTCGCACTTCAAGCTCGAGCTCCGGGAAAAGTGGCCAGTTTCGCAAGAATATAGAGAAGTAAGTGTATCATATGTATTATAATAGGGGATTTAAGGTTTTAATTCTTTTCGTCTAAGTATTGTAGATCTAACTCTAAGCAAGCTCAACTCCTCCCACAGCCCAAACTTCAGACTCATCTTCAAATCTGTCGCTAAACATCGTCTCTTCATCACCACCTGCCTCAATTCTTTCACGTTCAACACCTGCCAATCTTGAAGCAACTCTCTTGGTGTAGTCGCCAATCGACCGGGCAACAATCGAAGTATCAGTGACCGTAGTAAAGTTCTCCTTTCCTTCAAACCATTGGTTGAACTTGCTCATACTGATGTCTTCAACCAAATCAAACACTGAAAGGTAAGCCTTTTCTGCAGCCAACTTAACAGGAATAATCGGATCACGGATACTGGCAAAAATACTAGGAACCAAGACATCCAAATGCAGATTGATGACTTGTTGAGCCTTGAAACGAGCAACAGTTCTGATCACAACCAAAGACAATCTCCGTGTATCAGGAGAGTTCGACACTGGTCTAAGAGTAAGGATAGCGAGCTGGTTAGCCAACTTACCAATGTTGTCGGATCCAAGCTCGAATGGTTCATTGGATACAGAACTAGCCTCACTAGGAGCCTTAGTTTCATTGACCAAAAGCAATAATTTTCCAATGGCCACCGTAGCATTATCACTGATGTACACCGATGTCGAGTTGGCACATTGGATAACAAAGTCAACAATCTCATCTAACAAACTGGCTTGGAAAACATGTGCTGGAGAATATCTCAAGAACGAATTGACCGACAAAACACAGAACTTGTCATTACTGTTTTCAGGCTTTTCCAATATCTTAGATCTGATGATACTAGCGGCTTCTTCTGTCGAGAGAATCTTAGACAAGGAACCAATCAATCTAGCATAAGACACAGCACTCTTGTCATCAACAACGGTAATTTCATCTTCCACTAAAGTCATGATCGAGGTCTTAGAAGCTTCATTCATATTCTTACCAGCCTTGTCGACAACCTGTAACATGGCCTTCAACATCGATGTCTTGACTCCTTGGTCATCGGAGTTCTTAGCGCCAGTAACCAACTCCGTTACTAACGAGTCAACTCTTGGCTGGAAGCCAATCAAAGTACCCAATGCAGTCACCGCACGAGCTCTCAACTTTTCATTGGTCGTATCCGACAAAGATCTTACAAAAGTTCTCTGCAATTGAGGGATAAATGGTCTTAAAAACTGTGCAATCTTGAGCAATAAGCTGTTCAAGGCAATCAAAATAGCAGCCTTAATGTTACTCGTGACCTTTTCACCAATGACACGAATAAGAGGACCTGTTATGGTTGTAGCAAATGGTTTCAAATTCAAAGCAGGAGTCTTATCAATAATATCAGCAATTGCCAATGCCGACAACTCCTTTCTCTCAGAGTTACCGTACATCAAACCATGCAAGAAAACTGGCAAGATACAGTTTGGACCCTTTGGTAGCTTGAAACCGGCCAATTCTTGGCCAGTAACACCAGTAATGGATAAGGCTTGGTAAGCGGGCTTGACCAAATTCTCCAAGTCTTCCTTGGATTGCCTCTTAACCAAAGCTTGCAAGGCTTCGAAAGTACCAGCAACAACCTCCGGTGATGTGTCTCCCAACGACAAAATGAATTGCGAGACCAAATCTTGTAAGTAGGTAGAATAATCAAGGTTTGTGTGAGTGAAGAAGTTACCCAATCTTTGGTAGATTATGGCTCTCTTTTCGGCATCTTCGTGCTTAACCAAAGCAAGAATTTGCTGCATCAATGGATGGACACCATCGTTATCATTAATCGCAAGCAAGATGCTATCAAAAGCGGACATGATTTCTTCCTGTGCTTCTTCCAGGTCCGATTTAGCATCGATGACAGCATTGATTAAGGTGTTGATGATCAAACTTAAACGTCTGTACAAAGCGGAACCAGCAACAGAAGCCAACGAAGAAAGAGCCTTGGCCTTGAAAGAGTCTATTGGTGGAGTCAACAACGTAGGAATCAAAATTGGGAAGATGACATCTGCCTTCGTAGCCATGATATCCTGCAATGCCAACAAAGCATTTTCTGAGTCACTGGATTCCAACATATTCAACAAGTGAGGCAAGATTTCATCAATGACAACCTTACCCAATTGTTCTTGCAAGGATTCAAAGGCTTGAGCAGATGCTTCTCTGACATCAGCATCACTATCAATAAGTGTTTCACGAATGATTCTGATGAAAACATCTTGGAATTGAACAAGGGCATCTTCTTGCGACGACTTGATTAATTCGTTCAATGCAATACAGATACCTTGCTTAGAGTCATTATCACCGATGCTCAAAGCATCCTCCAAAGTAGGTAACAATTGTGCCAACGCATTGGAACCAACTAAACGAACCATTTCACCAAGAGTATTAGCGGCAATAGTTCTCTGAATCTCATCACTTGAGGCCAATCTACGAATAATAATGGCTGTGAGCGAAGACAAAATTTCCTTGACAGTTCTTGGAGTGTTGGCAACCAAGGCCTTCCAAATATCAACGGCAGCAGCACGAACCATACCAGTAACATCGGAACGACAAAGGAAGATCGAAGCCAAAACTCGGTCACGACGGTCTTGACCCAACGCATCAACAAGGCTCTTGTTGACTTCACCGGTAGTGTTGGCAAGCTCTTCGGTAAGTTCATTCTTACCGGAGATACCTGTGATTTGAAACAATAAGTCACCAGTAAGTTCAAGAGAAGAGAGACGAATTCTGTAACTGGAATCAGCCAAACCTAATTCTAACTCTGGAAGCAACAAATCAACAGCCTTCTTCGCGTAGTTCTTGACAATCAATCTACCTGCTCTCAATGCAGTGTCTCTAATTTCTTCATCAACATCGGCCAAACCACTTAAAATTGGAGGAATAATACGGTTCAAGTACGGAGCAAACTGAGAGCCAAAACAAACAGGCAAGAATAATAATAATGGCATAAAACCAGCCCGAATGTGATTACGAGTGGAAGATGCAGAAGACAAGATCGTAGGTAATAATTCCTCCAATTTGTTGATACCAAGACCGCAGATAACTTCGGACAAAGCTTGAGCCGAACCAAGACGATCTCCCGCTTTGGTTTCGTCTTGCAAAGTATCCAAGAGACGTGGAATTAAGTCGGGGAACAGTTCCTCTCCCAACTTCTCCACCAAAGAACCCAATGCTCTAGCAGCAGTAGATCTGGTAGCAGGAACAGGATCAACCATGGCAACCTCTAATTCGCTGACCAACTGAGGCAAGTATGAATTTAAATCCTTAGAGTCGACTAAAATAGCCATATTACCAACAATCTGACAAGCCTTTTTCTTGGTACCAGCAGATCTGTCTCTCATACCTCTGTGAATAACATGAATAATCAAAGCCAATGATGGAGCATCAATATAATGGACGAATTGTGTCTTGATCAACTTATCTAAGGCAGTATCAGTATATTTAGTTGGGTCACCAATTGCATTAAGCAAGTCTGGAACGATAGACTGAATTTCAGGATTACGAATAACTTCACCAAAACGTTTTAAAGCTTGATCAGCGGCCTTTCTGACTTCCTTGTGAGTATCATTCAAAACACCAACAATCTCAGGGACAATGGTGGATAAAGATGCAGACAATTGAATTGGATCCAAGTAAGCCATGGAACCTAACAACTCCACGGAACCCTTCTTCGATCTCCAAGCAATTTCATCCAAGTTGGAAATAGCCAATGGAATCAACTTCTTAATACCGTAACTGGTTGTGTTCTTCATGATTTGCTTGGCAGCAGAGTCAGTGGCTTCACGAACTTCAGGAACTGCATCACCCAAAGATTTCAAGATGATTGGGAGGACCTCAATCACGTATGGTTCGAAAAATTTACCAAGACTCAAAGACAAACATTCAAAAGCAAAGGAGACACCTTCTCTTCTATTTGGATTCTTCTTGTCGTCAGAAGCATCGGTCAAGGATCTGATAATATCATAACTAGACAAAGACTTAATACCAGCACCCTTGACCAACCCCGAAATACCATACGCAGCACCACGTCTAATAGCAAACCTCTTACCTTCGAACATCTTTTCAAACAAAGTGTCAAAGTAGTCTTGCAATTTCGAAGTAAAGGAAGCAACTAAAGGAGCAATACATTCAGAGACGGCATACTGCACATCCTCCGAAGGAGTGTCAAGGGTCTTGAGTAATCTTTCCACGATTATCTGAATTCTAGCGTCGTCCTTTTCCAAGTGACGTGCCAAAGCACCGTACAAGATGATGACACATTCTTTAAGATTGTCTTGAGCTTTAGAACCCTTATCCTTTTCAGCCAAGTTATTCTCAAAGATTGGAATCAAAGTCTCGACATTTCCAGTTCCATGAAGGTTGATGATTTCAACACCAGCGTCCTGCAATTCTTGACGGACAACGTCGTCCTTATCACCAAGAGCACCTTCATCGACCAAGAACTTGAAAACCTTTTCAATTGAAGCGTTACTAAACAATGGAGCAAATAACTTCAAGGTTAATGCAATAGTAGATCTTTCTTCCCAAGTATCTCTTTGGTCAGAGGACGATTTGATGATCAAACCAAATCTATCCAACACAGGAGGTGGTGGATTCTTTTTGACATGGTAGAGATCAATCAACTCTTGCAAAGTTCTGTCAAAGATGGTATCATCCTTTTCTTGGATATTCTTCACAGCAGAGACGATGGCCTTAGCTATGGATAACCTCAACCCAGAGTCCTTGTTGTTTGCCAATCTCAAAAGCTGGAAAGGAGCATCTTCAGCAACCTGGAGATCGTTATCATCCCAAATTGTGGTGGCTATTTCAGCGGAGTTTCTTTCATTGTCATGGACAGCAATCCAAAGTTCACTGGAGTATGACAACTCGCCTGATAAGTCAAACTCAGAATCAATTCCTTCCAAGATAGCTGTTCTGACAAACGAGTTTGGAGTTATAATGTTATCAAATAAGATCTTCAAATCTGCAGGAGTGATACTGACAGCAATGTGTTGACATAAGGACAAGAAACATTCCTTTGCAAGCTTGGCTTCGGAAGGTAATTGCATCAATGAAATCAATGCGTTCAAAATATCTGATCTTGGAATAGATTCATCTTCGAATAGCTCTGCATTAGTAGCAATAAGGTTGATCGTCAATAAGAGATGCTCAGCTGCTGGATCCTCATCCACAAACTCCGATGTAACTGCTTTCTTTGATGAGTTCTTGATGGCATTTTCTTTACCATTTTCCAATACTTTAGTCAATAATGGGGTAATGTAGTTTAAGAAGTATGAGTCAAGTGGTGAACGCTGAACCCAAGTATCAATTGCATTCAAGTAAGAAGAGATTTGGCCCATGAGCGGAGCCTCAAGAAAATGCGGAGGCAAATTGTTTGGAGCATAAAGACGTAAGGTCAAAACACCATACATCCATCTTGAAGCCACAACCTTGGCTGGAATCAATCTTGACAAGTCTAAGTAGGTTTGACAGACCAAGTCGCCAAAAATATCAGCAATAATTGGAACTTGTGCCAACGCAAACAACTTTTGTACGGAGACTTGGTACCAGAATTTAGCTCCATTGTCCACTTGAAGTGCATTGTCGCACAATTCGTTTGTAAGAGCAATAGCGGAGTTAACGTTATGCACGAGCGATTGGACTTCCACGCGAATCTTACTTTCTTTTTCCAATTGAGCATTCACCAAAGCTTGTTCATCCTTGGTTAACTTCTTAGTGGTTCCTTTCTTTGTTGTTAACTCTTTCTTGATACTTTCTTCCCATTTTTTGATTTCATAGTCCTTTGAATTTTTATCTTCACTCTTCTTGGTGTTTTGGTTGAGAACATCAACAACGAGCTGACCTTCTTCTGATTTCCAAATAGCAATCAGTTCAGAGTCAAGCAGGGCAATCTTTCCAGCATCGATCGAAGCAATCTTAGCTGTTAAAACCGGCGTAACAATCTCAGGTTCAATAAATGCAAGAATTCCAAGTGCTCTTATGGCGGCCTTAAAAAGCAAACTTTCTGGTGTAGAAGAATTGATCAACTCATATAAGCTATCAATAATTTCGTTATGCTTGGCTCTAACCAAGGCACCGATGTCGATATTATGGCCACTTCTTTGAGCTAATCCAACCCAACCGTTCTTGATTGAAACTAACCTGTGGTTGGCTACTGCAATCAACCGCAAAAAGTTGTCGTCCACGTTGGATGGAGATTGCGTTAATGCAGAAACCAAAGGAGAAAGACTCAAATAGTTGTGGTCAATTTGTGCATCATAATCACGTAAAATCTTAAAAATCACATCAATAAGACAGATTTGGTATTGCTTCAAGAGTTCCTTGAGTAAATCAAATCCATATAATCTCAATTCATGAGGAACATTTTTGGAAGCAACAAAGTAAACCCAAGCTGAGGCATAATTGAATTGGGTTTCATCATCCAATCCACCCACATATGAAACTGACGCAGCTAAGGCTCTAATGGCCCACTTATATTCAACCTCCTGTGTGAGTTTGGTGTAGACCTTGGCGTTGATTAATATGGAAGGCTTATCACCGCTATCGGTCAACGAATTGACAAATACCGAGGACTGAGAATCCTTTTCCAAGGCAATGGTCACATAGGCACTGGCAATTCCCTTATTGGTCACTGTAAGAACAGGAGATTGTTGAGCAGATTCAAATGATTCGAGTAAAAGTGGGTGTATTTCCTGCAAAAAAGAAGTGTATCTGTCGTTTGAATCTTTGCAAGTAAATATATATTCACCTAATTCAACAAACCAGATCTTTCTCAATGGGATTTTCTTCTCTGTCAAACCTGCCTTGAATTGTGCTGAAATCTTGTCCGAAATTTCCTTTGATGGTTCCCAAGATTGGTTACACAATATTTTTAACGAATTGATGACGAAAACTCTAACCAATAATGGAAGTGTGGTTTCATTCTGGTCCTTGGAAACAATTGATAACAAGTTTATGATTAGTTTAGACGAAATTTCTAATTGATCAACTGGCAAAAGGGTCAATGAATCTATGATCAATTGTTTAATATCAACATTTGAAGTCGATTTGAGTGCTTTGAAGATTTCATCGATTAATTTACTGACATTTTCGAGTGCTGGGGAACTGAAGTTCTTTGGAACGATAGCTTGAAAAGTAGCAAAGGCTCCAGCTCTCACTGGTTCCTTGGCCGATTTGAAACCAGACAATATGGAACCTAAAAGCTTAGTGGAAACCAATAGCTCGTCCAATTGGACTTTGGAGGAAATATGCTTAAACAACGGAGGTAAAAGAACACCAAATGAGTTTTCAGATGATCTCATTACACATTTATCAATGTTAGGTACAAAATCACTAAGAACCTTAGCATCGACATGCTGGTTAATGAAGCTACCAAACACATTCAAAGAACTTGACGATGGGGTCGTTTTGTTCAAGAGAACTTGATTTGAGTAGAAATCTAATACTTGAGGAACTTGAGTTTCTTTGAAAGTAGCGGCCAACGAAGGCTTCTTAATAAGATCCTCCAATGCCGAATTTAATACCCCGAAGAAGGCCAAGATAGCATCGTGTGGTAAGTTCGATTTGAGCAATGAGGCTGCCAATTCAAGGTAATGAGTATCGTCATCTCTGGAACCCAAGGTATTAACTAAAGAGGACTTTGTCGAGGCTAAGACAGACTGGTATACTCTCCTTCGGTGTTGAACGTCCTTATGTTCCTGCGGCGTTGAATCAATACATTTGTGGACAAGAATGGCCTGTGTTTGAAGAATGATTTGGGTCAATTCGTCAGTTGGTTGCTTTCCAGATGCTATCTCACTGAATCTGTTAATCCATTGTAAAAGTACCAAATAGTTGGTAATTGCCATAGTTGGTTTCTGATACACTTGTAGATGGACAAACTTGGAGAAAACGGTCAAATATTTCGAATCGTGTTGAATTAACAGCTCCAACGTAGAAAGCAATTCGTTTCTAGTATTAACATCCTGGTATTTGTTGAATGTCTTAAGAAGCTTTATTGAAATCTGGTCGATTTCATCACCGGGTACATGGTTTGCGGCTACTAAAGCCAGAATGTTGCGCAAAATTGTAATTCTTTTGTTTGCTGAAGAGCTAACTATAGCAAATGCATACTGGTCCTTCAATTGGTCCCACGACTCAGCATTCAAGCTCATTATTTTGTTTGAAAATAACGAGTCTCGTCGTCTTTAAGCTGCCCTTTTAGTGAGTCAGTATAGTACAGAGAAATATTGGGTCGTGCACTTGGCCAAATTGAAAATTTTTCCCATACAGGCCATTTTTTGACTGAGGTAATTACCCGGCCCGCGATACCAAAGTATAAAGTTGTCGCAATCTGTCGGGCCATTTGTTCTGTTCTTTATCAACTATAACAGTCGATGAAGAGAGGTTAACATCCGTTGCAGCAACGTAGTTTACTACGGACTCGCATCTTGCGGGCGCTGTGGAGAACATCATGGCCACTCACCACACACAAATGGTGTATAGAACCACTGAGGCTGTCTTCTGTTGATCAGTGTAGTTTTCTCCACTGCTGTGAATAAATCACCTTATTCTTTTGCAGAACTTGTTCTTTTTACCAATCTTCTGATCTACTAGTCTCTACAATCAATCTCACGATAGAAGAATTTTTGGTTCAAATTCTAGAATGTAATATTATTAATCAACTGTCATCCGCGGCGATATAAATTTTGAAGGAAATGAAGAATAAATATGGGTGGGGAGGAGTCATAAAAAATCGTTATTCATGTAGCGGAAGGCTATACTTTTTGGTAAACAAAAACAAAAAGGAGGAGGGTCTATTATGGTTCTTTTTTTTTAATAATCATGTGTCATGCTTGAAACAACATCTGTTACCGTAGCGACAACTGCCGAATTTAGCCCAGTTGGCACAAGGCTTAGATCTCCATTTCGGAGGTCTTTCGATAGACTTCAATTCATTTTTCCCGTGCGCGAATTGGCACTTATTTCCGTAGGGGCAAATGCCGACCTTCATAAAGGAAGCGCACAATTCGGTTTTGTAGAGCTGCGTATTTACCGATTGCGAGTGGTTCGATGTTTGCGGCTTGAAGTATTCGTCACCAGAAGAAGCCGACAGGTTTCTGTGACGTTGGCGAGGGGTCGATTTGTGATGCTGGTGGGGCACATACAGATGTTGCGGCTGTTGTTGCTGCTGTTGGTGTTGCTGTTGTTCGAAATTGAATAACTCATCGGGTTGGTCGTCAAAAGTGGGAAGATACATAGGAGGATACGAGTATGGGTTCCCAAACTGGTCGTAATCGTTAGTCTGTTCAGTTATAGAGTTAGGAACCTGCTCCGCAAAAGAGGGGGAAATCCGAGTGGGCTGGTTGTAATGGTGTGATTGTTCTTGTTCCTGCTTATGAGGAGATACCCACAAATCCATCAATAAATCTCCCTGCAAGTCGGTCAAGTCTGAAGTTGAAGAGGTGGAGGACGAGAAACTTGAGCCCAATGGTGAATTGCGGCTGGTTTTGTATGGCGTGTGACTAATATTTTGCGAGTTGGGCGTCAATTTTTCACCGTCCTCGAGTGGTAACGTGTGTAACTGAACGTGGTACGGAACCTGAAACTGATTGTAGACATTAGCTTGAGCAAGCATTGTTGAAATAGAACGATATAGTTTTCTCTCTCTAAAATAAAGACGGAGTATTAAATTACGGAACTTTTTCTTAGTGGCATTGCCGTGGAGATATATATATACAAATGGTGTCTGCAGATGGGAGGGGAAGTGGTCAACAATTTAGGTATTGCCAAAAATATTTTTTTGTTTCTTTTTTTTTTTTTTGGTGGTGTTTTCTCTACCGCCAGATGGATCAAAATCTAAAACGTTAAAAGTGAGGTGGTGCCCGCGGATGAAAGTTTTTGCCTCAACGGTAAAATTCAGATGTTTGAGGAAATGGTTGTAGGCGTAAACGATATACTGTGAGGTTTGCTGTTGGTGCTTGCAACGCATTAGCCACCAGCTCTTAGTAACATCTCTTGATTAGCCCACAAATCTCTCCACTGATACATATCTAGTCAGCTCAAAAAATATCGGCTGCAGGTTGGTTAATGTTCCGCATCGGAACCTGACATGCAAATGACAAAAAGTGCGCAATGGCTGGGCATCAGTGCGATACCGGTCTTTGGAGCCTCTTTTTTCTGTTGCGCACTTACTTCCACACCAGGTAGGCGCAACGGGGATAGGTACCCAACGTATTCTGTGCTCCACTTCTAAGTGGTGCACAGTTCTGGTGCCTCTTTTTTTTGCCTACCCCGACAGCAATGTGTAAGATATTTTTCTACTTTGTTGTGTATTGTAGATTGTAGCCCGGATAAACAGTGCCGAGAAATCTTGTTATGGCGTATTGTCGCAAAAGATACCCCAAGTAACGTAACTAAGATTTCGTTGCAAAACGTTGTTGCTCGACAGGCCACCTTTCAATCGCTAATTGGAATTTTCCGCAACTTTGCAGGTTACGAGTTTGGCGGAAACCGGGTATTTTTTCCATTGGATACATTTGTCATGCCACTCTAGTCTAGGTCTCATCACCTTTACAGTTTACATCGGATCAGGCGATTTCTAAGTAGCTGTCGTTTCAGACTTTGCTAGTCCAACTGTACCTCTCCCTAGTTTCTCGCTTGCGGTGCTCTTTTTCTCCACTCTAGCTACCCCCTATTTAGATCTCCTCTTTTCTTTTTAGGCCTTACTGTCTGTGGGAACTCCGCCATTCCCCTCTATGGAGATTCGCTCCCCTCACCTCTTTTTTCCGAAGCGTATATCCGATCATGTGACAGATGGTGAACTGTCTAAATTATTTCCATACGCCGCATGCTTAGGTAATAGAGAAATACTACTTCGCTTCAACCTTTCCAGAACGGACTCTGGTTACTTTTCCCTATACGAACCCACAATCTCCAGAGGGGGATGCTTGTGCCTTAGAATGAAAACAATGCTGCAAAACTAAAATATTCTCTGGCCAGCTAAATTTGATTTGCAACCGGACCCAAGCTCTATTCCTACCGGCTGTTTTTATTCGTACTTATCTTATGTCTTGTAGTATGGCTCTCATATATCAATTAAAATAACTTCGTTCTTACAACGGCCCAGGATTAATGGATAGTAAAAGTATACTCTTCGAGTATTTATCAAACTACTGTTTATATAAGAAACAAACGGGTATTCATTTAAACTTTTGTAGACACATCTGATTGTTATGTAGGTAATAATCCGTAACATTAAATGGTTACATTGAATCCTAGTCGGTTTCTCAAGTGGTTTCATTTGACAAGTGCAAGCTCTATCTTCAAAAAAAAAAAAAAAAAAAAACGAGTATTGGGTCACGTGATTTCATCTTCACGTAAACATACACGCCATCTTAAATATACACGCGTTGTATACTGTTTTAGCCTATGGCCGTTACGTCCAATTTAAAAGCGCAAGTCGTATGGCTACAGCAAGAGAAGCCTCACATACCACCTGCATACTTTATAGACAATGTTTTAAAAACTTATCCCGCTTCAAAAATACGACCCAGTCTGTCTCTCAATGGCGCTTCAAATCATACAGCCAATATACCACCAGCTCCAATTACTGCAATCGCCCCCAGCATCACGAAACCAGCTCCAGTCACCGTCATTTCCCCAAGCATCACGAAACCAGTTACAAGTTTTCCAAATCCATCATCTCATGGTACATCTAGCATCATAAACACGCCTCGCACAATCCCTCCTCTGAATGGCGTCATTGATTTGACAGAATCAAGGAAACCAATAGCATCAGACATACCACCAATAAAGAGGCAGAAACTAGAGCTACAGGATGGTGAGGAGGTAACTTTACTTAATCAGCTTTTGTCGATCCAAAATACAAAGATCCAACTTTATGACGAAAGGTTCCAGGTCAGTGAATCGACGTCCCTATCGTTGGATGCAAAGAAAGACTATTACAAGAACAAGTTTGAACCTAAATGCAAGGCGTTGGAATTACAAATCGCCAGACTCAATGCAAATCTCC
Source organism: Teunomyces pallodes (assembly GCA_030556435.1). Lineage (NCBI taxonomy): Eukaryota > Fungi > Ascomycota > Pichiomycetes > Serinales > Debaryomycetaceae > Teunomyces > Teunomyces pallodes. The sequence goes on from JAKTUA010000011.1 coordinate 18,740, forward strand.
AACAATTGAAAAGAAAACCAATCTCTCAACTACCATCAACACTTCCTACTTCAACCCCGATTGTTTCGGCCCCTCGTCCTGTCTCCCCGGCAGTTAATGCTGTCATCTTAGATGAAGAGGACTTCAACACATATGATTTCTCTGATTACGAAGATAGGGACCTCAATGATGAGTTAATGCGACAGCAGGACGATGTTGAAATCATAGGGTCCAAATTCAAGGTACCTGAACTTCCCGTTAACTTGAATGAACCTAGAAGAGTAGCGTTAGAGAGAAAAGCAGCCGAACAATCCAATGCAGCAGATATTTCTATGAATGAAATGGAAGACGACTTTGGTGAGGCAACTATGGATGGGTTAAGAACACCCACACAAGAACGAGATGATTTTGATGATCTCGGTAGTTTTATTGACGATAAAGATATAGAGGAAGATGATGACACTTCCTATAGAGGAAATACCCAAAATGATTCTGATAATGAAAGTGTTCCTATGCTAAACTCGGAACTCGATGCCATTCAACTTTCGCCTGACGTGGCTAAGCACTATGGTATCCAATACAATAACACGAAAAATAATAATACTCAGGTTGATTTAATCGACGATAATGACTCACTTCATAATGATAATGGCGACGATGATGATGATGATGACGGGGTGGAAGAAATTGAAGATTTCACCACACAGTTAAACGAAGAGCGAGAATTAATTGAGGTCATCTCTGATGTTGAAGATGAGGATGAATCGACATCCTGCTTCAAGCCACCCGCTGCTTCGACGCAGTCTTTGGCTTCTATGATTCCACTTAATTCCAATGTACAGAATATTGATAGCGATTTTAGCGATGATGATGATGAGCTTATGGATATTTTGACCGGTGCACAACCAATTCCAACTTCTGGCTCCAATGATAAGATGGTTATTCCTCAAGGTTCTGAAGGCTTTATTGAAGAAGTTTACCTGGTTCTTAACAACGTTTTCAAGTTAAAATCGTTCAGGTCGAATCAGATGGAGGCAATTGCTGCCAGTTTACAGAGCAAGGATGTTTTTGTTTTGATGCCAACTGGGGGTGGTAAATCGCTATGTTACCAATTACCTGCTTTAGTTAATGGTGGTAAGACACAGGGTACCACCGTGGTTATATCTCCGTTAATTTCTTTGATGCAAGATCAGGTGCAGCATTTACTTGATAAGGGCGTCAAAGCTGGAATGATTAGTTCCAAGGCCTCAGCTGACGATAATAAACAGACATTGAATTTGTTTCGTGATGGGTTCTTGCAGTTGGTATATTTATCGCCCGAGAAGGCCAATAACTCTGGAATGGTGCAGAGAATAATTGGTAAATTATATGAGAATAACCAACTTGCCAGGGTTGTCATTGATGAAGCTCATTGTTTGAGTTCGTGGGGCCATGATTTTAGACCTGATTATCAAGGAATGGGATTCTTCAAAGAAAAGTACCCAAAGGTTCCAATCATGGCACTTACGGCCACTGCCAATGAAAAAGTTAGAATGGACATTATTCATAATTTGAAGATGGATAATCCCGTTTTATTGAAACAGAGCTTCAACAGAGTGAATTTATTTTATGAGATTAGATGGAAGAGTGCCAACTACGTTGAATGGATCCGGGATTTCATTGTTACTAAACATCGTGGCAAAACAGGAATTATTTATTGTCACTCCAAGCAATCGTGTGAACAAACTAGCGCTAAATTGAACCAGCTTGGATTGAAAACTGCATTTTATCATGCTGGTATGTCACCAGATGACCGGCTCAATATTCAAAGACTGTGGCAAAGCGGACGAGTTCAACTTATCTGCGCGACGATTGCGTTTGGGATGGGAATTGATAAGCCCGACGTTCGGTTTGTTATCCATTTATTCATTCCAAGGAGTTTGGAAGGTTATTACCAAGAGACGGGTAGAGCGGGTAGAGATGGTAAACATTCTGAGTGTATCATGTTTTATTCGTACAAGGATGCTCGTCTGTTGCAAAATATGATACATCGTGACGACGAATTGACTCATGAAGGGCGGGAAAATCATTTGGCTAAATTAAGACAGGTGGTACAGTACTGTGAAAACACCACTGACTGCCGGAGAAAGCAAGTGTTGCAATATTTCAACGAATCATTTGACCCTGCTGAGTGCCACAAGCAATGTGACAACTGTTTGAACGCAAGCACAACCACAACAATTGAGAAGAACTGTACTCAAAATGCCAAAGACATTATCCAGTTGGTTAAATCTATCCAGGATGAACGGGTTACTGTGTTACATTGTCAGGATGTGTTTAAAGGCTCTAACAACAATAAAATCGTGAGAATGGGACATAATAACAATCCATTCCATGGTAAGGGTAAGTCACTTGATAAGACGGACGTTGAAAGAATCTTTTTCTATCTCTTGAGTGAAGAATGCTTAGTAGAGTACCAGATTATGAAGGCTGGTTTTGCATCCAATTACGTGAGAATCGGTAAGAATGCCAACCTTGTGTTGAGAGGTCAAAAAGAGATCAAGATTAACTTCAGTGATGATAAACGGACGAAGCAAAATGTCACCTCGGCAGCAATAACAACAACAGCATCAGCAACCACATCCATGACCACAGCTTCGAATAAAGGAATTGCCAGTCTTGGGAATTTCAAGTATACTGAGTCATTTGTGACGGCACGGCAGATGTCAGACGAGTTTGGTATGGCAATTACATTACCCCAGAACAACTTTAATGGGGAAGTGACAGATGCGAACAAGGAGCATGTTGAGCATTGTTACAGTGAGCTTAAGAGAGTAGGTATTAGTGCTGCGATGGGCATGGGAATTCCTTTACATCAGGTTGTCAAGGAGATCACGTTGAAGGATATGGCGGTGAAGATACCAACAAATAAGCGAGCCTTTGCTAAGTTGCTTGGTATTGCCAAAGAGCAGTTGGAGTATTTCAATTACTTTAAAAAAGCTCTTGCAAATCTAGCACGAGACAGAAAGAAAATATCTGGATCGCCCAATACTTCAATGGATTCACAGACGAGTAGTATTGTCTCACCATTTTTCCAAGCTACCCCACAACATGAGACTGGCCCAAGGCGTATGAACAGAACACAGAAGTCCGCTACACAGAGCAATGCGTTTAAAAAAAGGTCAATTGTCAAGAAAACTGCAACATCAACGCAGAAAAAGGTTGTTAGCACGCAGACACGGCGTGAGGCTAAGGGGATGCCGTTGTAGAAGCCCAGTATGTTTGTGGAAGCCACCGCAAGCAATCAGGGGGGTCTGACCTGTATATAAATAAGATATTTTTACTTTACCTGGTTGTGTATGTATGACACGATAGCCAAAAAAAAATCCCCTCAATCTTGAGGATAAAGAGACATAGACAACAAATGTCTGGTATCAGCCATCCTTACCAGAAGCGGTTGCTCAAAGAGTTTAAGCAGCTCAACAATGGAGATCTACCTGGAGTTAAACTTCTCCGGAGTAGTGATGATTTGACCGAGTTTGTTTTTCGTATTGAGTTTGAAGATCATGCTCTCTATTCCGCAGACGATTTGTATCAGCTTCGTATAAAGATTGGCCGAGAATATCCTATCGATTCTCCTGAAGTACAGTTTATTACCTACGATGTGGACCACGAGAACCTGTATGAAACAGGCAAGGCAAAGGTACCGGTCCATCCCCATATATATTCAAATGGACACATTTGTTTAAACGTGTTGGGAGCGGGCTGGACACCTGCATGTACTATAGAGAGTGTGGTGTTGAGCGTACAGTCAATGTTGAACACCAACGACGTAGACGAGCGTCCACCTGACGATAGTCGTTATGTTGCATTCGCTCCGGCCAACCCGAAGAAATCAACGTTTGCGTTTCACGATGATAAGGTTTAGGTAAAAAGACTAAATAGATTAGTATGGCGACATTAGATTCGACATTATCCTAACCTTGTAATCGTGCCCCGGCGCCGGGGCCAACTAGTTCCTAAAGAAAAAAAACAAAAAACGAAAAAATCAAGAAAAGAAAACAATACGACTGCCTGCCCTGCACACAGTCCAACCCAACCATCACGTTAACCGAAGCCATTAGGCGCGGCGACAGTCGGGAGGGGACGATCCTACCAAAAAAATATTGGTTGCATGCAAATTTTCCGACCGAATACCCCTCTTTCGAGACACCCAAACAAAACAAAAGCAAAATACTAAGTGTGACTAAAGAGAGAATGCTAAGGTTTCTTGGGTTTGGCAGGGAGGGGAGAATGAGTGTTTATGTCGGTTTAATTTTTGTGGCCCGTCATTATCCTCCAATCAATGACGACAGAGGACGTCAATGCGTAAGGTATCCGCATCTAATAGAATACCAATTAATTTATTTTATGTGATAAGCATCGGGACAGGTAATTATTTCTTGTCTGCAGTACGAGTACAAAAAAGTCCGAGCGGAGTTCAAGAAATTCGGGAGGGTGGACTGGGATGCGTCACAAAAAGAAGCGAGGGTGGTGGTGGTGGTGGTAGGTATCCCTGAGCTTTGGTCTAAAGACAATAGGAGTTTTTTTTTTAAAAATAAACTTTTATAGACAAGGAAAGATTGGTTATGACGATACCGAACAAGAAGCCAAGGTGTGGAGCAATGAAAGAATGGTTCCATCCTACCACGGGTACTCCTCCGAAGGAGCCTGGGCAACTCAAATCCAACAATTTGCGACCGCCGGTCGCACCAGACTAAAAAAAAAGAGAAGAGAGTGGAGGAATCTAACATGCTCCACCCACAAAGTATGGCGTGGTAGTTAAACCATCTGTTTCCTCTCGCCGAAAGTGGGAATAACTATGATCCGATTTTTTACCCACACAGTTCCCCGGATGCCGTTTGGTTAACAATTTATCTAATAGAATACTCCACCCACCGGTGTTACTCATGACACAGAAAATTCGTGTCTCAATTTGGAAACTTTCTCATTTTTTTTTAAATTTTTTTTTTTTTCGCTCTATTTATTTTTAATGAGAAAAATTCAAAACCATCTGGCGGTTATATAGCGATCGATTCCGATACACAGCGAATCATTCAATAATTCTACCTTGTGAAATACGTTTTTATCCTTAATTGGACACTAGTTCTTTATACCCAAAAATTAAATATATAAAAAAAGAAGAACAAAACACCTTCCTCCACCAAGCACCACACTACTGCAAGTCACTGTCGAATAACTTTTGCAACTTTGTTCTTTCCCAAGCCAAATTTACTGCGTGTTTGCTCCTGAATTTTTCAACCATGCAAGATCAACCAATTGAACAGGCGTGTGATTCGTGTCGCAAGCGTAAGTTGAAGTGTTCGAAGGAGTATCCCAAGTGTACCAAGTGCATCCAGCACAAGTGGTGTTGTTCGTACAGTCCCCGAACCGTCCGGTCGCCCCTAACTAGAGCCCATCTCACCGAAGTCGAGGACCGGGTCAAAACACTCGAAGATATCATCACCTTTTTGCTTCCTGAATACTGTGACTTGGATCTGCTTGTACAAAACAACAGCTATCTCACCGACCTCTTGCCCCATCGACGCAAATTGGAGGAGTTGCTCCCCAGCTCCGAAGACACCGGTACCAGCCGGCAATCGCTCCAGCTGCTGCCCCACATGAACCCTGTGAAGCTCGAAGAGTCTCGAACCAATTCGCTTGCTCAGCTGCCACTGTGCCTGATATTCTCCAATGAAGACGACACGTTGGCGTCGCTCAGTGGCCTGTATCCGCACAGCTACCCTCTCCGTCAGAGCAGGTCCAATCCCGCACCCACGACCTCCACAGCGTGGTACAAACACGGTGACGAAATTGACAAGGTCAAGATCAAAAAAGAGATCATTGACGACTTTCTCCTCAACAATATTCCTACAGATAATACGACTATGAATCCATCGGCGCTGATGTCATCGGTGCTGACGGTCTCCTCGACCATGGACAAACCATTCAAGTTCGTGACACCATCTGTATTCAAAACTACACCTCACCAGACGCTGCACACCACCGCCAACACCTCTTTGACGTCGCCGTCGCTGTTGCTCCTGCTCAGCTCGGTGTACAATGACGATAACGACCCCGAACTCGACCGATTCCAGCCACACAAAAAGTGTAAGCTTGAAATAAAGAAAGAGCCCGTCGACACGATCCTGCCGGGCATCTTTGACATGATATTTGACGAAGTGTTGGAGGATGAACTCGCTGCCTGATGAATGACTGAATAAACTGTAAAATAAACAGAAAAACCTGTAATTCACATGTGTCTGTAGACAGAAACTTTGCAAGGAAAAAAAAAGAAAATAAAACCACGCAAATTAACCTGCACTTTTTTCCTTTCCCGATTCGGCCGGTCGTGTCCTGGCTCGGTCCCGTACTCGCATAAATCTCCATCCCCCTTCTTTATATTGTCCATCGACACACAACAACCCTTCCTTCGCTGAGATGCTTCCGTGTGATCGCATGTATAAGGTCGTCGGAGATCGCAGCAGGAACTTTACACGGACAGTGCAACGTGCACTCCGTGAAATTTCCAAGCGGCTCGAGTCGCTTTCCAACAACCAGCAGCAACAGCCGGCCCCTGTCCCGGTCCCGGTCCCTGTCAGACCCAGTCGTGGCCTCAGACGTTTCTATAATCCATATATTTCGTCAAGCAGAGGGTTTTGTACTTTTACCTGCGGTGGATCCGCTCATTTCAAGCCGTTTACCGCTAACAAATCCGTTCCGTTTGGACAAAAGTGGTTCTTTAAGTTTTACAACACCAGCCAGCGTCACGGAAGCAAGATTTTGAGAACATTGAATTACGGATTCCGTTTCCAAAGCAATCATTTCTTGCAAGTGTACCAGAGTCCGTTCAGACTCAAGTTGTACCAGCAGAACCTCAAGCTTTCCTACCGTTCGATCATCTTCAACATCAAAGAAAAATGGGACGAGTGGGACCATACCTGTGACGAAGTAAGGAATGATCTAATGCAGTTTAAGCTCAACAAGCCACAGAAACCAAAAAAGGCCCCTTCGATGCCCATTCGTCTCAACATTTCACTCACTCCCAAGCAACATGCCATTACGTTGTCTTTGGCCAAAGCTGTTCCTCCACCACCACCTGCAGAAACCCCGTTGTTTGTGGAACAGCCTCCAGTTGGCAGCTACATTGAGTTTCCGGTAAACTTCAGTCTCTCTATTCCCCAAGAAACTATTTTGTCCGAAGAAGTGTTGGACGAGATGTTGTATAATGTCCAGGTGTTTGAGAGACAGTTGCGTGAGTTCAAGGAGGACGTGACCCACTTGTTTGAGTTGGGAGAGTTGCCAATCAAGTATATCCGCGGAACAAACGTCTTGAGAGTATATTTCCCCAACTGTGACGTTGCCCGGTTGGAAAGCTTGTGTCGCGAGAAGAACGTCACTGGAGGCATTATATACGAAGATGTTGACGTTGACGTTGACGTTGGCGCAGAAACGGTGGTGCCGGCCACTCCTAGCGAAGCTTCGCTGTATGATGTGCAGCATAGCGACATCATCAGCAGTTTCTATGGCACGACCGAATCGGTTTCATCGTTTGAATCCGATGATGACGTGTTGTCGGAATCGGTGTATCCGCTCTCCAACGAAGAAATCGTCCGTCTTGACGATGTGATGCCAGCAGCAGAACCTGCAGTCTACGATGACTACTACTGGGTTAGTGCCTAGAATGTGTACATGAATGGAATATATGGTTTTTTTTTACATATTAATAATATATATATATATTTAATTAGTTTTGCTCTACATTTTCTTTGTTGTTTGATTGGGGAGGTTCTCGTGCGGGTCGCATTTTATCACAGATCAAAACATTATTTTCTCTACTCCGCGGAATCATACGGATAACATGTCTTCACATGATGAATTTGTAGACGTGGAAGAGCCCGAACCAAGCGTGGCTAGTGAAACATATGATGATGTACTTGAAACTCCTCCAGAACCGGAATCCGATGCTGCTGAAATGCCCTCACAATCCCCCGTGTCCGAACACGTATCAGAACCTGAACCTGAACCACAACCTGAACGTGAACCACAACCTGAACATGAAGCACAACCTGAACCTGATTCTAACTTAAACAAGAATCCTCCACTTCCTTCTCGCAAGACAATTCAAGAATGTATCCGTCTTGACCAACAGAACGCGTTGAACCTGACGCAGAAATCGCTCGAAAACTTGGAATTGGTCTCAGCCACTTACGATAAGTCGCTGTCAAACTATCTCTTACAATCGAAGTTCAATCGCATCAACAACGCGTACCAGGCCAAAGACTTACGTTCGAAACAACTTATCAACTCAGGAACTGAAAACGTCAAGAAAACATTCAATGATATCAAAAACACCGTCGGAAGTTTCTCCGACATGTTTGAGTACAAAATCGACTGGGATTTCTGGACCCGAATCGTCAATGACTACGAACTGGTGATCAAAAACGAATCGGAAGAGTTGGACAAGCTCATCATGCTGGGAATCCCTAAGGAATTCCGCGGAATTGTCTGGCAATTGGTTGCCAAGTCCAAGAACTACGACTTGGAAGAACTCTACATTCTGCTCAAAAACGAAACGTCTATCCACGAGAAATCAATTAAACGTGACTTGTCTCGGACAAGTTTCTTCTCGGCAGTAGACCTGGTTCACAAGAGTGACGAGTTGTTCAATGTTATCAAGGCATACTCACTTTTTGACCCCGACGTGGGATACACCCAGGGAATGATCTTTATCACCGTTCCTTTGATTATGAATATGAGCGATGCCGAATGTTTCTGTCTCCTTGTGACGTTGATGAAAGAGTATAATCTCCGGGAAATGTTCTGTCCGGAAATGAAGGGCTTGCACCGCTACTTGTACGAATTTGACCGTCTTCTTGAAGACTACTCGCCACTTTTGTACAACCATTTGGTGAAACAGGGAATTCGCTCGTCAATGTACGCTTCCCAGTGGTTCCTTACCTTTTTCGCATACAAATTCCCCTTGGATATCGTATTAAGGATATACGATATCATTATCACGCAGGGAATTGAATCGTTACTCAAGTTTGCCGTGAATCTTATGATCAAGAACGAAGCCAACTTGTTGGCATTGAAATTCGACCGACTCTTGGATTTCTTGAAAGATAACTTGTTTAATATCTATGTCAACGAAGAGTTTATTAACTTCAAGGATGAGCCACGGAGTTCCAGACGGTTCTCTCTTCTTCCCAACTCAAAACGCAATTCAAAGCGTAATTCGACTGCTGCACCACAGTCACAGAACAAGAGCAATTCTTATTATAAGCTAGATGCGTTGGTGTTTGATTCCATGGAGATAAATATCGAGCCAGTTGATTTGGCCAAGTACGAAAACGAGTTTGACAGTATCTACAACAGTGAAGTTGCGAAGATTCAAGATATCGATCAACTAAAGTTGGAAAATGGTCATCTCAGACACCAGATTAAGGAGTTGGAGACCACTTACCTCAACTTAAACAACGACCATATTGAAATTGTCCAGCATATGGTGGATATTAAGGTCAGATTACCCGAAGTTATCAACGATAACGCCGATCTTGAAGATACAATTGCACAATTACGGGCAGATATCGAGGATCTTGAATCGAAGATGGCCAACACGTCACCAGAGCTCACAAATGGCGATGTATTGAAGTCACCAGCGATTCCTACGAGTATTGAAGGCGATATTCACAAGTTGCTTGAAGAGAATGCCAGAGAAACCGAGAAGTTTGCCAATTTGGAGGACGAGTACAACAAATTGGTAGCTGAAGATGAAAAGTTAACGGAAGAACTACACACAAAGAAGAAATGGTTTGGCCGTTGGGGCTGATTGATTTATAGTTAATATTATATACATATATTTTGGGATCACGTGTATTTCTAGTATCCTGGGGGCTGGAGCCCTCAAGTCCATGCCGAAAAAAAAATTTGAAGTTTTTTTTTTGCTGGGAGATGGCCAGGGTGCGCTGGGTAGGTGAAAATTCAAATCAACCCGTATAGAAACTTTTTTCCTACTTACACCATAGTAACTAATTAAAAATGGGTAGAGGACCAAAGAAGCACTTGAAGAGATTAGCAGCTCCATCCCACTGGATGTTGGACAAATTGTCCGGTACCTACGCTCCAAGACCATCTGCTGGTCCACACAAGTTGAGAGAATCCTTGCCATTGGTTGTTTTCTTGAGAAACAGACTCAAGTACGCCTTGAACGGTAGAGAAGTCAAGGCTATCTTGATGCAAGAACACGTCAAGGTTGACGGTAAGGTCAGAACTGACTCTACCTTCCCAGCTGGTTTCATGGATGTCATCACCTTGGAAGCTACCAACGAAAACTTCAGATTGGTTTACGACGTCAAGGGTAGATTCACTGTCCACAGAATCACCGCTGAAGAAGCTTCCTACAAGTTGGGTAAGGTCAAGAAGGTCCAATTGGGTAAGAGAGGTATTCCATACATTGTCACCCACGACGGTAGAACCATCAGATACCCAGACCCAGCTGTCAGAGCCAACGACACTGTCAAGATTGACTTGGCTACTGGTAAGATGACCGACTTCATCAAGTTTGACCACGGTAAGTTGGTCATGGTTACTGGTGGTCGTAACTTGGGACGTGTTGGTGTCATCACCCACAGAGAAAAGCACGAAGGTGGTTTCGACTTGGTTCACATCAAGGACTCCTTGGAAAACACTTTCGTCACCAGATTGTCTAACGTCTTCGTCATTGGTACCGAAGCCGGTAAGCCATACGTCTCCTTGCCAAAGGGTAAGGGTATCAAGTTGTCTATTTCTGAAGAAAGAGACAGAAGAAGAGCCCAAAACGGTTTGTAAATGTGTGTTTAGTTCACTAATATAAACTGTACTTGTGTAAATGTACTGTTCCAGTAGAGTAAAACAACCGAAAAAAAAATTAACCTGGATGGTTTTCTGTGCTGAGACACGACTTCTCATTTGTCCCTCCTTCTCTATCTTATCTGTGACACATTTTGAGGTTGGTTGTATTTGCAACTATTTGTTTACGATGTTTCCCCAGTGGCTTGTATTTAGTATAGCTCTGGTGCTTATTCATCTAGGATTAGTTTCGGAGAACCCACCAATTAGAGACTTGCAATGGAGCGATATAAACTTCCTCCATACCACCGATACGCACGGGTGGTACTCTGGCCATCTTAATCAGAAACAGTATGGCGGCAATTGGGGCGATTTTGTCTCGTTTGCCACCCATCTTCGTGAAAGAGCAGCTGAGGAGAATCGTGACTTATTGTTGATTGACAGCGGTGACAGACACGATGGCAATGGCTTATCGGATATTACTACACCCAATGGGAAGGAGTCGACACCTATCTTCTTACAGCAAGATTACGACTTGCTCACGATCGGAAATCACGAATTGTACTTGTGGGAAAACTCCCAGCAGGAATTTGAGGAAGTTGTGGCTGCTTTCCCCGAGAATTACGTCAGTACCAATGTGGAGTACTGGAACAAGGATAAGTTCGTACCTTTTGGTAACAAATACCGTTACTTTACTACTCCTCAGACAGGTGCTCGAATTCTAGCCTTGGGTTTCTTGTTTGACTTCACTCGCCACAATAAAGGAACAAGAGTCACTCCCATTATCGATGTAATCACTGAGTCGTGGTTTCAGGATATCTTGCAAGGACATCCTCAAACAGACGTTGATCTTATTGTGATTGTCACACATGTTCCAATCAGCCACCAATGGCCTGAATTGTACGTTTTGCACCGTGAATTGCGTCGTCACTATCCTTCGACAAAGATTCAATACTTTGGTGGACATAGCCATATTCGTGACTATACTGTGCTTGATGACAAAGCTACGGCGTTACAGAGTGGCCGCTACTGTGAGACTGTTGGCTGGGCCGGCGTCAATCTCAATACAGACGGCTTAAGATCGACCTTTACTCGGTCATACATTGATTTCAACCGTAAATCGTTTATTCATCACTCGCAGACCAACGATACCAGTTTTGATACTGAAAGGGGATTGAGTCTTTCCCAGCATATTAGTGACACCCGTGAAAAGTTACACTTGAATCTGGAGATCGGCCATGTTTCCTCTAACTACTTTGTCGATTACGTCCCGGTTACGGACCCTAAAAATGTATTCCATTTGCTTACAAACAAGGTATTGAAAACATTGCAACCAGAAATTAATAATGCCACTGATGAGCGTATCATCATTATCAACACAGGTTCCATCAGGTACGACTTGTACAAGGGTCCATACACAGTCGATAGCCAGTACATTGTCTCACCATTCGAAAATGAGTGGCATTATGTAACGGTTCCTAAGTCTATTGCGGTAAAGGTGGCACCAAAGCTAAATAAGAATACGTATATTATGAGTGGGAACTGGAATCTTGCTCCTCCTCACCAACAACGGGCAAAAATGTTGCCGCATCCACGTGTGGCTGCCCAATCGGCGAAGTTGAGTAAAGGATACGTCACGTATGACGATTTTGGCCATGATGGTGATGATACTCCACATCGTGCTGTGATTAATCATCCAGTTCCGAATGTAGTGGAATCTCAGCAGCTCGATTCCTTGGCTGACGGTGACATCGACCTTGTTTTCTACAGTTTCATTGCTCCAAACGTGCTTGAAGTATTAACGGAGTTGGAATATCCACTTTCCGCCACTGAATTCTATTCGGGGAAGTATTTGGGTCAGTTGCTCAATGAGTTTGTGGCCAACAACGATATTTAGAATGGCCCCGGTATGCTAGAAAATGCATTATTTAAAAAAAATTCTTTTGAATATCTTTCAAATCTGAATGACACTGTCTTCTGGAATGACTGTAATCCTGTAATTCAAACTGTTGATAACTTCTCCTGGGTTGCTAGCTGCCGCGGATTCGTCCACTACCAAATTCATATTGAATCCAAACCATGAGCCCCACACTGGTCGAGTGTTACGTGGAGCGGCTGGATCCTGGATTAAATCTGCAGTTTCACCCAATCTGCTCTTTCCACTTTCATCAAAACGCACTTTTCCGCTCAGATTGATAATGTAGGTGCCTGAACCTGGCACGAGGTGGCAGTCGAAACTGTTGAGTTGGTGAAATGATAATGGAGCTGCAAGCCATTTTTTTTGGAATTCAAGCCGCGAGTCGTTGTTTGAGGTGGGAATCAATGGTTTTCCGTTAACTATAACTGCACTTACAGGCTTGAGTGCCTTTGCAAACTGAGTAGCATATGCTTCGACATTAGGGTACTGGGCAGTCGCAGTGTGATACTGGAGATCCAATGTCGAAAGAAAGTTCTTTAAAAATGGTTCTATATTTTGAGCTGATGTTAGACATTTGAATTGTTTCTGTATGTGTCCTTACTTTTACTTACTTGGATCCTGAAGTGACATGGTTGTATTCATATACTGCTATTGTACCAAGATGAACTTAGACAAAATACGATGGATGATGATTTTGTTGCAAGCACTACTTTGCGCGGCGCACGCCCTTCCGGGTGACTCCACCAAAGCAGGACAGATTTATAGGATAATTGACGGAAAAAAGTGAAAGTGAAAGGAACCAGACAATAAAGCCGCAAGTATCTAACTTGCCAGCATGTTGAAAGAAACAATCGAATGAGGGGAATGTAATTAGGTTTAAATAGAGAACAATTGGTGCTAAACAATTAGTTTTCAGACAATAATTGACAGACAATTAGTTTACCCATTTTGGTTATAGTTTAACGATTTACGAAATATAGATTCGATGGATGAGTGTCACAGGTTGATAGCAGTCAGAGTCTATTTTTAACCGGCACACAATGGCAAGAGCAATTCTGGTGCACATTGTGCCCCCAAACAGAAAAGCTGTTTCATGTGTACTTAATCGCAGATGCAGTGCTGGTTTAGCCACAGCAATCAAACAAAAAAAAACACCCCTTAGGGACTGGCGCCCGCCGGCGCCGCCTGGGATCGGTAACACTGTCGCTTTGACTTGGCCATTTCTTGATTGTTCGTATTTGTTTTCAGGAGCCAAAACAATGACCATTCTACGTCATGCGATCTGCAAAGAATATATCCGTCTAACTACCTTTGGAAACACCCTAAGTTGAAAATGTCCACCAAATCTGCGAGATAACTTAACTAACCGTAACCGACCTAAATAGAGATTGGAAGTGAAAGATCGAGTTTATCGCATTTTTTAAATCTAGAGAAAATTCTACGAAAATTTTAGAAATTACACTTTCTCTAAACTTCACGGGCAAAACCTAAGGAGTCATAATTGTGAAAAAAAGAACCTGTGTTAAAAGACTTTTGTAGAAAGGATATAGAGTTTCGATTAACTTATCCTCATCGCCATCCAAATCAGGCATTCTGTTTGCCGGATCCTTACAGGAACAGCCAGCACAGATCATGTTGTCAAATTTCGCGTCTAACCAGCCATCTTTCAATTAATGTACTGCGGCACGAATCCAGTTCCATAAATAAATCGATAAAAACGATATTTTTTTGTAAATATTTCGCTGGCTAATCAAGCTTCCTTGCGCAAATCCTGATCCAGATATATAAATGTGGAACATTGTACTGATTTGATCTGTTTCCAAATAACTTCAGCCACTTTCGTTCAACTTGAGCATTTACAACTTCAATTTTTTTCTCCTCCCATTTCACATTCAACCACCAATAACACCGGCCCTTGCCCATTAGGAAGCATCTCCAGCCGTACTCTTGTCTAGACGTCTTTTTTCCACTTCCATAATTTTTTTTTTCTTCAGTCTGGTGATTCCCTAATTTGGCCTATCTTTATCCGTTTTAAGCCAAAATCGTGCGCCGCCAAAAAAGTATTGCTCCGGATCTAAAAGTCATCTGGATTGCACCCAAATCCAACAGTGAAACTCAATTATCAAACCAACTCTCAGTCGGTTTTAGTAGTTTGAATCCCTACTGAAAACTGCCACCCACAATCCCTAACCACACCAAAGCCAAAAACAACCACACGGTTTCCCACCTTACGATGAGTGTGTTGCAGCAACCAGCCATGAATTTCAACGAAATCAACAACACATTTAATCCGGGCCATGTTCGATCCCGGTCCTATAACGAAGTTATCAACCTGTTCAAAGCTTCAGTCAGTAAAAATCAGTTCCCATTCACTTCCAAGAAGCGTTCCAGCAGCGATTTACACATGGATGACATGGAACAAGGTTCCCACAAGAGATCTCGCACGGCACCACCATCTCCGCCATACGAAGTACCTGCTCCAGTCACCTTGAAACCAAGCAAGTACCGATCGAGACTGTTGTCTCCCAACAAACGGTTCCTGAACCCAATTTCGCCCTCGTCTTCTCCAGTCTCGACCCCTTCAAAGCCATTGCAACAAGCCTCTCCAATAAATTTACCTAGTATTTCAACAGCCCTCAATGCAGCGCCGTTAACGCCAAGGTTACCTATAAAGTTGAAACCAATTGCCCCCACGGTATCGCTTGATTATCCTGATACTTATAAGCCAAACGACGAAAACTGGCGTTACGAGCTTCTTGATAGTATCAACCGCGACTCCAAACACTTCAACCTTAACCAATACAACTATCTCAACAAATCACAACTGTCTAGCATTTATAAGCCGTCTTTTGACTCGCGAATCAGCTCTAAAATCGCCAAACAAACGACGCTAATACCGAAACTTGACCAGAACTACCATAGCGAGAAAAAAATCAAGTTCCCGTACGAATCCAACTATACGTACTTGAACAAGACTTACCTAAACGACGTTGCAAAGTATCCTGAATACTTGGAATTGGCACATTCATTGATTCAACTTTCGCAGCCGCAGCCTCAACCTCAGCCTCAGCCTCAACCTCAATCTCATCCTCAGCATCAGCATCAACCTCAGCCGCAATCACAGCCGCCATCGCATTCTTACTCCCAAGTACAGCAACTGCCACATCAAAAGCCACGGACAAATCTTCCATCTTCTCCATTGAGTCAGGGTCAGGTTGAACGGCCTGTGAGGGATCAACTCGGTGAATCTGCCAGATACGAACCGCAGATGCAAACATTCAGATCAACAATTCCTCCACCAATGACCGCAGTAACGGCGCCGGCGCCGGCCATGGTAACCTCACCATCTCCTCCGTACTACTCTTTGCCAGTATCTGGAACATACATCGCGTCACCACCATCGAGTGGGTACCAGCCAAGATACGTATACGAGAAGGAACAGGTTTCAACTCCGCCGAACCATAAGTTTATCCCCATCACCCCTCCATCTTCGAAGTCCAAAACGCGGAGCGACCTTCTCAAGTCGCCTCCCAAGCAACACCATGCCACGAACAGTCCCCGTGTGTGCATATCCTGTGGCCTGGACCAATCGCCTTGCTGGAGACCATCATGGTCCATCAAAGAAGGCCAATTGTGTAACTCTTGTGGGTTGAGATACAAGAAGACTTCAGTCCGGTGTCTTAACCAGGAGTGCAAGAAAATCCCAGCAAAGGGAGAATGGTCTTTGATGCAAAGCAAGGGAAAGCATAAGTTCGATGATGGTCTTGAGGGATATAGTTGTTTGGAATGTGGCTGGCGAGTAGAGGTCAAGAAGTAGAATTTGTGCACTTTTTTGCAGCCATTGTTTCCATTCCCGATTGCATGCATTCACTAGCAACGGTTTTTTCAGCAGCAGCAACAGGAGCAGATTTGCAGCCCCCAAACGATGCGATTCTTTTTGTCTTGAACCAATTATTAATAAGTACAGAGAAGCATCAGGGTTTTAGTTCGAGAGTGTTTTAGTATTTTGGGTTGTAACGTAAACGAAACGAAAGAATGACGATTTATTATTATATATTAACTTTTCCTTTTCTTTTTTTTTTTTTTTGATTATAGGGAAAAACTAATAGAAATGAACTTTACTGAATTCACTCACTACCACCAAAGGACAAGACAAAAAGTAAGACGGTAAATTGTTCGCGGGTGCGATTTTTTTTGTGTGGTTTTCTGGAACATTCTCTCCGGGTAACCCACGCCTCCAGCCTGCACTCGCGGACCTTGAACCTTATCGAAACCACTCGTACCAACTTTCACTATTCACCATGTCCGAAATCACCATAACGATCAAGTCATCGGGAGACACAAAATATGAGATCACCGTGGCTGTTTCCAGCACTGTGTTGGAACTCAAACAGAAGATTGCCGAATCTTCTGCGATTCCTGCGGACCGCCAGCGCTTGATCTACTCTGGCAAAGTGTTGAAGGATGGCGAAACCATCGAATCATACAAAGTCCAGTCCGGACACACGATCCACATGGTCAAGTCTGCAGGCACAGCAACTTCAGCAGCAGCACCAGCGGCAACTCCAGCGACAAACGCCACAACTTCTGGTGCCGCCGCCTCACCAGCAGCTCCCTCCAACATCGCTGCTGGTGCCGGTTCGTTCAACCCATTGGCGGACCTTACTGGCGCTCGTTACGCCGGATTTACACAGCTTCCTTCAGAATCGATGTTTGGACCCGATGGTGGCATGAACAGCGCCATACCCGATCCCGAACAATTATCACTGATGATGGCAAGTCCAGGTTTCCAAGAACAAATGAACGCCATGTTGTCTAACCCACAGATGGTGGACTTCCTTATCAACCTGAACCCACAGTTGAGAAGCATGGGACCACAGATGAGAGAAATGTTACAGAGCCCGTTCTTTAGACAGATGATGTCGAATCCCGAAATGATGAGATCGATGATGGCCATGAATAGAGGTGGCCTTGGAGGTTTTGGTGGAGGCTTTGGTGCTGGTGGCGACAGTGCTGCCTCCGCTTTCCCTGCTCCTGGCGCCAATCCTACGGTTGATGCTCCTGCCTCCACTGATAATGCTACTAATACTGCTACTGGAGCCGGAGCTGGCGCTGGAGCTGGAGCTGGAGCCGGAGCTACTGGAGCAGCAGCAGCTAATCCATTTGCTTCATTGTTTCCTAACGGAGTTCCACCAGTTGACCCATTTGCCTTGTTCGGTGGTGCTGGTGCTGGTGCGGCTGCTGCTCCAGCTGATAACCGCCCTCCAGAAGAAAGATACGAAAGTCAATTAAGACAATTGAACGACATGGGATTCTTTGAATTTGAGAGAAACATCGAAGCCTTGAGAAGAACTGGTGGCAGCGTTCAAGGTGCCATTGAGTACTTGTTAAATAACTAGTAAGAATAACGACATTATAGCTCGACATATTTTTTTTAGGTAAGGTACCGCGCGTGCGACATTTCTTGACCAAAGTTTAAAAAACATACAACTCTGTCAAACCATTCAGTGGAGATAGAGAAAAGCCGCCAGATTAACGTGCACATGAAAGGCTCTGACCCCATTCATCTCAGAAAACTTCCTGAAAACCATGTGGACCCCGTTTCGCGCCAGTTGCACGTTGCTCCGGCTGAATTCCAGCTTTACAAGATAATAGCACTTATGCTTGAAGCCAAAGGATATCGTTATTCGCAAGACTTCTTGGACCAAACAACCGACCTTGCCATATCATACTTTCATGAAATTATCCAATCATTACAGAAATACACCGAGTTACAGCGTAGACGAGTACCGTCGCTTGGAGATACCAAGATGTGCTTGCGACTCAAAGGAATCAAACCTAATGGGCTCTACGACGAGATTCACAGATCCAAACAGTATAACCAGCGCTTTAAGAAAGCAATATGTGCTATCCAGCGTCATCTGGTTGTCGAAAGGGAGGTAGCGATTGCAGAAAATGATCCATCATTACCATTTATTGCCAATGAGCAGTACGAAATCACCAGTCTTTTGCCCAAACAAGCGAAGAGACCAAGTTACATACCAGCATTTCTTCCCGACTTGCCACCAGACTACACTTATCAGAATACGCCCAAGTATATGGACACATTGACCGATTTGAAGCAGTTGAGGTTAAAGTTGGTGGAGGAGTCACGGTTAACAGAACTTTCTTTGTACAATTTGATCGAGGACGACGAAAGAAAGTGGCGTAAAACGTTTGAGGATGAATTGGCCGAAGCTGAAACTGACCAGGAAAGTATCATGAGTGAACCAGTGAGAGCGGAGTCTGAGGAAGAACGAGAAGAAAAGGACGAAGAAAAAGGAAACCAGGAATTGGATAAAGTAAAAGAAGAGGAAGAAGCGAAGAAAGAAAAAGACGACAAGAAGTTGCTGTTTGATTTTGAGGCGTATGCACAGAAACGACGGGCCATCAAACTACGTCACGAAAACGAGCTTCTAGAGAAGTTCAAGAAACGTGAGCGCAATATCTATATTCGTGCCGAAAAATACTACTCTCCGTATGCCACAGAAAAGGTAACTCCTGAAATCAACCGTCACTTTCAGAATCTTGTTCACGACGAGTTTAAAAGTGTGATCAAGTCGGTACGTAATGCCGAAACACGCAAGAAACGGCGGATCGAGGAGATCTTAGCAGATAAGGCAAGACAGGAAAGATTAAAGGAACAGGAGAGAAGCAAAACCGAGTTTGGATACAACTATAACAAGATGGATCATTCTGATGAGAGTGAAGAAGAAGTATTTCCTCAGTTTGATTTTGAGGAAAAGGACGAACCAGAAACAAAACCTGATTCAAATTCAGAACAAGTTGAATTACAGCCAGAACTACCACCAGAAACGCATGCTGAGCTGGTATCTGAACCATCAGAAAATGGAGTCCAAATTGATACTGATCCTGTGCTGCAGGCTGACGAGCCACAGTCTGTGCCTGCTAACGAAGCTAATTCTAATGACCACGATCCGTTTCTGAACATCGAAGTCGAATTTGACCTGATTCAACTGTCAGATGAAGATGATCTTGAGGATATATGACGTATGTAATATTAAATGAAGCAATGCTAATTTTCCATTTTAAGTTGATCAATGTAACATGTCAAATTTCAGTGAGATGGCGGGGTGAAGAAACCACGTGATTCGAACTTCAAATTGACATTTTACATCACCGGGTTTCGTTTTGATAGCTATCAGCAATTGAGAGACAAATGACAGTGATTGTTGGCTCATTGTAAGTAGTCACTTCTTTATATACATATGGCAATACTAACTTCCAGGTTTTTACCGTATACGGTTCAGTTTGAGGTCGATGCCCCCGCAGAATGCCATTACAACAATGACACAGGCATCACCATCGAAGCACATGTGGTACCGGCAGCATCAGCACCCGCATCAGTGCCGATACAGCCCAAAGCACGTTCAAATAGCATCTTGCCATCGTTAAGCATGGCCAACTCGCTTCAGCCAACGCCACTTGTCGGCTCACCCCACGCTCCAGGAGCCACGCCATCAGATGAAAAGGAAAAGGCCGAGGAGTTCTTTTATCGTCACCACCGTGTCAAGAAGAACTCGTTTGACCACCAGTTAACAGATAACTTGAATGAAAAGTTGGGTCCGCAATACATTCAACCCAAATCGCGTGGTTCGACCTTCAACTTGGTTGCATCGGTGGTTGATCCAAAGAAGGACGACAAAGACTTGGGTTTACCATCACTAAAGTTTAATCGGAGCACCAACAACCTTGCTGGATTGGCAAGTGCCTCTCCAACACCAACTAGAACGCGATCTTCTCTCAGCAAACCATTTGCTGGCTTTAGTGTCAGCAATGCAAGTTCGAGCTCGCTAGCCATCGCCGAGGAACATGAAGAACAAACAGTTAGCCGTGAATGGGTTGAAGACTTGCCAGACTTGAAACACGAACGTGAATTGGCTCCATTTGGTGGCTTTTCCAACCCAGACATCAAGGGATCTCTCTTTAACCAGGAAAATATCTTTGACACGGCTCCTTGGAAGGTCGTGTTATCCAACAAGGGGAATGTATCTCTCACAAAAGCAGTCAAGTCTACTGCAGAAGCAAATATTATCCATTCACGCAAGTGGGTTGGCACGCTTGCTATGCCTTCTGACGAAGTGTCCGATCGAGTCATTGACGATATTGCCCAAAAACTCCGAGAAGAATACAATTCAGAAGCCATCTTTCCTAACGATACAACTTTTCAAGGCCACTACAAATCATTCTGTAAGCAAATCTTGTGGCCAACTTTCCACTATCAAATTCCCGATGATCCCAAATCCAAAGCATTCGAAGACCATTCTTGGAGCCATTACCAGCTTCTCAACCAGATGGTCGCCGACAAGATTGTCGAGGTTTACCTTCGGGAAAATGGTGATGCTGATCCAGAAGATCCTGAGAACATAATCTGGATCCATGACTACCATCTCTTGCTAGTGCCAAAGATGGTGAGACAGAAGTTACCTGATGCCAAAATTGGGTTGTTTTTACACGTATCGTTTCCCTCTTCAGAAGTCTTCCGTTGCTTTGCCCAAAGAAACGAGATCTTGGAAGGGATGTTGGGAGCCAACGTCATCTCGTTTCAAACAGAGGAGTATGTCCGTCACTTTCTTCAAACTTGTAACCGGTTGTTGCTTGCTGATACTAATCAACTTGGTGTTTCTTACCGAGGAAATCTAACGTCTTTATCTACAAATCCAGTTGGTATAGATGTTGTATCGCTCCAAGAAGTGATTCAAAACGAGTCAGTGAAGGAATGGCGAGAATTGATTCGAGAACGGTGGGGCAACCAGAAGCTTATATTTTCCCGAGATAAACTTGATAAATTACGAGGAATCAAGCAAAAGTTGTTGGCCTATGAACAGTTCTTACATAACAATCCCGAGTGCGTTGACACTACCGTCCTTATTCAGGTATGTATCGGTTCGTCCCACGACTCGGATTACGAGGCAGAAGTCATGCAATTAGTGGCACGAATCAATTCACTTTCTGAAAATTTGGCGGTTTCGCAGCCAATCGTTTTGCTACAGAAAGATATCGAGTTTGACCAGTATGTGGCATTGCTCTGTGAAGCCGACACCTTTGTTGTATCGTGTATGAGAGAAGGGTTGAATTTAACGTGCCATGAGTTTATTATGGCCACTTCAGAAAAGAAATCACCATTGATTCTATCCGAATTTACAGGATCGTCACTGATCTTGGACTGTAATGGCAAGGGAGCACTCCTTATCAATCCGTGGGATATCAAAAAGTTTTCAGAAACCTTGAAGCAGCTGTTGGTAATGGAGCCTCAGGAGAAGTTGACCCGGTGGAGTACTTGTCACGATCTCGTCGTCACGAGAGATGCAATTCACTGGGTTGTCAGCTGTTTACAGGACATAAACGAATCATGGGAGCAAAACAAGCGTCAAAACAAGAATAACTTGATTCCCTTCACCACTGATCTGTTTGAAGATTTCTATGACGGGAAACAAGGGAAAAGACTCTTTTTCTTTAACTTTGAGAGTCCCTCGGCCACCACGACTGCTCCAGCCGAGTTACAAATGGATGGAGCGGGGAAGAGTGCTTACTCTGAACCTGCTAGAATTTCACGGTTGCTCAGTCCTTTATTAGAAGACCCAAATAATCAAGTGTACATTATAAGTTTCTTGAAGAGAAACGATATGGATAGTCTTTATAGAAGATATCCTAACTTTGGGTTAATTGCTGAGAATGGTGGCTATATAAAGATGATTGGACAAACCAAATGGATTTCGATTGTCGATGAGGACGAACTTAACTCATGGATGCCTCAAGTTGAAAAACTTATTCAGTCCAAGGTTGAAAGATTGCCTGGGCTGTTCTACGAGATCGAAGATTGTACCATTCGGTTCCATGCTGGTTCAGCTTTGTTAGAAGATCGAGAACGGGCTCTCGATGCCATGGGTGACTGTATTCAACACATCAACGAAGTGTTCCAGGACAAGGCAGGCGGTGTACATGCTACATTGATCAAGAATGTTGTGGTGGCCCAGCAACATGAATTGGCATTAAAGGCATTCAAATTTATAAACTCATATTATATTAATGCCGAAAGCGGAGCTCTCATCGAAGAGTTCGATGTCAAGATGGTGCCGACATCGGTACCAAGCACTCCAGTCAAGGAATGTGACGCTCAACTTTCTGCGTCTAACCTCACATCGATCTTTATCAGTGGAGGAAACACACCCATTGACGAACCATGTTACCAGTATGCTAATACTTTAAAACAGCAGGGTGAGGTCAGCAGGGTCCAGTGTGTGGCGGTGCTTGGCCACGATTCTGTTATAAGAACTGCTGCCAGATTTGGGGTTCATGGTAAAAATGAGTTATTAGGAGTTATTTCCAATAGTAACCTTTGAAATATAGAGAGTTAGAGGGTAAAAACCTATCAGCGTAGCTAGATTTGATCTTTATAACTCAACACGACCATCTTGTTTAATTCTTCCAATTGTGTTAATAAGATTTTATCTTCTTCTTCTCCCAACTTGGAGCATTTGTCCCAGTACTGATTCAAAAACTCTTCTTCTGTTAAGTAACTAATATCTTTTGGACGAGAGACCATCCAAAGATTTTCCTTTGACCGCTTGTGGGCTTCTCTATCATCTTCCATTCGAGAAAGAATCTGTCTCTTGCTCAAAAGGTCTGTTGAACGGTCCTGTTTGTCTTTAATGGCAAAGATTTTGTCTTCAGAAACAGTTTCCGTGAGGGTTTTGAAATGCGTTAGTAACCGCAACCGTTCATACTGACTCTGTTTCTTCTTTCTGACAAGCAAATCCCACGATGTCACAAGAGGATCGGTGGACAGAGTGTCTTCTTCCACGACCGGTGGGAACGGTACGTCGAGTTGTGCATTTTTGATATCTTCATCTTCAAGTAAACTCTCATTGAACCTTTCAATATACACCTTACAGTCAACCTTGAAATGCTTGGTGATATTCTTCAAACTGGTGTACACATTAAATATATTGGAGTTGTTGGTTTCTGGGAGCACGGCAAGAATAATCTGGGGCAATGCTTTCTTGAGATTTTGTACGTATGGATAATTAAACTTGGGTTGACGCGAATAGTAGAACGATTCGTTAAAGAGCACCTCGATGAACTGGAAGATGGTGGATTTGGTGTTCAATTCTACTGAGGAATCGTTGAGGATGTCTAGAATACTGGGAAAAAGATAGTCCTCGCTTTCCAAATGTTTCAATGCAAAGTGTGCTGCTCTTGTGAGGTTTTGAACTGCAGGTGTGAGTCCTCTAAGGATCTGCGAGAACTGAGTGGCCGCTTCAAATGCATCCATGGCGAAATACTGGGAATTGTTCTACTGGTGATGGAGATGTAAACCCAGCCAAATAGAAAAACCGCATATATGCAGGAAACACCATACCTGTCTCCTTAATAGGTCTCTTAAAATCAAGCAAAAACGACTCTAAAAGTCGTTGTTCAAAGGAAATGACAGAGAATGTCAGAAATAAGAAATGAGGCGGCGTCAGCATAAGAGATTTGGATACATTTTTGTCTAAAAATGTTAGTTTAATTTCAAAAGAATATAAATTTAGTACAAACTTAGTCTTGACCGGTGGGTCAACATCATTTAGCATATAAAATTTAGGTCAATACTACAACCAAGGCCAATGTTCGAGTTAGTGCAATATTGGACCGGGATTTACTGTAAATTAGCTTACAATTGTGTTTTATTTTAATCATTCATGGTTTGAGAATGTGTCAGCACCCATCACTAATATCGTAGACAAAGATAGCGCACACAAAAAAATTTTTCATTAGTAAAAACTTCATCTAGCAAATACTACTGCAACCATGGGTAAAACTGGTAAAGGAAAAGGAGGAAAGAACAGAAGAAGAGGAAAGAACGACAACGGTGGTCAGAAGAGAGAGTTGATCTACAAGGATGAAGGTCAGGAATACGCACAAATCACCAAGATGTTGGGTAACGGACGTATCGAAGTCAGTTGTTTCGACGGTATCAAGAGAATGGGTCACATCCGTGGTAAGTTGAGAAAGAAGGTCTGGATGGGGCAAGGTGACATCATCTTGGTCTCCTTGAGAGATTTCCAGGACGACCAATGTGATGTTGTCCACAAATACAACTCTGACGAAGCCAGAACCTTGAAGAACGTTGGTGAATTGCCAGAAAACGCCAAGATCAACGAAACCGACACCTTCGGTGCCGATGAAGATGATGAAGTCAACTTCGAGTTCGGTGCTGAAGATGACGACGACGAAGAAGAGGATGACGACTTGGACATTGATGATATTTAGAGTTGCTCTCGTGTGACCATCGCATACGCGTGTATTTTACTGCTTAAATGTACAGTTCATGTACCTAATGTACAAAATGTAATATATAGACCCTATTTTTTTGTTCCGTGTTATCTCTGTCTCGTTTCTTCGTCACTGTCCAACTCGAAACTGTCGAACCGTCTCAAACCAACAGTTTCTTCAGTGTCGAACTCGCTACGGTTGACTTGCATTGATCTTCTCAACGAAAAACCACCAACACCATTGTCAAGGGGCGCCATATCCTTGTCATTGTGCAAGCCAAAGAGTTCTCTCGACTTGCCGTTATTGTCCTTTCTCGAGATGTTCAACAAATACACTCCACTAAAGATAATCAAGAAACCAATCAATAACGAGATGATATCAATGGCTGATGATGTGTTGAATCCACGGAAAAGAATGAAAGATGCCAATAAAGTGAATGTAGTGAATGTGACGTAGTACAATGGATTAACAATCGAGGTATCAAATTGATCCAAAGCCTTGTTGAAGTAGTTCATTTGGGTAACAATACACAAGGCAACGACTAAAAGGAACAAGTACGTCGAAATGTGGGTGAATTGGTTATTCCCACTCAAGGTAAGCTTCAAAGCAATACCAAAGGCCTTGATCGACATGACAGAGATCGAGCCGACCGAAGAGCAGATCGAAAGGTAGATCATAGGGTTTGTGTGACCGTACTTTGGAACAATCTTGTAGATCATGAACAAGGAGTATGCTCCTACAAGGAAACAGTAGAACATGAAGCCTGGCTTGGTGGCATAGCCCAAGATCTCATCGACGGTTTGGACTTCTTTGTCTGGTGGAGCATGGAGCACAATTATGACAGATCCCATCAAGCAGATGGCGCAGCCCATCTTACCCAAGGTTCCCAACTCTTCTTTCAAGAATATGGCGGCCAATACCGCACCAATAATGACGGAAAGCGCACCCAATGGGGTGACCAAAATGGCAGGAGCAAAGGTATAGGCGGCGAAGTTGGCGATCTCACCAACTGCCATGGTAAGCATACCAGCCCACCAAATGGGACTCTGTAAATATTCGTGGCCTTGTACCTGGCCGGATCCATTCCTCGCCGAGGCGTCCATTAAGCCCTTTTTTGTTATAATGAACGATGTCCCAATTGCTAGCGATGATGACATCGCAAGCGCAAGTCCAATATACTTGTCATCGACCATCTTGACAGATTCTGTTTATATGCTATTAATGATTTGACAAGAGAGAGAATAAAAAAGAACGTTTATCAAACGTGGCTGTACGTTAAAGTATGTGGGTGATTTGACACTTTGTTGATGGTTGTTTGCAAAAAATGTTGTGCAGGAAATTACTTTTTTAGGTTAAAATAGACACGCTTCTCCTTGGATTGTGTGTTCCTAATTTGTTCGATTTGGTTAACTCACCCAACGAAAATTCCGTACAAGGGAATCTCATTTACAAATCATCCCCATTCCAGTTCGGTTCTAACGGCTTACGTTCTACAACAATACTTGAGCACGGCTCCTCGATTTCTGGCCTCCTGTAAAGTATGTCTATATATAGAAATTGCTCCAACGCAAGGCGGTGACCGTACTGCAGGTGGATACAATAACGTTACCTGCGTTTAATTTTTTTTCTTTTTTCATTGTTAATTTTTTTTCCATTTTGGCCAAGAGTATTTCAGATGAATTCTAAATGATTGCAAAATTATTGATTGCAAAATTAAGTCAATGGAGCCAAAATGCAACAACATCTTTGACTTTGCTGCTCTTCGGTTATTCTTGATACATAGAATTTGCTGAATTCTCTTATATATGTACAAATCTCTATCACTTTTTATTTAACCATGTCCTCTCTCTCTCTCTCAAAAAAAAGAGCAACACCTCGGATCGATTCTTCTCATTTCTATTACATTAATGATTCAGAACCTCTTCCTTCAACTCCTGTAATCTTTCCCAACCTTCTGAATCTTCCCACATTGCCTTACCCTTGGACATCAACGATCTGATTGTAGTTCTAGATTTATACTTCCAGTCCTTACAAACAACGTCATCGGCGCCATACTTACCTGGTCTCTCACCAAGGTTCTCGTAAGCCGAAATCAAGTCAGAGCATGCTTCAACGGCTTCATTCCAAGCAACTTCACTCGTATCCAACTCAGCCCGGTTGGAAAGTGCCCTATAAGCCTTCTCGTGACACTCAAGCGCAGCCCATGGCTTCTGTCTCCACAATTCGACTTTGGCAACAATTCTCCAGCATCTGGCAGAAGTAGTAATCACCGAAGGCAAGATATTACAGATCAAGTCCACACACGATGATTGGTAAAAAGTCAATCTTTCACCATCGGCTGGATACTCCGTTGCAACCAAAATCTCCACCAATTTTTCAATTACTGGAATATCAATCAGGGCCTCTCCTTCCGACAGACCTCGGATGTCAATTAACTCGCGTACAGCCGTCAAAACGTCGTTCCACTCGTTCAACTTGACTGCCACAATCAAGTAGTTTTCAAATATCTTCCAGGATTTCTTGCCCTCTGCCGCTACACGAAGAGCTTTCTTTAAAGCATTGAACGCGGGTCTCAACTTGTCGGTCCTCAACAAAGAAGTAGCTAAATTTGACCAAGCATGCGAGTTCGAATCATCCAAAGCAACACATCTGGTGAAAGCTTCTGCAGCCAACTCATATTGTTCACTCTCTAATCCACAGCAACCGTAGAAGAACCAATGCTCGTAGCTCAATGGATTTGCACTCAAACATTCAAACATGTGTTTGATTGCAAGTGGAAGGTTCTTGGTCAATCCAGAATTAGCAGGAGGACTGTAGTAGTAACGAGACAATGATGCCTTTGCCTTAGCATAACGGCCAATCTCCCATGATTTTTCCCAAAGACTAGGATCTTGTCTGAGATCACCAAGGATAGAAATGGCTCTGGCGTCGTCTGGATGAGTCAGAATACGTTCAAGCAAAATTCTTTCCGCTTCCTTTTCATCATCAACGGCAGCATAACATAAAGCAGCTTCACACGATAATTGTAATCTTTCATAGATCTCCACTGCTGATCTCAAGACCCCAAGAGACATGTATTTGTCTGCCAATTGTGCATCCAAGGACCATTGAGGTTTCAAGATAAGTTGATGGATAAATCTCAATCTCGAAGACGCAGGAGAAAGGTCTTCTTGATCGTTATCTTGTGGAGTAATTCTTGTTTTGATTTTGAGACCGATTTCTTCCACAAGAGATGTCATTTGAAGAATACCTCTTTCAATTGTTCTGGCCTTGTTGGTTTCCAACACCGATCTTTCCCACAAAGCACGAGAAAAAATGGTCCAGTTGATCTTCTTCGAGGAAGTGTACAAAACTCTAGATACCATAGCGGCCAATTCTTCTTCTGTCAAAGGATTGTTGGCAGGAGAGGTTTGTCTCAACGTAGTCAAACGCAACAACAATTGCAAATTATCCAAATCACTCAAGGTGGGTTGGTTGTTGGGGTCCAATTCCCTGAGTTCTGAAGGAATATCGTCTTGTTTTATTGCCAATGGTAACAACTTTTCACCTTCGTCTTCTTCGGAAATGGAAGGATCAAACTTGATCCGTTTGGAGTCTGGCTCATCCTTCAACTCGAGATCATCCAACGATTCGAATTGAGGTCTTTCCAACAATAAATCGTCTCCTAATTGGAAGCTTTCTGGATCTTCACCGTCAGCACTGTTATCGAATAATTTTGATTCCTTACTCTTAGCCAACACGATCAAGGCAGAGGTGTGGAATTTCTGGAACTTTGTTCTCTTAGCTTTAGCACCAGACAAGATAAAGTTAAGTTCCGAAGTCTTTCTTGCCTTTCCAAGCAATGGTATGGCCAAATGTTCGGTCTGGCTGTGGATATTGTTTCTGGCGTACTCCAAGAAATAGATGATTTGTACGTGTTTCTGGATCTCAGGCATTGAGTCCGAGGCTGGTGCCAAGTTGTTAGGCACCGAGGCATTAAGGAGAATAGACGATATCGTCGATAGTATACTTGGTGGGTCGGAAACCACCGACATGTGGATTTGTAACGCCCTTGTTCTCCACCAATGAAGAGAAGCGGCCACAGGATCTTCAATCTTGCTGGAAACAGTTCCGGTAATGTCTGAAAGTTCCTCTACCGACACAGTGAGATCTCTCTTAATAATCGAGTGCTTACCAGATAAACCAGATAACTTTTCAAAGAGAATGAGCGACATGATAAGCAAGAGTGGTTCAGACATCAAGTCATATGCCTGGTGTCCCTCTATATTGAGTAAACGAACAGCTTCTTTTTGAAGTAACTGGGAATCAACACCAGGGAAGAAAAGTTCTTGGGTCGTGAATTTGATTCCTGGTCCGGTAAAATTGACTTGGACGTACGTTTGGAGGTACGCAATTGCGACAATCTGGAGTTGTAGAGGAGCGACCGGGCCGAATTTGGCGGCAAAGGTGATAGACACAGCATCAAGGAATTTGTCCAACACAGAGTACAAGTCTTGTGCAGGGTATTCGTTTAAAACGGCTCTTGTTTCTTCGGTAAAGAATAATTCTGAATAATCTTGATGAGTAAGAAGTTCGGGTGCTTTGCCTCCAAGCAAATGTTCAACTGGAGCCAAAATAGATTGGTACTCCTGTGGGGTTTCTGGAACCTCAAAACGGTCAGCAGAGACCGACAACACGAGTTGTGCCAAGTATTGTCTGAGAAACTTCATGCTCTTGCGATGGATGAGATGTAGCGAATTACTCAAATCAATAATTAATTTTCTAGATTTTTTTTTTTTCGCATCTACATTCTGTCCCTTCTCTAATAACATATATGTATATATTCTAACTGTCCTTGCCAAAGAACGACATGCGCTTCTTATCTGATGCACTATCAGAGCGCTTGCCATCCAGAGAAGGCTTCCTGGATTTTCTGAGTGATTTTCTGATTGAAACTCGGTTCATTTTCGAACTGTTCTCGGGATTCTCGTCGTCGGACGCAAAATCAATCACCTCTTCCTGGAAACTAAACCGCGAAGGATTGGGAATAGAAGAAATCCGTTTCTTGAAGTGAGGCCTCGAAGAATTCTTGTCCTCCTCATTCAAATCCAATAGAGACGCGTCAGATAAAAGTCCGTACTCTTTCTTAGGCCGAAGCACAGGCGTGGCTGACGAGGAACCCGAAGACTCCAACCCAACTTCAAGATCAATCAAGTTAGGTGGTTCGTGATCCTTGTGAGGGTGCGAATGAGAATGAGAATGAGAATGAGCATGTGCATGAGTATGTGCATGTGCATGGGCATGAGGATGGGGTGGGACCGGAGGTGGTTGGGCAGCTGCAACTGTAGTGCTAGAAGCACTTGCAGCAGAATGAGATGGCTTGGTATAGTTAACTCCATCATTGAGCGATAATCCCTGCATTTGGTCTAGCGTCAGTTGTTCCCCGTAAGAAGACGACTCAGGAAATATCTTTGAGTTGCGGTACTCACCCCAGGGATTAGCACCCTTAACTTCAACCTTAGGCTCCTCTCGAGGAAACGGATTACCATCAGCGACTGGAAGTACCAGGATCTTGATTGGTTGCACAAGAGGCAGTGTCTGTGGTTGGTTTGTTGATGCTGGCTTTGACATCTGTATTGGCTGTGGTTGCACTTGGGCCGGGGGCCCAGTCTGTGGTTGAACTTTAGCCACTGGTTGAGCCTTTGAAACAGTTGGAGTGGTTGGTACATGGACTTTCTGAGGTTGCGCTTCTGCATTTACAGGTGGAGATTCCTGGTTTACCGGTGGATGGCTCTGGGAAACTTGACTTGGTATATCAAAAAAGAACTCTTCTTTGTCCTCACTCTTGGCCCTGCTGAGATCTGCAGCAGCGTATTCCGTCTTTCTTTCAAAGCTCTTTTCACTTGTAGCCTTTTCACTGACGGGTGCCGAAATCGAAGCAGTAGTCGGTGGTGCTTTCAGACTTGGAGATTCTCCAAAAATATCGTCAGCCAACTTCTCTGCTGTCTTATCCATTTTCAAAGCCAGTTTCTCCCATGCTTCCTTCTTACCATATCTACTTGGTGAATTATTGGACTGGTGTGACGGGAACAGGTACTGGTTCGCATAGTTGAAAGGATCCGACTGTTTTGGCTTCTTATCTACCTGATCTCCTAGAGTCGTAGTGGAAAGTTCAGGTTCCTCAAGAGGTAAGTGGCTCTTTGGCACCAAGAGATTCTCAAGAGAAGGATATCTCTCTTCCACATTATCAAGATTCTCTAACTCGCCAAAGCTAATATTGTCCTCGCTGTCGTCGTCAAATATCTGTTGTGGTTCCACCAGCGAGCCCGTCCTCGTGGCCGACTTTTGTGGAGCTATACGTCCACTATTCAGAGTTGACTGAGCAGTGACCTTCTGAGAACTCTTTGTCAGGGATGAACGGCGTGGAGTTGGCTGTGAACTGGATGTATTCATAGAAACCAGTTGAGAAACAGGAACAGCGTTTCCGTACGCTGGTGGCTGCAGCTGTGAATGTTGAGGTTGTTGTGGAATTGGAATCTGGTTTTGAATATGTTGTTGTTGCTGCTGCTGCTTTTGTTGCTGTTGGAGTTGATGCTGCTGCTGGTTCAAGCTAGCAGAACTAAGGTTATTATTTGACTGATAAACTTGTTGGTTATAGTACATCTGTTGCTGCTTGAGAATTTCGTTCTGTTTCTGGACCTGATACTCGTGCAATGCTTGGAAGTTATAGGGTCCCAACTTGTAGAAGTCGTCAATCTTGAGGTCTGCCAATTCGATGTTGAGGAACTTGGCCACCAAAATAATCACCTGTACAATGTTTGGTCTGAGAAGAGGCGATTCTTGGAGCATTATGATAATAAGGTTCTTGAGGTCGGGTGAGAAATTTGGGGCCGGAAGAAACTGGAAAGATGCATGCAAAATGGCAATATCGCCATTGGCCTCGAACGGGGTAGTGTAGTAGCAGAGCTTGTACAAGAAGCAACCCAAGGCCCAGATATCTGCCTTTTCATCTATTGGAAAGCCACGGTACAAGTCAATCATCTCCGGAGCTCTATATTGTGGGGTTGTTTGGTACAAGATGTCGTGTCCCAACATCTGGAACAGTTGTTGGTCCTTTGGTGGCATGATGGGAGATGAAGTCAGGCCGAAATCACAGAGCTTAAAGTTGTGATGGGAGTCTATAAGCACATTTTCGATCTTGATGTCTCGGTGGATCAACTTCAATTGATGCATTTCGTAGACCCCGATACTGATGTCCAACATGATCTTGAGGATTTCGGGTTCGGTTAGTTTAGTTTTGATCTTGCTGTTCATATAGTCCAATAAAGACTTGTTGGGACAGAGCTCCATAAGGACAAGTACCTGGTACGTTCCGTTCTCGAGCCGTTCGGCGTGTGAATCGTAGTATTTGACGATATTGCGAGCGTGGCGAAGGGTCTTCATGACGTCAACCTCTTTGCGGAGTTGGTTCAAGCCTTCTTTATTCTTCACAATGACCCGCTTGAGACATGCGATTTCTTCCTCTTCTTCGGACTGAGGATCGATCTTGACCCGGTAAATATGGGCAAAGCCGCCTTCCGAAAGGTACTTATCCACGATGACCCGGTGGCTGCCCACGGTGAGTTCGGTTCCCGGTGGAAGCTTGGGAAAGTTGCCCATTTCTGTCGAGTGGTTAACACTTATGTCAATGAAGCACTGGTAACTTTCGTAGTCGTAGAATTGCGTAAAGAACCGACCGTAAAATTAACGCTCCAGAATGGTTTTTTGGGTTGGCTTGGAATCGCACTCCCCCCCCCGGGGCACGCAGCAGATACAATTACGGTAGCAAGAACTTCACAATAAAACAAACGGTTCAATGTAACGCCAACAATACCTACAATACATAAAATTTAAACATACGCCACACACCTACTATCCTACAATTGTATATATGCTCTGATGGCTGCCAGATTGACAACTGCTTGTCGCCAACTGTACTATTTCAGTTGCTAAAAAAAGACCACTTTAATGTACGTGTAATGTATACGCAAAAAAATAATTAATGCTGCGAGCCCCTGGAAACGGAAAGGGGACGACTGCAAAACGCTGCAAGAAATAGAGAGAGGTGCACATTTGCTTTTTATTTATTTATTTATATTTAGTTATACAGAACTCAATTCTTCCTTAATCAACTTCTCCATTTCATCGTAGTTGAATGGAATGTAGACAATCTCTGCCCCAGTGCTGTCTTTTACCAAATTACACATTCGGTGCTCAACAAACTCACCCAAGACAGTCCGGAACGTGATCTCGTTCGAAGTAATAAACTCCTCCAAACACTTATTGTAAAAATCCTTAAACAAAACACCCAACTTCATCGTCCCCTTGACACTGTGAAGTGCTGCCTTGGTACCAGTAACCTTCTTCATGTTTCCAAGCTGCATTTCTACCAATACACGGTACAAATTCCGGGCGTTTGCCGTCAACGACGACAACACGTATTTGGCTCCCTTTTCTCCCACAAACTTCTTGGACCTGCCCATATTCAACACATCTTTGAAGGTCATCTCAACAGAATACGATGCATACGTTGTCAAATCGTGCCATAAGAAATTATAATTTTTCATCTTGAACAGATCCCACAATAATGGAGCATTGATATTATCGGTAGACGATGCAAGCCATATTTCGGGTAATGCGCTCAACTGTGATAACAGATTCTGTATCTTCTCATCACGAAGTGCCTCTCCATCTATATTATGAATCAACAACACCAACCTGGGCTGAATATTATCGGTATGCTTGCGCTGTTTCTCAATCTGCTCAATCAAGAATGGAACAGTCTCCGAAACGTGCTTGGGGAATCGGATTTTATCTTGCTTCTTCTTCTCGTTTGAAATAAAAGTACTCACAATATCATGAAGGATTTTCTTAAACTTGATTGTCGGATTATACCCATTAACCACCATGATTTTGGGCATTTCAACCATTGACGACGTATTCTCAAACCAGTAGGGAATATAATTCAGCACAAAGTCAAGAAGCAACTCCAACTTTGATCCCACGCCATAGAAATTAAGGTTGAAGCCTTGTGACATCTCAAAACACCATTGGTGATACAAGAATTTGTGCAATTCAACAAGTCGCTGTTTCTGGGTCTGTGATAGTTGTTCACCCAACTGAATATTAGGAATAAACGTGGAATACTCAAGTTGAGGTGCAAGATGCGCCAAAGAATTGCTACTGGGACGCGGTCTGCTGCTATGCTGTTCAAAATACCCCTCTGATCCCTCTAAAAAGAAGGCTTTCTCATCAAGAAAACGCCCTCTTAAACTATTTTCAATATTCTTTCCTCCAAAATGCTTTTCTAAGAACTTAGAATCTATAATATTTCCACTCTCGTCCAATTTGGGGATTTCCAACGGCACAAAACGAATAGCAGGATCTTCCGTGTTTTTGTTGTCGGTATCAGGGATACCACTTAGTATGGGAATAGTGAGTTCTGTATTATCGAAAGCCACCGAAAGTGGTGAGAAGTTATCCTTCTTGGGGGTTGAGAGACTAGAACGTGAGACATTTCTTGAGCTTGCCTTATTTTCACTAAAGAATCGTTCGTCATCCTCTTGGAAAATACTCTTGACTTTGTAAGCAGCATTCTCGGCTTTACTGGGGCGCCCAACTTTCCTTCTTTGAGCATTTTGATTAATTTCCACGGCTTGAAGCTTAGGTTTGATTGGATGTTTTCTGGGTCGTCCTCTTTTTCGTTTAGGTTCTTGTATCTCAAAATCAGATTCATCCAGATCAACTGATTCCAGATCAGAATCAGGAGAACCTGGAGATACAACAACAGCATCATCATCGTTTTCATATTCATCACTAGAAATTTCAATTGGTCGTTTTCGCAACACTACACGTCGTGTTCTTCGTGGAGTGAATTCCTCGAGATTTACTGATCTGTTCGCCTCTTCTACGTCCAATTCCAGTTCAACATCGCTGCCGTATCCACGGAATGGGTCACCAGGACGTCGTGACAGTTTTAAGATGGTTTCTGCAATTCTTCTATCCTGTTTATTCAATTCATCATCGCTGTCGTAGTCTTCATCCATAAGCTTGGTGTAGGTGGAAACTGCCCGTTTCCGGGCCGATCTGTTGAGTTCGGCAGCGTTCCGCTTCTGTGGTGACCTCAATCCCGATCTTCCAGGAGTTCTCGGTGATCTCAAAAGCAGATTGACGCTTATTTTGATGATTCCTCGGGGTGACCCACGCGTGGTGGTAAATGGAGACTGTACATTTAAACGTAGTGGCGAAGATGGTGCAGGTGACGATACATTTTTCACGGGAAATGCAATCTTCTTAAATGGTGACTTCTGAGGAGACGCCAGAGGCGTGTAATACTCGGAGTCTGAGTTTTCTGCACCCATATGCTGACAGGATTTACAATGTGTAGATGCCAAAAAATGGGCAAAACAGTGTGAATTTCTTGATGCGGCACTGCACACAGACCGTCGCTCTTCCAAAATTTCCATCAGAGATGAGCGCGACAGTCAGATAGATTTCAACTCCACGTACCCGAAACCTCATCGAAACCAGTCAGTTGCGATGCTTTCGTTCTGTCCCAACTGTTCCAATATGCTTATGATATCACAGGGCGATGATGGCTGTAACAAGTTCTACTGCATGACGTGTCCGTACGAATTCAAGATCAACGGATTCCAGATGTTTGATCGTAAGAAGTTGGCCAGAAAGGAAGTTGATGATGTTCTCGGTGGAGAAGGATTCTGGGATAACGTCGATCAGACTGCAGCTCAATGTCCGGTGGATCTGTGCGGTGGCCAGAAAGCATACTTTTATCAATTACAGATCAGATCTGCCGATGAGCCCATGACTACATTCTATAAGTGTGTTAACTGTGGTGAAAAATGGAGAGAAAACTAGTACCAACTTGACCTTCTACTGTTTTCCTATTTGCATATCCTATCCTCCTTCCTGTTCCATATTGTACATTAACAACAACAACAAAAATAAAATTTAATGATTTAATTTACTGAATGATCCTTCCATTGTAGACTTTAATCCCATACTGAACCATGCACTTGGGTCTGCCATCAAAACATTTGAAAGCTTTTCTATCATAGATTCCAGATGGGAAATTGCTTGTTCTTGAAATGAAGGAATTACTTCCATTTTCTCAGCCTTTTTTCTTTTTAAAGCCGGCTGCTTGCGTGGACTAGACCTGTTGCTACCTGTTTCTGAGCTCA
The DNA here is from genome assembly GCA_030556435.1 of Teunomyces pallodes. Lineage (NCBI taxonomy): Eukaryota > Fungi > Ascomycota > Pichiomycetes > Serinales > Debaryomycetaceae > Teunomyces > Teunomyces pallodes. Next base: position 55,019 of record JAKTUA010000011.1, read on the forward strand.
CTGGAGTTCTCATATTTTCAGAATTGTCCAGATCTTCAAAGAAACTGTCGTGGTCGATTTCTGGACTTGGCTTTTCGTCTCGTACCGAGTACTTTCGTTGCTGCTCTTCGATAAATTTACGATATCTCGCCTCACCTCTACCTGCAATAATATTCTCAATCTTTAGATCTTCTTTGATGTCCCGATGTCCAGACATGGTCCTCCTGTTGTAATGAGCCATGAACTCGATACCTTTAAACTTGAAGTCAAGGAAATCTTTGACTGCTTGTTCTTCCTTTAGACATCCATCCACAGTCCACCGGTCTACTACTCTAACTGGAGCTTTATTTGCAGCATGACCAAATTGTCGAAACATTAGCAAGTCATACAGAAACTCCTGGGATTGGCATATATCTCCAAAGATACGACTCATAGAAAATCCTCGGTGCCAAGTTTCCTTTGACTGGCTGATGGGATAAACTTGTCGAGGATTCAATAGAGAGATGAAATTATATGCCTCTGTGTATGAAGAGTGTCTGGAAAACAAGAGCTTGATTTCTAGTGGTAACAACTCAGTTCCATTTTTGGGGAGAATCCACTGTCTTTCTCGAAATCGGTACACTTTGTGGCTATTCTCTGTGATAAACTGTAATTCCAACTGTTGTTCTTGGACGGTATCGAGCCTTACTGGCATGCACACACCCGCATAGTCAATAACATTGAAATCGATACATTGCCTGATGGTTACCGATTGTTTGTTTGGTTTTCCAACACTAAACTTCCGTCCTGAAGATCCGTGTTGCAGATTAAACAAGTTCATGTAGGTTGGTTTGTCGTTGGATTTAATGCAACCCTTTATACGGGCGCTGATCTCTTGAGGTAGACTTAGCGTGCCGTCAAAAAAGCAGACAATGTGGGCCCAGGCCTCTTCAAAACCACAGGTCGTGTCGACAAAGCAGAATTCAAAGTCTGACGTTGGGTACAGTTTTAGAAGTTGAATGGCTGCTTTTATTCCGTTGGAGTTAGGAATCATTTCAATGAACGGTTCTCCTCGATACATGAATGTAGTGTCCAAGTAAACGTTATCTAAGGTCTTCAAGCCACTCGTATATGGTAGCAAGTATGGATCATTAGATAAGCCTTGAATCCAAGCTGGCTCGGCCCTAACATCGCCGGTTAGAAGTACTGATTTGTTATTTCCTTCCACTAAAAAGAGGCATGATCCAGGACAGTGGTACGAGACAATAAGTGCCACCGTAACCGGTGAATTTTGCAAATTAACAACTATTTTGCTTCCAATATCAACTGCCTTGCAGTACTTAACAATACTGGTATATTGCGGGTTTGCGGCCAAAATGTTGCGAGTGGTCTGGCTGCAATAAACGACACCTGAGAACGATCTGTTAAAGCCAACCAAATGGTCTGAATGACAGTGTGTCAATAAGTAAACATCTGCCTTAGTATCAAACCGATCCACACACAAACCAGGAAATTCAGGTATCAAGCCCTTGAAAGTGTTGCCAGACATCGGAGGCAAAAATAGTGGGTACGCGTTATGAGGTTTTTTTGTACTACTGGTCTACTGGTCTAATTCTTTTACTTTTTAATTTTTTTTCGCAGTCGATCCACTCTTTGTATTTCTATATCAAGAATCCGTAATACTCTGCCCGCTTGTATTTATGATAAAGCTGTTCCCATTGAACAATGAAACGGTCTGAAATCGGAAGCAAGAGAATTCCACTTAAACTTAACAGGTTTACTCTGGCAAGACTCTCGATGTAAATTATTTTTGTGTTTCCCAAACCGAAAAACTTCATGCCAAACAAAATGTACGCCAATGGCACGCTGGTTCCGGGTCCATTAACAAGAAGCACGGATGGAATCTGGGGCAACTGTCTCAATTTCTCAACTGTAGATACAAAAGACTTGAGGGTATTAATTAACGACAGACCCATTGGCTCTCCCACAGAACGCGCGCGATGTAAGGAGATATACTCACTGGCGTATTTGCTGTCTGCGAGGTGTTGTTCCTCAAACTTCTGGGCTTTCAATAATGATGCAGTATCGTTGGACGATGTCACCCACGTTCTAGAAAACTTAGACAAGTTGACTTTGTCCAAAATACGGATCATCTCACCAGTGTGGCCTCCCGATCCTAACAACACCATAACATTGGAGCCTTCAACAGACAACGGAACTGTTGTCAAATTCTTAATATCCAGGGCGTTGTGTGAGTCGTGAAGACATGGAAGTATCACCATGAGACGAATAACTGCCACAAAAAACGGCAATAAGAGGAAGAAGACCTTAAAGCATAGCTTTGTTTCGGAATTCATTGTCGTGGCTAAACAACGCTGTCAAATTTGGCTCACATTTTTTGATAGAAACTGCAGGAAATGCTTCCCAGAATGTGCGCACAGCACGGGTGCAAAAATTAAAAAAAAAATAGATGCTTATATTAAAGTTATTTAGTTTATACCTCAAAATCAGGATTACTTGCGTTGTAGGTGACTCCTTCAGGCTGCCGTTTTGGTGGCACTGTTGATTGTTTTTTCTTTGACTTTGTTGTAATTGTTGGTTTATTCTGGTCTTTGTCAGCTAGTTGCCTCATCACCTTGTCTACTACCAAGCTAATCTTCTGATGTTCCTCGTTAGTTACTCCTAACGGCTTGGGGGTTCCAAAACTCACACGAATAGGGTATTTTCCCTGTAAAATCATCATGCCAGCAGTCGATTTGTTGTCGTTAAGTCCATTATCTAATACATTTTGTGCGAATTCCACCGCAGAGTCCCGAGTGGTATAGGTGACAAATCCACACTTTGCTCGGTGCACAAGCGTAAATGTCTTGATCTTGCCAAATTTATTGAATTCGTCAGTTATGACATATTGAGGTACATCCTGGCCTACCCCAAATATAAAAAATGTTTTAGAATCTGTATGTTTCTCAGGATCTATCAGTGCACCAAAGGGTAAACTGGCCAAGATCTTAGAGACATCAACTGATTTCGATTTATCTTCCTTAATTGCCTTTGATGGCTTCTTAAAGGTTTTGCCTTTAAGTCTTTCTGCTAATTTTTCCAATATTTCTCTGGCTTGCAATTCCTTGCCACTGTCTCCATTTTCTTTGTGAATCTTCTCCAACTTGTCTGCCTTGATCGCCTTCACTTCACGATTAGTAGTTGAACCAGACGAAGTGATCCCATAGGCATTGGAAAGACCAGCCATTTTAAGAGCAGTATCTCTTATATCAATGGGGATGTGAAAGTACAAATCCATCATGCAGCACTGACAACAATTCTTTGCCCTGGAACATGTCTTGCAAATAATGGTCCTCAGGGACTTGTTGGCGCCAGCAGTGTTCCATCGATACACATTGAATGGTCTGGTACATGATCTGCATTCGGCTCCATTCTCCTGCTTTATCATTTTAAGGTTCTGATCTTGCCCAAGGCACGGTTCACATATCGAAAATGCATCGTCAGACATGATGCTTAGTTATCTTTTCTAATCAATTCTTGTAAAGGTGATGTACTCTGCTCGTGGTTATATGCACAACTCATCTCTCGATACTGTCTGATTCCATCGTCCTACAAACATGTTTAACATTATCTATAAGTATTACAAGTCAAGTTACTTTTTGTTTCCAAATATCTGTTTATTACTTTCTAAGTATTCACTGCTGGTTTTAGTTAGTAAACTCGCTAAAATGTAATTGGTTGTTTTGGGTTTTGTCAGTGTTAAAAAGCTCTGAAATTATTTTTGATCTACACGGTTTGTTCAGGTGAAGAAATTCGTTGTAGTTTATAATTATTCATCAGAAAACCCATTGCAAGTTCTACTTACACATTGGATTACCTCCTGCCCTGCAGTTGGTGTTGGAAAGAACTGTTGTTGAAAATTTCTGTCAGAAATTTTCTCGGTGAATTTATATTAAGTTTTAGTGTTACCCGGATAAAATGTTGCAGGGCTCTTCAATTTCAGTTTCGCAACTTCTGGCATTCTATTTGTTTTTGCAGTAATTTGTGTATTCTAGTTAGCTCTCAATGCGTCTGTTCTTTCTAGTAAATTCATAATGTTGGCGTCATTGATCCACTTGAATTTATGTCTGCTCCTCATATACTCATCACATATTTGCATATCCCTGGTAATACATTGTTGCACTCTTGTATTAGATTTCGGGTCAATCCCTAAGTCTGACAAAATCTCATTCAACAATCTGATTATATGAACTTCGTTTTTGTAAAGATTGACCGGCTCAATATCAAATAGAGATTCAGTGTTGTGTGAAATTTGTGTCAAAAATCCCTTTTCTTCGTCATCGAGACAGATGTCGTTATAGTTGTCTAAGATAACTTCTGATAAAAGCTCTCCACTAAACCTGTTAATCATAAAGTCTCCAAATGAAAAACGCAAGTATACAGGGTTACCCAACTGTTTAAGACCAAAGAAATGCGACAACGTATTGCTTGCCAAGTTTCTGGCACTTTCATCGTCATCATTAAGACCTCTGAAGAATAAAATGAACAATGCCTGAACCAAGCATTTTTGCAGAACTTGGTTTTGGCTTGCAACAAAAGATTGTAATGCTTTTAAAGCCGAAATCCGGAACTTGAATGAATGCTTATCATAACAGAACTCGTTAACAGTTCTCAAAAAAATTGCCAATTCAGTATCATCCATTTTCAAGCATCCAAGGCACTCCAAGGCTTGTAATCGAATAACCTCATTGGTACTGCTCATGAATTCAAGCAATGCGTTAACACGAATACCATTGGCTGTCACATTATCATGGCTCACCAAAAGAGAATAGGTTTCTAATCCAGTAGCTTTGACGTAATTCCAGCATCTTGGATTCTCGATTAGTCTCCAAACAACAGTACTAATTGTATTAAGGAGTCCTAGCATGTTTAAATCATCAAACTTTTCTTTGATAAATTTCAATGTTTCCATTTGTACAACATAGAACTCGCTTTCCAATGCTAAAGAAATCAAATCATTCACGCTATCTATCTCCTTCTTTATCGTGTATTGTGATAAAAGAAGTGTGACAGTGTCGGCTATTGCCATTTGACGTGTGCCGTCGAGTGATGTATCGGATGAAATAAAGCATGAAATAACAAAATTTCCTAATATGTTCAAATATTCCTGACTTAATGTTGTTTCGATCAAATCAGCAATTAAATTTACGTAGACTCTTGAAACAACATAGGATCTCGATAAGAAAAAGGCAATGTTCTTCAACAAAAATTCACTTAGTTCTCGTTTCGTGGCCAAATCATCAAACTTTCCAATACTTTCTGATAATACCAATAAAATTCCGTGGATATTGGACTCTGTTATATTTTCTGAGACAAGACTAGTTGAAAGCTTCATTAATTCCCGCTTATCAAAAATCGAGGCAATACACTTTGCAACAATCTCTCTGATTTTCCAAAAACTGTTACCCAAGAATTGTAAAAGAATATCCTTGTATCTTTCCATTCTTCCGTCCTTTGTAGAAGTATCCAACTTCAATAATATTAGTAAAATTGGAAACAAAATTTGGTTATCTTTATGCTTCTGTTTCTCTAAGGTGGAATACTCTAATCCCACCACGAGCTTACCGAACAAGATATTGTCAAGTTTAGGAAAGTTGCTAAAGAATAGTTTCGCTGGGTATGTGGCCAGTTTGTTACTGCCGAATATTCTCTGCTGAATGGTACTAAAAAGCATAACAGCACAATTCCTGATTGACCAATTATTCGAAGTAAAATTCTGAAGTGATAAATCCAAACATAACTCCACAAATTCCAAACTTGCATGTGCCAATGAGCTTTCTGTAAATATCTGTTTAATACAATTAAAAGCGTGCACCTGAGGAATGTCAGCCTTTTCGTCAGCAACATGTTTGCTTGGCTTTTGAGCAATTTCAACTAATTTGGCAATCGTTGGTTGGATTAAGTTGAGATTTGTCTTTTTTGATGCAATTAATACCCCTGAAACCAAGAATGGAATTCCACCCGATCTACGTGAAATATACTGATTTTTGCTTTCAATTAGTGTCAAGTTGTTAGTGAGCCATTCTTGTGGAACTTGTGACATTGATTTCGATTTGAAACAAATCTCGCAAATAGAAATGAATGATGGATAAATGGACGAGAACGCACCACGGTGTGTTATTGAACCAAGTTGATCGATAATTAGATCACAGCAAGCCAAAAACAATTTGGTGTCAAGTAAGTCCAACTGCAAAACTCTGTTCATTAGAATATTGGAATCCTTGATGACTTTCCAGCTATATGTGATCAATAATTTGTCATCATCTTCTACCATCTCATCATCCTCCTCATCAATTGATCCCGATAAAATGGGTCTCATCGCATCCCAGATTTTAAATATGTTGGTAATCAATGACTGGAATCCACTTATGTAGAATTCCTTATTTTCCAGTATGGAGATACCTGACGTGAATAAATATAATGCCTTAAAATGACCATGGACGAATCGATCCCTGCTGTCACTGTTTTCCTTATATAGTCTGACGCCATCATCTATATCCTTGAGTAGGATAGAATAGATTTTTTCTATTTTGGGGGCCGTTGGCTTGATGTGTGTGTAATAGGTACTTATGAATTCAATACATTTTGCAGCACCTTCACTTTTCCTTCCCGTCAAGCTGTGGAGTAAGAAGCGAGCTTCTTCAAAAAGCTCATCAATTCTTTCTTCGGGGAAGTACTCAAGTATCTTGTCAGGCTTTGAACAAGATTTCAACATTTCCAAACTGAGTTCTCTAATATTTTCGTAGTTATTAAATAGGTTATAAACCAATGCTTCAATTAGTTTTTGAGAATCAAAGATGCTGATTTGGAGTTCTACCTTGGACAACGATTGCAATAATTGTAAGGAAGTGATAAACTCTGAATAGTTTGAACTAACATTTACTCGACAAACAAGATCTTCAATTAACCACTCGACAAATTTATGTGACTTTTCCAAACTATTTGAAATATCCTCTTGTCTTTCCAGGTTAATCTTTTTCTTATACAATCCAGTCCGTTCCTTTTCCAAAGCATAACGATAGTCTTTAAATCTTGTGCTAAAATACTGGCTCATGAGAGAAATAAAGTTATTTCTAACTTCAACATTTTCAAAGTCGTTCAAGAATATATCAATAATTTTTAATTCTCTTATGAGGTCGTAAGTTTGGGGTGGAATTGGTAAGGACTTCGTCTTTGTAGAGCCGCCTAGGAGTAAGCTTAACGAGTTCAATCTGATTTTGTGATTTAAATGGACCAAGAAACTTTTTAACGTATCCAAATCAATCGATTCCATTGGGTTAATGATAGCTAAATCTTGTCCGATTTTCAACAAAGCGATCAAATTATCGATATCTGCTTCTGTCGAGGAATTTTGAAACTCAGCTAACAAGAATTGTAAACTTTCAGGGCATACTTGTAAAAGATTTGGAAGCAAGTATACTTGCAAGTTATGTCTGGTATCGGCTTGATTTAAGCCCGCGATTATTAATTGTTTCCAGGTAAGATACCATTCATGTGGATCGTCCAGAAGAGTTCGTGAGTAAATGCCGTTAAAAGTCTTGGAGGCTGAGTTTGCCGTGGAATCAGATGTTAAGCTCTGGATGCAAAGTTGGGGAAATTCGGGGTGATGCGACAAGATATAGTCCAGTTCAACCTGTTTGGATAAGACCTCGAGCATATTGAACAAGTTCTTAGTGATAGTTGACAGCATTATCAACGAAATCCATCTCTGAAAAGAGGTGGTATTACTGTATGCCTTTACCAAGTTGATGAGATTCCCCAAAATGGAATTAAGGGAGTGTACGACGGGATTATGAGTGTGGTTGATGAAGTGGAGGATATATTCAAACATAAGATCAGTTTGGGTCGAAGTTATGTCTAGGTCAGGTATATTAGACTTGGTATATTGTACCATTCTAAGAATGCAAATCGATACCGCATCGTTTAAAGAGATAAGATGCTTCTCGCTTGGAAATCCATGGTGATGGTACGAATCGATAAGGGGGTACAAGGACGAGAAGTAGGGAAGTAGTTGATCTCTACTGGGGCATTTTAAAGCAATGAGCTCTTTTCGTATTGTATGCAATTCATCGCAGCCTAATTGATTACCCAAACCAGAAGACATCGGTACGGATTGGATCACTACAAGCGATGAGTACGATGAAAATTTCAAGACGCGCGCGGCCAAGCCAATCGATTACAGGTTTGACGATGTATATATTTTTTCTGACCTTGGTGAGCACAGATAATAGTTGCAGGTTATTACGCGTTTATTGGGGGAATGAAGCATCTCTCCTGTATGTATGAACGGCGTGGATCTGCTAATATTTGAGCCCGATCCCAATGGAGTTTTGTAAAGTGGCGATTTTCAATGTTAAATGGCGTTATGAGTGATGTATCTGAAAGAATAGTCCACGGAAGTTGCTGCGCCTACGTTTTTCGATGACACGATTTGACTAATAGTGGTGAGGCACAAAATGTAACCCTCGTAATTTTTTTTTCTTTTGGTCTTTTCTATCAAGATTGTGTAAGAAGCACTTCTCAACATTTTCCGATCAAAGTAATGGCCACGCCAAAGACAGTATTTGCAGTATACATTTAAGATACATGCTACTCATGTGTGCTGTAGAAATTATGATTCTCTCGACATATACATTAACGGAAATATAGTTTTTATTTTATAGCCGACGGTCGGTTTTATAGTTTGCAACATCCTTTTCGTGTGAAATATTTTTCGACTGTGCCTCCCTCCCGCTCAAAGAAGCTGTGGAACGCCCTTTTTATAAAAATTCCACTTTCTCCCTCTCGTTCTCTCAACATTACAGCCTTGAGTTTTTTCCACTTGTTGTCTTTCGTTACTCCAGCATACTCACATACCCACACATACTCGATGTCTTCTCCTTCCAGAGCCTACCAGTTGTACTACTTCTACTTTCCCCACTACATGTTGACCAAGACTGAGAGTTACATATTGCACTTTTTCTTACTATCATTCATCATCGTGGTAGGATACGGCGTATTCTCTTACTTGCCTGTGAATCTCATGTTCAGCTTATCCAAAGGCTCAAACTACTTGTTGACCCACGATGTCCAGGCTTAGTGTTATACACGCAAGAAAAACGAAAAAAAATCCATCGTCGTTTAAATATTTGTCCTGGTGGTTGGGTGGATGCTATGAATCTCGTCTCCCCTTCCTGTATATTTTAGAGTTTAATGTATATTTTTATGATTATATCTGATTTCCAATGTGGGCCATGTTTCTATTCTTTTTTTTTTGTTCCACATTTTGTGGTTACCTTGTTTACTCTTCTAATCTTCTACATTTCGTTTCCTTGTGAGAAAATGGTAACTATCTCCTCTAATGTGAAACTAGTGGTGATACCTATATTGTCCCTGAACGGGTTCTGTTTTCCTTATTTCCCAACATAGTAGTAGTTTTTTCTCCAATCGGTGACTTTTTTTCCTTTTTATTTGCTTTTGTTTCTTTTTGGTATGATTTATTTTTTTCTTTTTTCAGATGTATCGATTAAAGCTTTGCCACTTCCGATTTTGTTGATCTGCCATGTGATTTGGATACGCGCCGCGTCTCTACTATCACAAACATGTATAGTAAACCTAGCGCTCCGTTTAAACCTCCTCGTTTCAACGTTGAGCCAAAAAGAAAACTTGAACCGGATGACCCTGTTGCAAAGAGGCGACTGCGCCCAGCATCAGTGTCTCAAAGTGCAGCGAAAGATGCCCCAGTAAAGCTTCGCAGTCGCGTCACTCTCACAAGAAATCGAGCACCATCCAAACTCCAACACGCGGTTCCTTCATCTACAACATCATCTTCCACATCTTCTGCTTCATCACTATCATCTCCTGCATTTCCTTCTCCTCCAGCATTACTTACAAAATATTTGGTCCAATGGCGAAAAAGATCCACGAAAAAGAATAAGACGTGGGATGGCGATGGGTCCATTTCCCTTCAATACCACGATAATTCATGCACGGTATCCTTTAAAGATGATTCAGGAAAGTCGATGGGTAAGAAAACTTTCTCCAATATGAAGCCAGATTGGTTGGACAACATTATCACCATAGGACAACATGAAATCGAGATAGATAGCTTGGTAGAACGGGGAACGCAGCCTGATCCTCTACAAGAACCGGTACCAGCACCAATGGTTGCTCCAGTCCCAATACCACAACTGTCATTCAAGAAAGTAGTACCAAAGGATAACGAACCTAAACCTGAACCACCCAAGCCCGTAAAACTTGCTTTATCTGCACCAGGTCTAAACGATCTCTATGTTGATGAAGATATTGCATCTAAATTGCGACCCCATCAGATAGAAGGAGTCCGCTTTCTTTATGAATGCGTTTTGGGTGTCAGGGATGCCAAAACAACCGGCTGCTTGTTGGCAGATGAGATGGGCTTAGGCAAGAGTTTAATGACGATTACATTGTTATGGACGTTGCTCAAGCAGAATCCATACATAAAACAGACCAAACCTGTTCTCAATAAGATCTTGATCTGTTGTCCCGTTACCTTAATTAACAACTGGAAACTGGAATTCAAGAAGTGGTTAGGACTTCATAAAGTTAACATCCTTACATTAGGATCAAGTTCTAACTCCAAATCGGATAAACAAAACTTGATTAATTTTGGAAAGTTGCACGTCTATAACATTTTAATTATCAACTATGAAAAGGTCTCTGCGTACCATCAAGAATTATCAACCATCAACTTTGATCTCTTGGTATGTGATGAAGGACACCGGCTCAAGAGTAGCACAAACAAGGTATTGAACCACTTGACGAGTTTTAATGTACCCAAAAAAATCCTTTTAACAGGCACGCCGATCCAAAATGATTTGGTGGAATACTATACTATAATTAATTTTATAAACCCTGGAGTTTTGGGTGATTTTAAGACCTTTCAAAAGAAATACATTACCCCAATCTTACGCTCAAGAGATGTTAATTGCGTTGACCCTGAGGTGAAGAGAGAAGGTGAATTTATTTCCAACAGTTTAATTAAGTTGACTAAAAAGTTTATTCTCAGACGGACTCAATCCATTCTTTCAAATTACCTTACTGATAAAACTGATGTCGTTTTGTTTGTACCACCAACTCAGTTACAAACGAAACTTTTTGACTACATCAAGAAGCAGAAGAAATTTAATCTTTTACTTAATGATTCAGCTAACCAGGCATTTACTTTGATCAACTTGTTCAAGAAAGTTTGTAACTCGCCTTCATTGTTAGTGGAAGATGAACTCTTCCGATCTATAGATGAAAAGTCAGAAATGTTGGGTTCGTTAGCTACCTCTTCTGGTAAGATAAATGTTCTTGTTCCATTACTCCTAGAAATCAAGAATTTGAAAGAAAAAGTTGTTTTGGTATCCAACTACACAAAGACATTAGATTTATTAGAGGTTATCTTAAAGAAACTCAATCTCAAATTTCTGCGTTTGGATGGAGCAACTCCCCAAAATGTCAGAAACAAATTGGTAGGAGAATTTAATAAGGATCTGAAAATTAATGTGTTTCTCTTGTCGTCCAAGTCTGGGGGTATGGGGATCAACTTGGTGGGAGCGTCGCGTCTCATTCTATTTGATAATGACTGGAATCCGTCTGTTGATTTACAGTCGATGTCGCGAATTCATCGTGATGGTCAAAAAAAGCCGTGCTTCATCTATCGACTCTTGACCACAGGATGTATAGACGAGAAGATCTTCCAGAGGCAACTAATGAAAAGCAATCTTAGTTCCAAATTCTTGGATGATGACTCAAGTTTAAAGTCTGATGTCTTTGATCATAATGATTTGAAAAATTTATTTGAAGTCGATAGATCTACTGTATCCAATACTCACGATTTGTTATGCTGTGGATGTGCTGGAGATGGTGAAGCGATGGACGAGATTGAATCTGATTCCGAACCGGAACCTGCATCTCGACACAGTTCATGGATGTCAGCATTGGAGTTTCAACAAAAGGTGGAAGCTTCTCAAAAGAGCTCTGCCGCAACAATCAAAAGTGCATTGCAGAATTATCGTCATTTCAACCCCAGCAACAAGCTAGCGCAAACCTTAACTCCAGACCCTGTTCTTCAGAATATTCTTACTAACAGTTCGTTTGGTAAAGATGGGAATGTTTCTATTAGTTATATCATGACTAAGATTACATGCAGCAGCGAAAATGTTTAAGCAGTTCCTTTAAATCTTGCTTCTGCGGCACGAGCTCTTTGTTCACGCATCAATCTCATCTTTTGTTGATCCGAAAGTCCAGACATATCATTTACTTTGACACCGGTATTTAAAGTGCCATTAGAAGAGAATCGAGGTTGCTTCAATTCCAATTCTGTTTTCTTTGCCAATTCTTCTTGGATAAGACGTTGTTTCTCAGCACTAACACGATCAGCTTCAACGGCGTCTTCGGTATCAAAATCTTCCTTGGTTTTAGCTGGTCCTACTCTCGCGAGTGCCCAGTCACAATGTGATTCTCCAAGTTTGGATCTGGCGATTTGGAATGCTCTCTTGGTTGCAACATCGCTTGCTATTTCAACGGGTGTCTTTTCAAATTGGTTTTGGAAGGATGGATCAACCTTTAGGTTAACTAGTAATACTTGAACCATATGGTTTAATCCAAATGCAGAGGCATAATGTAGCAATGAAGGATAGTTGGCGTACTTGAATGATGGGCTTAACTTGAATGTATTTGGATCGAGCTCGTTTGAGCGCAAGTAGCTCATGAGCTTGGGAGCTTTCTGCTTCTTTAGTAATCCTATTAATTCATTTGTATGAGCATCATTCGCATTCTCTTCGGGTGTTCTGGTATCGACGTTTTGTGGTTTCTGAGGAGTAGGACTTGTCTCCTTCTTCTTGGCCTTTTCAACCTGCTTTGGCATATCGACGATACTCAAGTAACTCAACTCAATCCATGCTCGTTTTAATTCTGAAGTGGTTGCTCTCTTAGTGGTGAATGGGAATCCTTTGATTCTAGGATCATTGTTCGGTATTGGAGCATCTTCGTAGCCAACTAGGATTTTTCTATTTGCAGCACCATTTGCTCGTATAAATATAGAGTGGCAGTCCTTTAAGTGGTGACTCCACTGTGCGAGAAGATCTCTGACTTCTTTTATTAACGCTTGTTCATTGTAACGTCTGATACTCGACCCAGCAGAATTAGCCTTGCCCCTTGCGTTATCACTGGCGCTCTGGGATCCACCCTGCTTTCTTCTGACAGTATATCTATGGAAAGTTTTTCGCTCCAAGAATTCTACCGCCTGTGCTTCTTTCGATTCTTTCATATTGGGAGCGTTTCCTGCCGTGTTCTTGCGAGTGTGTGACACGATGGCGCCTGCAAAGTGACCACCACCGATCATAAACAATGCACTTTTTCCCAGGTTAAGTTTCGAATAATTCTGGAGAGTTTCAAGTGGATTTTGCAACTCAGGTGCGGTAAAGAGAGCCCGGTAAGCTGCAAAAGCCGAGTCCAGGTTTAAGGAAGGAGACTTAAACAACAAAAAGGGTGAGTTTGTCTTCAAGAAACTCACTGTAGGTTCATCGGTATCTTCATTAATCACAGATAATTTATCCATTAGAGTCTGGAGCTTAAGTTCGTTGGCATCATTGTCTTCGTCTTCAGAATCGGAGCCCGATAAACTTTCTATTGATTGCTTTTCCAACAACTCATCAAATTCATCTTCTTGCAATGGAGGCAAGTTGTTTAAGGCCCGTTTAAGGTTGTAACGGTGAAGATCTGATTTGTAATAGTTGGGGTCACTAGAGGGTTTAGCAATTGTTTGTTGTGGTGTTTCTGGTACAGGTTCTTCCCTTTTCACCACCTGATGAGTCAAGGAGTCAAAGTAAAGCAAGTCCAATGATCTGCTGATACTTGGTTCAAGCTGGTAGAGGTATAATTGGTCTTTCTTTACCGACATGGGGAGTGGTTTGTGACTAACTTTGTTTGTGCGATCCAAAGAATTTTTTGCCTCTACGAAAAATTATTTATTATAATCAAAAATGGTATATACAATTAATTTTATTTCTTTCCATATTCGTGACATGCCTTCAAGAAGTGTTCAACCTTTTCTGGCTTCATGAATGGATGGGTACCGTGGCCAAAGTTGATGATGTAGTTTTGCTTGCCACCTCCAAAGCCCTTAATCATGGCTTCGACCTTTTGGGAGATCACTTCATCAGAACCGTAGATAATACCAGGGTCCAAGTTACCTTGCAAAGTGATTCTTCTACCGTTGATAACCTTAACAGCATCTTCAGGCTTGTAGAGCCAGTCCAAGGAAACAGTGTCGTAACCAGACTCACACAAGTCATCTAAAGCGTACCACGCACCCTTGGCAAAAACAGTCAAAGGAATCTTTTCAGTGATGCCCAATTCCTTCAATCTTTCAGGTAATTTGGCGGAGATTTGTCTCAAGTAAGGCAAGCAGAACTCGTTAAACTCATTTGGACCCAATTCACCAGCCCAAGACTCAAAAACCTGCAACATTTGGGCACCAGCAACAACTTGTTGGGCCAAGAACTCGATACAGGCGTCGGTGGTCGCCTGCAACAATTGGTGCGATTCCTTGTTGTAGGAGTAAATCCATTCCTTGACAAATCTAAACATCTTGGAGCCTTGACCTTCGATCATGTACACCATCAAAGTCCATGGAGCTCCGACGAAACCCAACAATGGTACATCACCGTTCAATTTGGTTCTGGTAAGCGTGATTGACTTGTAAGCCCAGTCCAAACTAGTCAAAACATCAGGTTTAAGGTTGACCCGTGACAAGTCTTCTGGTTTTCTCAATGGGTCAACAAAAACGGGACCTTTACCGTCAACCATTTCGATCTCAAATCCCATTGCTTGTGGAATGACAAGAATGTCACTGAAGATAATAGCAGCATCAATAAGACCAGCATAACGCACCACTGGTTGAATAGTGATTTCAGAAGCAATTTCAGCATCTCTGCAAGTTTCAAAAAAGTCACGTCCACCCTTGACCTCGTGGTACTCAGGCAAGTAACGACCTGCTTGTCTCTGAATTGAGTTAGTTATTTTTCTAATTTGTGGTATTGGTTTTCCATTGTACATACCATAATCCAAATTGGTGGTCTTTCGACCTTTTCACCTTTGGCAGCTCTAAGAATCAAATCATTCTTTAATGGGGCAAATTCCGGCATTCTTACTCTGCTTAAAATGTTCTCCTCTAATTCAACTTACAGATTCACTATAATTGGAGATCACTACCTGCAGGTAAAACTGCACCTACTTCTCTTTTCTTGGATGGCACTAAAAGACAAAGAAAAATAAAAATAAATAAATAAAAAAACAGCGTCAATGATGTCATTGTGTGCAGGATTTCCGCTTTGAGCCTCAGACCAGCCGCAACGGGCATTAGATATGCTACGGCTCTAGGAAGAATTGTATCAAGTTACTCCAGTCAACTAATTGCAATGGCAGAACCTGGTCATACAGAAGGAGATGGAAATGTCCATTCTAGTCTAGATGAGCAGAGCAAGCCACAAAACGGTTTCTTTGTAACCATTATCAGAAGCATTTTCGGTTACCGAAAGACGTCCCTAACCTTGCTCGTGTTTGCTACATTTGTGGCTACATACGTGTTAAGTATTCTTGACAACAGCTTGGATTTTAGTGTCCAGTTGCCTGACAACAAGTTTGAAAGCCAATTGCTCAATGAGTCCTGGTTAGATTTACAGAAAATCGCCCAATACGAACATACTTATGGCTCCAAGGGAAATGACTATGTCTACAGCTACCTTGAAAAGGCAATCGAGGGTGCAGTCGTGAACAAGAACTACATCGAGTACGACAATGACTTGAATTTTACCAATAATATCTTATACAACAGCCATAGCAATGTTTTCGGTAGCAAGGAGTACAATACCGTTCACTACTATGAAAGTAACAACTTGTTAGTCAGAATAAACGGTACCAACAGCGAGTTACCCGCTTTGTTGCTCAGTGCCCACTACGATTCTGTTCCTACTTCCTTTGGCGTCACAGATGACGGTATGGGGATCGCCAGTATGTTGGGAGTCTTATACTACTATGCGTCGGAGAAGGTTAAGCAGCCAACCCGTACCATCATATTCAACTTCAACAACGATGAAGAGTTTGGTTTGTATGGTGCTACTGCATTTTTGGAACACCCTTGGTTCAAGCAGGTTTCGTACTTTTTGAATTTAGAGGGAACTGGTGCTGGTGGTAAAGCCATCTTATTCAGAGGCACTGACTACGGAATTGTGAACCACTTTAAGGGAGTCAGATACCCACATGGTACCTCCATATTTCAACAGGGCTTCAACAGTCGTATGATCCACAGTGAGACCGATTACAAGGTGTATAAGGAAAAGGGTGGACTCAGAGGTCTTGATGTGGCCTTCTACAAACCTAGAGATCTTTACCACACGGCTGGTGACAGTATTAAAAATGTTAATATTAAGTCCTTATGGCACATGTTGTCCATTGCCTTAGACTTTACTGAACACGTTACCAGCCAGCAAATCGATTTAGATTTTGACAAAGAGTCGTCAGTTGAATTTGCTAGTTTTGCAAGTTTCTTCAACTTCTTCTTTGTGTTGCCAATCTCGAAATTGGTTGTGACCAACCTAGTGCTCTTGGTAATTGTTCCATTCCTCAGTTTACCATTTTTATTTGTTGTATTCCAACACAAGAAAAACTGGGAACTTAGCTTTGTCAACATTGTGAAGTTTCCAATTTCATTTGGTGTCTCCTACTTCTTCTTGAGTGTTGTTACTGAGACTTATGCAATTCCTGTTAATGAGTTCTTGCCCAACTCGTCTTCTCGCTTGATTGTTCTCACTCTCTTTGGAGCCTTCCTTCTCTTGAATTATGTCATTTTGAACACTATCAACTACTTATTCAAGGGCCACAACGTTGTTAACCACGACGAGAAGTTGATTGTTTTGATTGAAGTTTCATTTGCGTACTGGGCTGTATTGGCGTGGTCTACCGTCAAGCTTTCCAATAACAAAATTGGAGACGACCATACCGGAGAATTCCCACTCACTCTTTTGTTCCTTCTTCAGTCAGTTGCCTGTGTTCTTGGTTTGTCAAGCTGGGTATTCAAGGTTTCACCAAAAAAGATCTCACAAGAGGATTTTGCTGCTGCTCAACCATTATTGAATGGACAACAGAACTCAAATTATGGGTTACAGGATGAAATTGATCCTAGAGACATCTCGCTGCAATCCTCGGGTGTTTCCGTTAAATCAGAAAAAAGTTCAGTTTTGAAGTCATTCAGTTACGACTGGTCGATTCAGTTCATTGCTGTTGTTCCGGTGTCGCTTTTATTGGTTTACAACTCTGGATTCTTGATTTTGGACGGCTTGAACAAATCTATTCAAGAATCTTTGCTTGCTGAAGGCCAAATTTATCACATTATTCAGATTTTTGCTGTTGCATTATCAGTCCCATTGTTGCCATTTATTTTCAAATTCAATAGAATTATCGTCACCACTTTGGTTGTCTTTACTTCATTGGGATTTATTCTTATTGCCAGTACCCCAGCCTTTGACCAATTGAACCCATTAAAGTTGAGATTCCTTCAGTCAATCAATTTGGACGAATCTGCTGAAACCAGTTTTGTCTCATCCTTAGGAAGAGTCAACTCTCCAATGAGACATGTGTTAAAGGATTTGCCATCCGTAAAGGAAAATGAAGCTCTGATAGACTGTTCTGCTTCTGTCGACGGTATTGAAATTTGTTCCTACAAGAGCCTGTTACCCCCTCACTTGGTTGCCGGTGTGAAATCATTTGATGATTATATCGAACCTGTTATCATCAAAAACTCATCCTCTGGAAATGGACCATTTGGTTTATTGACAGCTGAACTTGAGATCAAGGCTCCGAAGAATAGATTGTGTGTCTTGGAATTCAAGGAGAATACCAGAAGCCTTGGTAGAAACAGACAATCACCAGTGAAGACGATTATTGTGTACAAGAAATCTGCCAACAAAGAAAAAGAGCCACAGGCTAAGAAACCAAAGTCTGCCGATTTTAGTGCTGAAATGGTCCCTGAAGGGTTTTCTCGTGATAAGCAAGGTAACTACATCTACAAGAAGGTGGACGGTATTGACCAGCTTCAGTTGAACAAATTGGATTGGGATGCAAACTACCACTTGGCATTCCAATGGGTTCCTGATTTGCTTGACATGAACCAGTATGAGGGACAGCCATTCAACACTTTAGGAGTTCAAATTAAGTGCTACTGGGCTGACTTGGCTCCTATCGAAGGACAAGATTCAATCCCTGCTTACCAAGAATTGTTGCACTACAGTCCAAACTACGTCAGCTGGAGCAACCAAGAAAGAGGTTTGGTGGCTATCTCCAAGTATATTGACATATAACATATATCCTAGTTCTATAATTAATTTCTTAGTATTCAATATCTTATACCACTTATAAAAAGTAGCAATAGTTAAAGCAACAAATCCAAAAAAATAATGCGATTTCTGTGGATCGAACACAGGACCTTCAGATTAACTGTGACTGAATTTCTTCAGTCTGACGCTCTCCCAACTGAGCTAAAACCGCAAATAGAACCCACGGCGGGAGTCGAACCCGCAATCTTTTGATTAGAAGTCAAACGCGTTAACCATTACGCTACGCAGGCGTTCTATATCTTCTTAAAGAACTGGTAATCAATCCATCATGTTCTTAGTCATATCTACAATGTTACCAGTAGTATAATAATTGAAATACTTTATTCGATAAAGCTATGTACAAGAATAATCACCAATAGGGAGTAGAATTCTTTTTTGTCCAGGTTTTTTTTCCCAATGTGTCCTCAATTTTTTTAAACCCCCAAACTGGCCAAAGATCAGGAGACCAAAGACCCACCGGCCCAAACGTTGAAATCTAGACCCCCCACAATGATCTGCCTCACCACAAATGGGTCCTCAGTAGATATCCTTTGATTATGGTCAAATTCTCAAAAGAAAAAGATGAGAATTGTTTTGGCGGTTGCAGATTTGGCAGTCAGATTTTTATACTTTATTTTAAGGCTCAGGCGGCACACAAAATACGAATCAAATCCACAAAAGGGGCTCAATGTCAATGAATTACACTTAAATAATAATGAAAAAACTTCTATTAAGGAATTCACATACAACTCTAAAAAAAGATGATTAAGCCAAAGCCTCACCAAATTGATTCTTCAATGCTTCAATTTCCTTGTCATCGAGCTTCTTGTCATTAAGCTTTGGGTAGCTGTTGTAACCGTAGTTGGCACCAGAGTAGAAGGTACCTCTATCGTAAGCGTTCAATTCATGACCGTCAGCAATTCTTTCAACCAAGTCAGGGTTGGCAATAAAATGTCTACCGAAACCAACCAACACACGGTCATCAGCAGTGTCAGCAATGATGTTCTTCCAGTCCTTCTGGTCGTAAGCGTAGTTACCACCTCTGACAATGACACCCTTCCAGAGGTTTTTAACAAATGAGATGTCAACGCCAACAATTTCACTCCAATCGCTAGAGAAACGGTTGTCGATAACACTGATATATGCTAATTGGTTACCGGCGTCAGCTCTTCTCTGCAATTGATCCACAATGTAACCGTGAGAAACCTGTGGACTGATGACTTCTTTTTCACCTAACATACCTTGGAAAGTACCAAATGGAGACAATCTAACGGCAACCTTATCAGCGCCAACTTCCTTGATCAAAGCATCAACTATTTCAAGTAAGAATCTTGCTCTGTTTTCAATAGAACCACCGTACTTGTCAGTTCTGTTGTTAGAAACTGGGTTGATGAATTGTTCAATCAAGTAACCGTTAGCACCGTGGAGTTCAACAAAGTCAAAACCGGCAGCAATGGCATTCTTGGCGGCATTAACATAATCCTTGTGGACAATCTCATTAATTTCTTCTTCGGTAAGAACGTTGATAGGAGTACCTGCATCGATGGCAGCTTTTTCAGAAGCTTCATCGATGTAGATAGCAGATGGGGCAACCATCTTAAATCCGTTTGGCTTCAAGTATTCTGGAGATGCGGCACGGCCCATACCCCAAAGCTGAACAGAAATGAACGAATTCTTTTCGTGGACAGCATCGGTAATTTTCTTCCAAGCCTTAATGTCTCGTTCAGTTTCGATACGTGGGGCGCCAGGGTATCCTGATAATCTGGCAGAAACCCCAGTGGCTTCAGTAATCAACAAAGTGCCTGGGAAAGCAGCTCTGTCACGGTAGTATTGCAATTGCAAATCTGATGGAACAGCTTTATCAGTTCTGAATCTTGTGGTTGGCAATTGAGCAATTCTGTGTTTCAAAGTGACTGAGCCGACTTTGACGGGGGTGAAAACGGAAGTATCTTTAATAGCTGGAGCTGGCATTGTGTCAATTAATTAATAAAGTTATTTGATCTATGTAACGAATGATAAATTGAGGAGTGATCAACTGATTATATAGTACATCATTGCACCATGCAGTATCCTCATCAGATGAAATCTAACGTTAGTTATTGTTCTTGCATAATTTCGCAGCCATCGTAAGGACTGCACATTGTTCTCTGGATTACAAATATCTCTTGCTTATCAAGCCATCATATTTGTAAGCATGCTAAATTTCAAATCAACTGGCACTGCTAAACTGTGGAATTTGTAAGCATGAGATCAAGAATATTAAAGGACTCAACCAGGACTGCAATAAACCTGGGTTAAACAAAAACGCAGCGCATTCACTACCGATATACTGATATCTACTTTGAGACATATTTGAGACAGTTTGAGACAAGTCGCGATAACTGCTTGTAATGCCAAATATTACTGTATTTTCGGGAGAAAAAATACCCGCAGGTCAGCTGACCTAATCATGTAATCAATCAAAAAAAGGCTTAGTAATGTTGCCACCAGACTAAAATAATTACGGATAGGGGACACTTAGTCCGTCCGGATTTAAAGCATCAGTTTCATTACCTTCAGCAATATTCCTTACCTGAGATGTACTGTACTTAGTAAAGAATGTGGGTTTATTAGCTGTTTTTCTTGATGTATTTTTAAATAGCGACTTTTTTTTCCAAATGGCTCTGTGGCCGAGTGGTTAAGGCGGTAGACTCAAGTTCTACTATCGTAAAGATGCACGCGTTCGAACCGCGTCGGAGTCATTATTTTTTGATTTTTTTTCTTCTATATATTGAGGATTCCAATCCACCACTAGCCACCTTGGTGTGAGGATTGGCGCGCGGTGGCTAACTGTTGCAACCACACCAAGTCCGAATGACCCTTTTCATATAATTTGCTATCATATGCAGGATTAGCTTAATATCGCAGGAAAAGGTCAGTTGCAGAATTTTTATATTACTGTTTTCAGTAACTGGTTGCAACTTGTGATTAGTGCTTATTAGTAAATCCGTTATGGACTTGACTGATATCCCGCAACAATACATATACGGTGAATCACAACCAGAAGTTAGAATCAAACCTAGAAATTCCTGTGTCTTACTGACTTACTTACTCTAAATCACACAAATACGAACCAATGTCACAATAGGGTTCAATGTCAATTAAGTACACGTAGATGATAAAGAAAATTATATTAAACAATAATTCTTACACAGCTCTATAAGTTTTATACCAAAGCCTTAGCAAATTGATTCTTCAATGCTTCAATTTCCTTGTCATCGAGCTTCTTGTCATTAAGCTTTGGGTAGCTGTTGTAACCGTAGTTGGCACCAGAGTAGAAGGTACCTCTATCGTAAGCGTTCAATTCATGACCGTCAGCAATTCTTTCAACCAAGTCAGGGTTGGCAATAAAATGTCTGCCAAATCCAACCAAGGTAAGTTCGTCAGCAGTGTCAGCGATAATGTTCTTCCAGTCATTCTTATCGTAAGCGTAGTTACCACCTCGGGTCAAAACACCCTTCCAGTGGCTTCTAATAAAGGAGACATCAACCCCAACGATTTCACTCCAATCGTTAGAGAAACGGTTGTCAATAACACTGACATATGCCAATTGGTTTCCAGCGTTGGCTCTTCTCTGCAATTGGTCGAGGATGTACCCGTGGGTAACCTTAGGGTTAATAACCTCTTCCTCACCCAACATACCGTTAAAGGTACTGAATGGAGACAATCTAACACCAACCTTGTCTGCACCAATTTCCTTGATCAAAGCATCAACTATTTCAAGTAAGAATCTTGCTCTGTTTTCAGTAGAACCACCGTACTTGTCAGTTCTGTTGTTAGAAACTGGGTTGATGAATTGTTCAATCAAGTAACCGTTAGCACCATGGATCTCAACAAAGTCAAAACCGGCATCAATGGCATTCTTGGCAGCAGAAACGAAGTCCTTGTTAACATATTCTTCAACTTCCTTCTCAGTTGGAACATAAATAGGAGTACCAGCTTCAATGGCAGCCTTTTTGGACTCCTCGTCGATATAGATAGCAGATGGTGCAATCATCTTGAGGCCCTTTGAGTTCAAGTATTCTGGAGTAGCAGCACGGCCCATGCCCCAAAGCTGAGCCGAAATAAAAGAACCCTTAGCGTGGACAGCATCAGTAATTTTCTTCCAAGCTTTAATTTCCTGTTCCGTCTCCATACGTGGGGTACCTAATAAACCAGCTAATCTTGCGGAAACACCAGTAGCTTCGGTAGTCAACAAAGTGCCTGGAAATGCAGCTCTGTCACTATAGTATTGCAATTGCAAATCTGATGGAACACCGTCATCAGCTCTGAATCTGGTAGTAGGTAATTGAACAATTCTGTGCTTAACAGTGGCTGAACCGACCTTGACTGGAGTGAAAACGGAAGTATTTTTGATAGCGGGAGCGGACATCTTTAAAGCTTTGTGAGTGTTATTTGTTTTAAGGATGTTATGATTAAAGACTACAAAAGGGTCCGCTTATATACTACAAAGTGACATCATGTTGTTTACCTGTCAATTGAAATGATTATGTGATAAGAATAATTGGCTTACAAATGAGCAATGTTGCAAACTGGAAAATTCCTTTTTCTCGGCTAATAAGCCCGAAGTTCACGTAATCACTATAGTATGCTTCTCAGTAAGCTGATAAGAGTGGTAAATGCCAAGACTTTCACGCACCCGCCTTTGCAAGTACATGTAACTATTACAGTATACTACAGTGCTAGTGCTATGATTTCTAATCACCGTGCTGCCATAGTCTAGTGATTACACAAACGGCTAGATAGCAATTTTTTTAATTTGCAGATCTGCAAAGGGAGCTTTTAATTAGAAGTTGACAGTTTGGGATTTAAGGGTCTCTTATTATCTGACCACTGGCAAAGTTTCAAATTTACTTGCCAGCAACTAAGTTGAACTAAGTTGAAAAAGAGCGTTTTTTTGAACCAATTTGATAATACTTCATTAGATCTTGCTGTCTTTTTAATTTTATATTAATTGGCTCTGTGGCCGAGTGGTTAAGGCGGTAGACTCAAGTTCTACTATCGTAAAGATGCACGCGTTCGAACCGCGTCGGAGTCATTATTTTTTCAAAACTTTTCTATATATTGAGGTCCTGATGTTACACCATTACAATTTACATCAAGCAATCTCCAAATCACTATGAGTTTCTGAATCTGTTGTAGCCCACCTAGTTCTACATTACCTTTTTTTAGTACAATATACCACTTAATTTAATACTGATTTGACTTGCAAAAATAGCATTGCAAGTAACTTTTTGAAGGACTCAAAAGAGAACGTACAATTCTGAAAAATCACCAATTTTTATCAATTCTAATAAATATATTTCCCGTTTATACACTTACATCTATTTATAGTTTCGATCCCTTTACAAAGTTAGTACCTTGAGCAATCGAGGATTCCAAACCACCCAAAGCAGTAGCCACCAATTTCTTTTCGGTGTCGGTAACCTTCAACTTTTCGAGAGGGTTGATGAACGACTTGACCTCTCCGTTTTCCAAGATAACAGGAACGGAGAAGAAATCCACGTTGTTCAAGTGCTTAGCAGCAAATTCCTTGCCACCTGGAACTCCTGGTAAATAAATGTACGATGAATCAGGTATAGAAGATGTACTGGATGAGGAACCTGCCAACGACGATAAGACATGCTCAGCAAAACGGTACCCGGCGTAGGCCATTGACAAAGTGGCGGAACCAGCACCATTCTTTGCTTTTACAACTTCGTCACCGCCAAACTGAACTCTATTAATAAAGCCGTCATATGCAGACTTGGATAATTTTGCAACCTTGGCTGCGATTTCAGGAGAAGCATTGACTAATGGAACGATGGTGTCACCAGAGTGACCTCCAATGACGGAGATTTGACCTTTCAACGAAGCTGGGGAAACACCAATTAAATCACCCAAAAATGTTTCGGCTCTAACGGCGTCCAACGTTGTGACACCAAACAATTTGCGGGGATTGAATACGCCCAACTTCTTCAAAACTTCTGCTGCAATAGGCACAGTAGCGTTGACGGGGTTAGAAATAATTAAAATAGCCGCGTTAGGAGCTGTGCGACCAATATTAGCCACCAAGTCTCTGATAATCGAAGCATTGATATTGAAAAGATCAGCTCTAGTCATACCTGGTTTCCGGGGAACACCGGCAGGAATGACAACCAAGTCAGTGCCCTTGAGGGCATCGACAATAGCTGTTTTGTCTTCCTTGTTGGCTGGTTGGTGACCTGTAACAACGGCTGGTGTGTTGATGTGGGACAAATCGGCGGCCACACCCTTGGCATTGACAATATCAAAAAGAGCCAATTCGGAGACCTGGGGGTTTAATTTCAATAATAACGATAATGGCTGGCCAATTCCTCCAGCAGCACCGGCAACAGTAACTTTAACCATACTAAATTCTTTCTATTAGATGTATACAACCAACTAAAAATTCAATCTGGGCGGGAGGGGTGACAGGCGACGAGGGGTATTTTATATCAATGTAGCCCGTGCCAGGTTAAGGTCAGTCACATGTTCGTTTCCTCGGTTTGTTTGATGATTTGCGCGGGGGAAAAACCCGCAATTCGGATGCAGAACATGCAAAATTTCTCCCCAGCTCCAGCTTCGGGTCAAAGTGGCTAATTGTTGCAACCACACAAGTCCGAATGAGTCCATATAATATGCTGCTGTCATTTGCAGGATTAGCTTAGTATCACAAGAAAGAATCAGATACAGAATTCTTATATTTTCTGTTTACAGTAACTCGGGTGCAGCTTGTGATTTTAGTAGACTGGTTATGGACTTGACTGATATCCCATAACTATACATATAAGATGATTCATAATCAGAAGTAAGAATCAAACTTAGAAATTCCTGCTGTTTTACTGACTTAATTAGACCAAATCCATCACTACCTCTTAGTAACCGATATGAACCTGTAATATAGCGGTATGCGGATATAGACTGCACAGTGTCAACTATCTAGAGAGAAAGTAGTTTCAACCCAGGAAAAAAACCTCTTAGTGGCTCGTTATCAACGACTTTTATTGAACAAGCAAGATCATTGACCAGCTATGTTGATTCCGTTTGGACTTATACTTGCAGGTGTTGCTGTTGCCATTGACTGTTCTGCCAAAGAGTTACAACAGTACGATTTTGAAAGAATCCACGGTGTTCTCACGGTTGCAACTAAGCGTGACACGCCTCCCTCCGAAACAAATGTCAAGTGGCACTTTGGGATCTGTACCAACACCGACGAAATCGAACAGTGTCCAAAGAATTCCGATATCTGTGGCATAACAACTGTTAAGGTTGACGACTCTAATGTGGTATCGGAAATTGTTGGTTTCAACTCTAATCTCCAGAAACTGTACCAGACCACCGAAGACGGCGTGGTTATACTGTACAAGGGCGCGAACTGGGGCTCTAACTTGGTAGATGCTGAACTCAACTTTGTGTGTGATGCCGAAAAAACAGATGACGTGTCTTTGGAACAATGGGACGGTAAGTTGCTCAAGGCCACTATCCGGTCCAAGGCTGCATGTATCACGAAAGACAAAGATAAGTTAAAGCCTCCTGCCAACCCCAAGCATCCTAACGAAGATGGCGAGCTGTGGGGCTGGTTCACTTGGATTTTTATCTTTATGGTGTTGTTCCTCAGTATCTACATTGTTGGAGGAGCCTGGTTCCAGTACAACAAGGGAAACTCGATTGATTTCCAGACAGCCTTGAAGGAGGTATTGGAAAATTTCTTGGATTTGCTCAGAGGTTTGCCGGCTTTTGTCAGGGAAATCGTGGAGAAAATCACCGGAAACAGCAACAGAGGGGAATATAGTGCAGTATAAAATCTATATACTAATAAATAGGCTTGAATAGAAAGTTTTGGTTTAACCCAGTTTGACAGCTTTTCGACTCGTGTGCGCGAGGTGCTGTCAAGTGTGGAATCAAGATCCGGAGTCAAATCGCACACGTGATAAGTTCAAATTTGTAAATTTTTGGTCGCTTTCCACCAAAAAGGCTAATCTATAATCTTCGATAATCTATCAATTTACACATATAAAAAATGGCCACAGTTAAAGAAAAGATTCTTGCATTGAAGCCAGATGAGAGGTTTATCTCCTTTGAGTTCTTCCCTCCTAAAACCGATGGTGGGTTCCGCAATTTGTTGGCACGTTTGCACAGAATGTCGGCGTTAAATCCACTTTTTGTTACCGTGACCTGGGGCGCTGGCGGGTCCACCAGCGAAAAGTCGTTGGACTTGGCAGCTACTTGTCAGAAAGAATTAGGATTAACAACCGTATTGCACTTAACGTGTACCAATACCAACAAAGAAATCATCGACAATGCCCTTCAGCGTGCCAAACAGAACGGAATCCGTAACATTTTGGCGTTGAGAGGCGATCCACCTCGTACCCAAGAATACTGGACTCCAAACTGCGATTTCAACGCCGCTGTGGACTTGGTTCGTTACATCAAAGATACTCACGGCGATTATTTCTGTATAGGTGTCGCTGGATACCCAGAAGGCCATGTTCAAGGTACCACCAACGAAAACCAGGATCCTACCAAAGATATCCCTTACTTGGAAACTAAGGTAAAAGCAGGTGCTGACTTCATTATCACCCAACTTTTCTTCGATGTTGACAAGTACTTGTCATACGAAAAATTGTTGCAACAATCTCCCGTGCTCAAAGACACCACTGTCATTCCAGGCTTAATGCCCATCACAACATACAATGTTTTCACCCGTGCTACCAAGTTATCTCATGCCCTGATCCCACAACTGATCTTGGATAAGCTTGATTCCACCAACGATGAAGAAGTCAAGAACTTAGGGGTAGATATCTTGAACGATATAATCCAAGACATCGAAAAACGGGCCCAGAATGTCAAGGGTTACCACTTTTACTGTTTAAACTTGGAAAAGGCAGTGGCCTCGATCTTGGACAAGTCTCCAGTTTTGCGTCCTATAATGGAGGCTCCTACTACTTCATCCTTAGTCGACCATGAAGATGCTATAATGTCCGATGATGATGAGAGCGAAATTCCGGACAAGAAGAGAAGACAATCATCCATCAATGAGAACGGCTTGGCCGATGAAGTACTTGCTGGCGCAAGAAACGTCATTGGAAAGGCCTTGTTCAAAGACAAACAGACTTTGGTCGATATCAGTACAGGAAAGGGTGTATTGGGTAAGGATGCAACCTGGGATGATTTCCCCAACGGTAGATTTAGTGACTCCAATTCGCCTGCGTATGGTGAAATCGATGGATACGGTCCTAATTTGAAGATACATTCGCCGGACGAAGCCGTCAGCAAGTGGGGTGAACCCAAAAATGTCAAAGATGTGACAAAGGTGTTTGTTGATTACTTGTCGGGAAGGATAGAGCTCTTGCCGTGGGTGGATTCTCCGTTATCGGCCGAAACCGCTTTGATTCAGGAAGAACTCTTTGAGCTTAATGAAAGGGGCTGGTTTTCGTTATCATCCCAACCAGCAGTCAACGGATGTGCATCTTCTGATAAGATCTTTGGATGGGGTCCGCGTAACGGTATCGTGTTCCAGAAAGCGTTTGTGGAAGTATTTGTTCCTAAGAAGCACTGGGAAACCGAATTGTACCCAAGATTGGCCAAGGAAATCGAAAGCAAGACAATAACATATTACTTGGGTGACTCAGAAGGACAAATCAAGTCAAATTTGCCAATTGCGCGTAACAGCAAGAGTGCCATTACATGGGGTGTTTTCCCTGCTAAGGAAGTGTTGCAACCAACTGTCATTGATTACGAATCGTTCAAGGCATGGAACGAGGAGGCGTTCTTATTGTGGGTTGAATGGGCTCGTTGTTACAAGAAGGATACCGAGCCATACAAGTTGCTCAATGACATCTACCAAAACTATTATTTGGTAAGCTTGGTACACCATGATTTTGGTGAGGAACAAGCTCTCTGGAATGCAATGTTGGGCGAATAACTATTTACGGGTCAGCCGAAACTCTGATCCACTTATAGCATTTTTTATTAGTGGCACATCTATCTCTGTTAGCCACTGTAACCTTATCCTTGTGTCTTCAAATCATTATCGAGGATATCAATATATTTCTTAATGATCCCTGTATTTAGCTGATCCACGAGCGCTTTATCTGCGTCGGCGATACCGAGATATTGGCACTGGCGCCGCGTGAGTAGGAGCACCCCGTTCTGGACCGGAGTTCCTTGCTTAACAAGAATCTTTGAACCTAGACGGGTTCCTAGCGGTGATCCAGTGTTGGCGTCACGAAGAAATGGGAGCATGTCGTTGTATTCGTAACCATAGCAGTAATTGGAGGCATTGTTTGCATCTCGAAGGAGCAATTTGTACGTCAGAGGCGTGGAGCGCGTAACTGGAGTATCTCCATCATCCTCTATGTTTACTTCCCGAATCATACGTCGATTAAGTCTGTCGACAGCTACCGATTGGGGATCATCATATTCCTTCCACTCGTCTAGCTGAGCAAGCCTGGAACGCGAAATATCCATCGCAAATAAAATATGAAAGGTTAACTGTCGTGTAGTTACGCCATTCTCCACATTTGAATCAAGAAAAGTCATATGAACAATGGCTTCTGATTTAACTTTTAAATAGGAATTATACGTTGGTAATGCAAAGTTGCAAATCAATAGATTTTTTGAGAATGGGACCCAAACGCGCACGACCCAATATCCCGAAGGTTTTGATGTTGGGAGATGTCACTCTTTGTAGAAGAGGAAGAAGATGTTCCAGAGATTGTTAATGAAGTAAGAGACAAAAGAGAAAAAACACTGATTCCAGTGGTATTCGAAGAACCTCTGGTGATTCCCGTCTTCCCAGAACATGAAGTGAACTGTGCGTTGCCACTCAAGTACCAGCAAGAAATCGTCGAAGATATGCTTACTAGAGACGGCTTGTTGGTATTGGGACGTGGTTTAGGCTGGGAAATGATTGCTGCCAACCTTCTAAACGCGTTAAGTGCACCTTCAGTGACCCTTCGTAAGAAGAATAGCCATGAAGAATTGACAAAACGATGCCTTTTATTTATCCTCAATGGACACGAGGACGAGATTGTACGCATAGGAGAAGAATTGGCAGATCTCCAGTGGCTAGATAATAATACTGACCAGTCATTGGTGGCAATATCCGGTGAATCACACTCAACTGCAGCGAAGAGAAAAGAAACGTACCAAAAGGGCGGTGTAATTTCAATAACTTCGAGAGTCTTGGTGGTAGATCTTCTTTCAGGTGTAATAGATCCTAATGATATCACTGGTCTCTTGGTTCTTCATGTCGAACGACTCAGGGAGACCTCAAATGAAGCGTTCATCATCAATATCTTCCGAGACAACAACGATTGGGGCTTCATCAAGGGAATTTCAGATGAACCTGAAGCAATAACGGGTTTTACCCCGCTTGCAACCAAGCTTAAACTCTTAAGAGTGCCCAACGTATTTCTCTGGCCCCGATTTCACGTGGAAGTATCGTCATCCTTGAATTTTCGGGGCAAGAACCTTCTGGCCCGTCAAAAGCAAGAGCTCGAAAGTAAGCGTTTTGTAACTGAAATCAACGTGAAACTCAGTTACAAGATGAACAAGATTCAACTGGCTATTCTTTCGTGTATCAAAGCATGCTTAGGTGAATTGAAACGACATAATCCAGAAATCGCAACAGATTACTGGGATATTTCCAATTCAAACGACTCTGACTTTGTTAGAAGAATAAGACTTTCACTTGAGCCAGATTGGCACAGATTAAGTTATACAACAAAGCAGTTAGTGTTTGACTTGGGAACACTTACTGGTTTTTTAAAACAACTCGTGACAGTAGACGCCGTCACTTTCTACCAAATTGTTCAAAGTGTTGTTGACCTAAATATCAAGCATGCACTGTCAACGTCAAATGCTGTTTCTATGAGTCCATGGCTCAACCTTGACGAATCAAACACCATTATTGCATATGCTCGTGAACGGGCCCTAGGTAAAATCAAAGTACATCTGAGGGTCTTTGATGTTGAACAAGAACTGGAGCAGGATGAGGAAATACCTACAGGAGACGAAATCGTCCAAGAGGAATATCTCTTAGAAGAGTTGCCTAAATGGGACCAACTTGCCATTTTGATTGATGATATTCTTCATGAGAAATCAGTGTCTCAGGTAAAGGATCAGGGCCCCATACTTATTATGTGTTCCAGCACTGTTATTATGGAACAATTGAGCTCATTGGTTAAACTGATGAAGGAACAAGTCAACCATATGACTGGCAAGAAAAAGTTTAGTTTTAAATCCTATATGGTGGGTCAATTAAATGGCTACTTAAAGTGGAAGGAAATCAGTACCTTAATCAAGAAAATTAACAGCGAAATGATTACCGATGCTCCAAAGGAAGAAGAAACAAACGATAGTGAAAAACTCCATATTACCAAGACATTTACAAAGAATGGACAACCTGTCAGTAAAAGGAGAAGAACCAGAGGAGATTCTGCAAGTGCTCGTGTTGCCAGGCTATACTCGGGCTCCAATATGGGAAAGAATGCTGAAGCAGCGGAGTTAGATCCCGAGATTATGAAAAAATTGAACGAAGAAGCACACGAAATACTCGAAGAAGACGATCTTGAAACTCCAGAGCAGGAAGATGGTGGCTTTTTTGTTGGGGATGATGACGATTTGCTATTTGAGCATATTGAGAAGGAGGACCAGATTATTATACAAACCTATAATGATACCACCAATGATTCACTATTGCTAGAGTTATCACCATCCTATATTATTATGTATGAGCCGAATTTGTCATTCATTAGAAGGGTTGAAATATATCAGGCTATCAACAAGGATCGCCCCGCCAGGACTTACTTTATGTACTACGGTACATCTGTTGAAGAAGAGAAGCATTTATTAAAAATCAAGAAAGAAAAGGAAGCATTCACCAGATTGATCAGAGAGAAGGCATCGTTGAGTAAAACGTTTGAAACGACCCAAGATAATTATCGTCAATTGGCTACAAGAAATACTGTGCTAAATACAAGAATTGCTGGTGGGGCTAATTTCCGTACGCCTGACAGTGAGATGAGGGTGGTTGTGGATGTGAGAGAATTTGCTTCTTCGTTACCCAACTACTTATATCGCGCTGGAATGACGGTGGTGCCATGCATGATTACTGTGGGTGATTATATTGTGTCTCCTAAAATTTGCATTGAAAGGAAGTCAATTCCAGATTTAATTGGGAGTTTCAAGAGTGGTCGTTTATATCAGCAATGTGAGCAAATGTTTCGTCACTATGAATTACCTACATTGTTAATTGAATTTGACGAGAGCAAGTCGTTTTCACTTCAGCCATTTTCGGAAACTCGACCTGGACTGAAATCAGCCACAGTCGCAGCACCTACCGTCACTCAGGATCTACAGCAGCATCTACAAACCAAAATTATGCTGTTGTTGATTTCGTTCCCCAAGCTTAAGATTATTTGGTCGTCATCTCCGTTTGAGACGGCGCAGATTTTCCTTACTCTAAAAGCGAACCAAGACGAACCAGATGTTAATTCTGCGCTCGATAAAGGTGTCAATAAATCTGTGGTGACAGAGGATGGCGGACCACCCGTATTCAATGACAATCCTATTGATTTTATTCAAAACATTCCTGGAATTAATCCAATGAATTACCATGTTATTATTCAAAGAGTACGGAGCATTGAAGAGATGGTGAAATTATCTAAGCAACAATTTATGGAAATGCTAGGAGACGAGAACGGGCGCAAGGCATACAATTTCTTGAATCACCAGGTAATGTAGTAGCAAACACACACCTTTTATCCGGGGACGGAAATACTTTATTTTTAAATTTCATCTGTGAATAGTTGCCAAATATACATTCTTTTTTTTTCGCAACCTTTTTTTATTTGTTTACAATATTGCAAAATACGGATATATTATGAAACTAGGTGTTCCTAGTGCCTTAACCGACTGGAGACAGATGACCACCTCCACATAGAATTTAAACTAGTTGACGTGCCTTCTTTCTGTACAATAACATTGTCCCTGCTTACCTACTGCTTTCAATTTACATGAAGGATCTCTCGCTCAAACAGAAATATAAAAGTCTTGAGTTTAAACATGTATACTACCAACTACAGAGGCTTATCAATAAACGGGTCCTACTCAGTTTAAAATACGACCAAATTAAAACTCCTGAAGTTTATGCATCATTGATAAAACCCTTAACAGAACAAATTCTTAAACTCGCTGATTCAAAGACAATTGCCAACCGATTAAGCAGAATAATACCAAACCCAGCCGATCTTCCACAATATGACCTCAATAAAAGAGCGTCTAAAAGAATAACCAGTTATGTGAGCATTGCAGAAGATGACCTGCGAATTTCGTCATACTTGGTATTTATACTTTTACTTCTCCGATACGAATACTTGATCCAATCAGACAACAACTTATTACTCTACGACCTTTACATTACCAAAGTCAACGTATGTGAAGTCTTGGCAGTAAGAATGCTTCGCGAATATCGTTCCTTCAACCGCATCAACCTTTTATTTCTTGCTCCCTTGGATAATGATTACTTTGGCACCCAACGCAAGAATTTCAATACATTGGAACTAGCCGTTTTATCTAAATCAAAACGCTTTCTTTCCCAACCCATCATTATTCGCATTTTGGAACGTTTTTACAATGGAGAACTTATTATTAAGAGGGATACTTCCTCAGTCGGCATCAAACAGGATCTGGAAAACGGACTTTTACTTATAGATAAGGACCAGGAATTGGTCAAGAACTACTTGTACACCAAGATATCATTTCGCAAAATAATTCTGCGCTCAAACACTGTACCCAAATACCAGTCGTTGGTGATCAATCTTCGAATCTTTTTCTTTATGATGCTTTACTTTATACTCATTTTGAATAAGCAACATGAAGGCTCACTGAGATGGACAGCAATAGATCTCGTTGAAATTGTCTTTTGGCTTGTTGGACTTACTTTTAATGTCGAATTTTTTGACAAGCTTTGCAATATTGAATTTCAGTTCTTCAGCAAGATTATATGGAACTACGTTGATTTGATATTGATTATATTGATTGACCTGTCGTTCATCTTGAAAGTGAGTAAGCTGATTTATTACAAGGACTTGTTTAGTTTGATTTCAATTATCTTACTACCACGAACATTACTGGTGTTCAACAACTACAAGTTCTTTAATTTGATAGTTATTTCATTCAGGAAAATGGCATGGAATCTAATGGGCCTCTGTACGTTATTCTTGCTGTTGATTTCAGGATTTTATTTTACGTTTGTTACTTTGTCCAAGAATCTGTCAAATTCAGATATCTTATTTAACATGGTCAAAATATTCTTTGGGTTTACTCCCTCCGTCTGGAATAACTGGGACAATTACAATACCTTAGGAAAGGTGGTACAGATGGGTTATCTCTTTTTAATTCAGTTTATTGTTGGGACGATTTTGGCAATTGTTTTAAGTGGTGTTTTTGCCAAACTCAACCTAACAAATACCGAAGAATTCAACTACTTCAAAGCCATCAATTTAATCCTTTACTTTAAAATTTCGAAACTACATGAACGTGATCGACAGGGTGGTCTTAATCATTTGTTGAATGCGTTCAAGCTTCCATTAATCATTCTAATTTTTATTTACGAAGTGGTGTTATCCAAGTTTTATCACAAGAAGATGGAAAGAGGTAATGAGCTCAAGAACTTTACTTTTCTCGAGGATACCAATTATGATCAAGACCAAGATTTGATTGAAGAACAGGGGAAATATGATTACAGTGCTCCCGTGACCGATTTGGATGATGAGATGGATTATGACGAGGATAACATGAGTCTATTATTAATGAAGAGCCGGATCAATTCGGTGGCTCGTCCATCCGGAAGACGGTACAGTCAACAAGAAAATGTGACTTTTGCCAAACCACGGGTAAATCCTGTACAGTCAATTAGTACTTTACGAGGTCATTTACAAACAGCATCGACGGATTCACTATTTATCGATGATCTCTTGAGTCGCAAGTATGCCAAGCCGTTGGAGAAGACCAAAACCAACGGTAGTGTAAAGAAAAGAATGGCTTCAAAAGAAGACGAGATATTAGAGCGGATTTCTGCACTCGAACGGATTTTGCAGTTGATGGTAATGGAAGAAGAGACGAAAGAGGATACACGTCCAGCGGATCAGATATATAATATTACGGAGGTATCGTTTGATGGGATGGAGCTGATTAATCTGGAATCTAGTAAGGGGGAAGATACTTTGAGTGAAGGGGATAGAGAAGTAGATAGAGATGAAGCGTATGAGTCTGACGATACCTACTAATGCATAGAAGTAAATACTTGCATATTGAGATGTGCGAATAAGAATAATGGATGTGAAACTAGCAGAAATCTAGGTTCCTACGGCTTAGCTAAGCTTAGCTAAGCAGAAGTAAGCACACCGGTAGAGCGGTTGGATCTGACCATTTAGAGATGCTGTTATTGGTAGACAGATTAGGGGAGATAGGCTAAAATTCAGTGTTAGGGAGCACTGGTGGTATCAGAAAGTTCCATTTTCCTGAATCGGCTATTAATCACAGGGACCTGGAAGCGCAGGCTGCTTACTAACGGTGCGATATCATTGGCTGAGAAGTGAATTCTGCGACATGTCCCGAAGAAATTCCTACGCCAGGTCATTGCATGCTCACTGTTAAAAGGCCACTTTTTCCACTGGCCAGACGTTTTTTTCTTTGGCATCATCCATGGAATCGGGATATTCCTGCCTTATATAGATCAAATACCCGCACACTTTTGATAAGTTTCTCCCCCAGACCACTATTTTGACAGGGAAAAAATTTTACATCGCAGGTGAAAAATCAAGGCCTACTCTTTTTATTGTCACCAACCCCATCTACCATAATAATCCTTAGACATGCATATACAAATAGGAGGACGGAAGTCTAAGCTTGCGGTGAAACAGAGTGAGATTGTGAAGGCGACAATCGAAGCCAAGTTTCCGGACATCGACTGCTCCATCCTCGCACTCAGCACCCTCGGTGACAAGGTGCAAACCAAACCACTCTACTCGTTTGGAGGTAAAGCCTTGTGGACCAAGGAGTTGGAGATCTTACTTGTGGAAGCCGTAGACGATTTCCCCAAGCTCGACTTGATTGTGCATTCGCTCAAGGACATGCCCACCAACCTTCCCGAGGAATTCGAGCTCGGATGTGTGTTGAACCGTGAAGAGCCTCGTGACGCTCTTGTGATGAGAGAAGGATCTACTTACACGTCCTTGGACGATCTTCCTGTCGGCTCTCTTGTGGGGACTTCGCTGTTGCGTCGTTCTTCGCAGTTGGTCAAGCATTATCCACATCTCCGGTTCGAGTCTGTCCGGGGCAATATCAATACTCGTTTGGCGAAGTTGGACGATCCCGAGTCGCCGTTTGAGTGTTTATTACTTGCTGCTGCCGGATTGCTTCGTGTGAATTTGGGAAATCGCATAACAAAGTTGTTGGAGGCGCCCGAGATGTTTTGGGCTGTGGGCCAGGGTGCACTTGGGGTTGAGATTCGTCGTGGAGATGAGCGGATCAAGAAGATTCTTGCTGAGATTGAAGATCTCGAGTCTGCATTATGTTGTTACGCTGAAAGATCGTTGATGCGGTACTTGGAAGGAGGCTGTTCTGTGCCGATTGGGGTGCAGACCCTGTACGATGAGGCATCGCATCAGTTACGGTTCCGGGGGACAATTGTGTCACCTGATGGCAAAACGAGCGTTGAAGATGAGATTGTTGGAGAAGTACGTACAAAGGAGGAGGCTGCGGCCTTGGGCATAGCATTGGGCGACAAGTTGATTGCTCATGGAGGAAAGAAGATATTAGAAGCCATTGATTTCGAGCGGATCAATGAACGTCCTGTAAATAGTGCATAATAATGAGACATTTTTCGAGAGAGAGAATGAGAACTAGAAAGAGTAAGAGAGATACGGGAAAAAAAAAGACTACGGAAATTTGTTTGGGAAAACATAGACGACAATAACGGGCTTTAGAGCGAGTTTACGAAAAAACCCAAGTCAATCTCACAGTAGATTGTTCTTTTTTTGCGGCAATCTTACTAATCTGAGTATGGGCTCAGGGTGCAGATCCATTCTAGGCAACCCACACTTGCGCCCTGAACACTCCGAAGCGGATCGCCGGCGGGGCATCGCACTTTAGCGCATTGTGGGGCAACCCCAGATTTTTCTTGAACATGTCCCAACAAGTGGGGTCACTGGTATATTTTGTTGAGACCTACCTTAATTGCCGCTTGCGATTGGTCAGGCAAACACCCACCCACAAGTGTGGGCTGGCTCCCGAAACCATGCTCGTATCCATTCTGCAGGAGACACCCACACTTACCTGTCTCCTATCGTACTTCTCCTAACCCACAACAACCCCCTCCATGTAATTTTATAAATACGCATCAAATTTCCCGCCTTCCGCCCCTGTTTTCTCCTCTATTTCTCTTTCTTTCTTGCATACCTTTTACTCTTCTCTCTCTCCTGTCCAATAATGCCAGAAAGCCACGTTACTTTGGACCACGAACTTGCCACCGACCCGCCAGCCGGGTTCCGTGAAAGATCCAACCCCAACTCCAAGCCCAACTTGCGCGATTTCGCCGAGTACAAGGAATTGTACCAGCAATCAATCGAAGATCCTGGCGCGTTTTTTGGCGCCCAAGCTAAAAAGCACTTGGATTGGTCCCGCCCCTTCGACTTGGCCCGCTATCCAGTGGACAAGAAAGATGACTTCAAGAACGGCGATTTGCCTGCGTGGTTCGTCAATGGTGAGTTGAACGCTTCGTACAACGCAGTCGACCGCTGGGCATTCAAAAACCCCGACAAGCCCGCCATTGTGTACGAAGCCGATGAAGTCGACGAGGGAAGAATCATCACTTACGGCGAATTGTTGAAGCAGGTCTCCAAATTGGCCCAAGCCTTGACCAAATTGGGCGTCAAGAAGGGCGACTCCGTCGCCGTATACTTACCCATGATCCCTGAAGCCATCGTCACTCTTTTGGCAATTGTAAGAATCGGAGCAGTTCACTCGGTGGTCTTTGCTGGATTCTCCTCCACCTCTCTTAAGGACCGTATTTTGGACGGTGATTCCAAGATTGTTATCACGGCCGATGAGTCCAAGAGAGGAGGAAAGACGATCGAAACCAAGAAGATCGTCGACGATGCTCTCAAGGACTGTCCTGAGGTGAGAAATGTCATCGTTTTCAAGAGAACCGGAAACCAGCATGTTCCATTCAATGCTGGAAGAGACTTGTGGTGGCACGAGGAATTGGCCAAGTACGGTCCTTACTACCCTCCTGTTCCTGTCAATGCAGAAGATCCAATCTTCTTGTTGTACACTTCTGGTTCTACCGGTAAGCCTAAGGGGGTTCAGCACAACACGGCAGGTTACTTGTTAGGTGCTGTTTTAACCACCAAGTACACGTTCGATGTTCATGAAGAAGACATCATTTTTACTGCTGGTGACATAGGGTGGATTACTGGTCACACCTACGTGGTTTATGGTCCTCTTTTGAACGGTGCCACCACAGTAGTGTTTGAAGGTACTCCAGCTTATCCAAATTACTCAAGATACTGGGAAATTGTCGACAAGTACAAGGTCAACCAGTTCTACATTGCCCCAACAGCATTGAGATTGTTGAAGAGAGCTGGAACAAAGTATGTTGAAAAATACGACTTGCTGTCCCTTCGTACTCTTGGTTCTGTCGGTGAACCAATTGCTGCAGAGGTCTGGCACTGGTATAACGACAATATCGGTCGTGGAAAGGCTCACATTGTTGATACTTACTGGCAAACAGAATCGGGTTCTCACTTGTTAACTCCATTGGCTGGTATCACGCCTACCAAGCCAGGTTCGGCCTCGTTCCCATTCTTTGGTATTGATGCTAAGATCTTGGACCCAACTTCCGGCGAAGAACTCAAGGAAAATGATGTCGAGGGTGTGTTGGCCATCAAATCGGCCTGGCCTTCGATTACCAGAGGTATCTTCAACGATTACAACCGGTTTATTGACACATACTTGAAGCCATATCCTAACCACTACTTCTCCGGTGACGGTGCTGCCAGAGATAAGGACGGATTCTACTGGATTTTAGGCCGTGTTGATGACGTTGTCAATGTGTCTGGTCACAGATTGTCGACGGCTGAAATCGAAGCTGCGTTAATCGAACATCCATTGGTTGCTGAAAGTGCTGTAGTTGGCTATGCCGACGATTTGACTGGACAAGCCATTGCAGCATATGTTGCACTCAAAAATACCGCTGAAGATGTCGATGCCATCAAGAAGGAATTGATCTTGACAGTGAGAAAGGAGATTGGTCCATTTGCTGCCCCGAAGACAATTTTGTTGGTTGACGACTTGCCTAAGACAAGATCTGGTAAGATTATGAGAAGAATCTTGAGAAAGATCTTGGCTGGTGAAGAAGACCAATTGGGCGACACTTCGACCTTGTCCAACCCAGCGGTTATTGAACATATTATCAGTGTTGTCAAGGGATCGTTCAAGTGAAGAAGATATTTTTGTTTATTTATACTTTATACTATTTATTGCTATTAATGCCTTCAAGTAATGATTTTGGTGTAGGCTTCGCCGCCACAATCTCGGGAACCAACTCATTCTGGTCCAAATATTCTTGAGTTGTTGGACCAATACTGGCTATTCTAAAACCCTTGGACACCTGCTTAGACAGTTTGAGATGTTCGACAATGGGTTTTGTACCTTGAGGGCTAAAGAAGACGATCCAGTTCTCGTCGTCATTGTCAAGAGCATCATATTCAGCAAGAAAGTTAGGCACTATATCTGCTCGGGATTCTGTCTGATAAATCACCAATTCGCTCAAGTTATATCCCAATTCCTTGAGCCGTTTGGGAATGATATCTTTCCGTATCTTACCGGTAAAGAACACAATTTTAGCCTGGTTTCCCGAGCCCAAGTCCTGATGGACAATTTCAGCCAACTTGGCTCCGTTTCCGGCATTTTCACCACCTCTAACATCACCAAAACCGACTTTAGTGAGTACTTCGTAGGTTGCAGGACCGACAGTGTAGCCAACTTTCTTCAAAATCTGGTGTCGTATTTCTTCAGAAAGCTTGCCGAGATATTTACTAAAGATTTCAACCGCACGCTGGCTGGTTATAATAAAGTACGCCACCGATTCAAGAAACTCAGAGCTGCTCAAATACTTTAACGTTTCGGTCTCGTTCCAGTCGGTGTGAGTCAATAACGGCACGAATCGAGTCACGTATCCTGCTTCCTCAAATGTCTCACGGTATGGATCCTCTGGAACCGTGGCATTTTTAAGCAATATCACCGTCTTCATGTCAACAAAAGAATCTCTATAGACTTAATTTTTGTGGGGTTAATGAGGTTACAAATGGCTACAATATTGTTGGTCGCGATAAAATCCCATAAAAAAAGAACTTCTGTTCTATATACATAAAAAAAATATTATAAATATATTACCCGTTTTTTCAGCTGACTAGCCGTCCATAATCATTATTAAACACCGTCATGATTCTTTCGTCACCAACCATCAAGTTACCAATCGTGTCTCTGACATAAATCTTGATGGATTCGATGAATTCGATTCTGTAGCCCACCACAGATACCATAAAGAACAACCCAAGAATTCCCACCAACACTGGGAACCAGAAAAACAATAACATCTTATCGTTTTCAACTGTTTTTCTGGGGTGGTTGATGAAGGATATCACCATATCATCTGAGGAATCAGAAGCAACCCCGTCATCGTGATCATCAATACCAGTAGATGATGGAGCAGAAGATGTACCTTCAACCGCACTGTTTTCCTGATTCAAACTTCTCTCAATCAAAGTCTTAGGCTTTGATTGGAACGAAGATGGACCAAATGGGAATAAGTCGTCGTACGATGGAAGTACCTCTTCATCATCCTTATTGAAAACATTCTTGACCTTTTGCCATAATCCATTGTTCAGCGATAATTGCTCTTCAGTTTCACTAGATGACTCAGTTGCAACAATCGTGCTCAAAGATTCACCGTCATCATTAATATAGGACTCAGAAATCGACTGATCATCCTCATCAATATCTTCATCTTCATAATCTTCGTCAAAGTCATCAGAACTGTACCCATCATTGGATTCATATTCGGAGTCTGCATACTCGCTGCTTTCGTAGGTTGACACTTCACGATTTTCTTTCAAGCTCTTTTCACCGTCTGAAGATTGATTAAACTCTTCTTGCATAACCATCTTTGAAACGTGACGGCCGTAACTGCAATTAAACATCGAGTTTAATGAGTCAAAACTCTTCGTTTTGAGTAAGTCTTCCGCTTCAATGGCAGATGGACTATGCTCCAACTTCTCAAATATATCCAAAACATTCAAGTCACAATATTCCTTCAAATACTTGTCGTTCGACAACTTCAAGTTCCAGTTAGACTTGCGTTCGACAAATACTTGGATCAAATCACGGTGACCACAGAGAGATGCCAAGAACAAAGGCGTTATTCCTTGGTTATCTTGAGCATCAATCTTACAGCCATGAGTAATCAAAAACTTGATCAATCTAGTGTACTTCTTCAATGTAGACAAATGCAAAAGTGTTTGGCCCTGGCCATTACACAATTGCCAGTTCGGTATAATAATTGGACAGTTTGGAAGGTCAACTAAGCTAAGGAAGTTGATCAAGATTTCTTCAGTAGACAAGTCCGACTTGGACAACTGTTGAGCTGCTTTTTGGGCATTGTCGTACCAGTCGATGTTTGCCTGATTCATAGAGTTTTGTATAGCACCACCAGTCATGTTACTAGAGCCGTTTCCATTTGCACCGGTATCGGAACCAACGATTCTCTTGGCAATATTCTTTGCATCCTCCAACTTACCATTCATTTTCAAGCCGACAATCTGCAATGCCAATTCAATCAATTGTCTGTCGGTATCATCAGAATAGGTAAATATTTGTTGTTGTTGAGCAGCACCATAATGCACCTCTTGATCTTCAAAACTCACCAATACTTGACCAGGCAGAGCAGCTGGTGGCAAGTAT
Source organism: Teunomyces pallodes (assembly GCA_030556435.1). NCBI lineage: Eukaryota > Fungi > Ascomycota > Pichiomycetes > Serinales > Debaryomycetaceae > Teunomyces > Teunomyces pallodes. Next base: position 96,484 of record JAKTUA010000011.1, read on the forward strand.
GTCACAATTGTGGTCTCAGACCAACAGTGAGTAGCCAATGCTTGGTTTGCGCCAAATTTAACGTTCAAGCCAGGACGGAAGTTAAAACCCAACAATGTCACTTCAATCCCACCTCTGATAGGTCCTTGAGCGGGTATAATACGTTGAATTGATGGTAAGTTTTGTTGTGGGTCAGCAGGCTGCTGTGGAATTGACGATAATCCGAATTGCGAGAACGAACCCTTCTGTTTCACCATAAGATAGCTAGTCGAAGTATTCGTATCACTGTTACTCACTGGCGAGAATCCGTTGACAGATCCGTTGAACATCGGATTTGTAGAGTTGTTGAAGGAATCGTCTATAGAAAGCTTTTTCCTCTTGACTCCTCTAGCCGAATTATCTGTGTTAGTGTGGGGATCAGAGGCCGAGTCATCTATGGAATTTGGTGACAATGGATGTACTGTGTTTAGTATTTCGGACTCATTGCGGTCTTGTGGAGTAGTATGGGATTCAGGGAAGTAGTTGTTCTTAGCCTCGTATTCGTCAGAGTCATCTTGGTTCATTTCTTTCAAATTAGTCGAAGAACCTACCACCGAGCTTGCCTTAGAATCAATCTTGGTTGTGGTGGTTTTCTTTCTATCCATAATCATAATTGGTGAGGATAATTGCTTAGCAACAACTTCTCCCTTATGGTTCTTGATGACAAATAGCAAGACAAACCCGCTGCTTTCCTTATGGTGTCTGCAATAACAAATGATACGGACTGAGGTTTCCAACGATTTGGAAATTTCATTATTTAAACCATTTGGAGGTGGGAACGAAACAAGTTCTTTGCAGTTAAAGATTATTGCCTTTTTCATCATACTTTCGTCGGCCCAAGCGTTTGAGTTTGAGTTAGTCTTAGACGCCGCTGCCGTTGGTGCTGGGGTACTATAGCTGTTGTCATCACTTGCACCTGCCTTTCTTCTTGAAGCTCTTCTTTGTTCTCTCTTGATACATCTGACACAGATATTACAAGACTTTTCGAGGTCGCTGGTAAGGACATAGGCGTCCATAAAAAGAAGGCTTTCCTTGAGTTTCGGGCTCAAGTTTTCCACACTTTCGTTAAGACAGAACTTGTTCTTGGAGATAAGATCTTGTGGGATATGGAGTAACAATTCCGGAGGAGGCGGACTTAATGAAAAGTTGAGTTTGATTTGAGTTTCAACTCGCGAATAACTTGGAAGGTTTAAGACATCGAGCTTATAAGGTAACGCATTCATAGTTTGTGGTGAAAAATCCAAGTAGGAAGCAGGAACATCGAGGGATTCGGGACACGGGTTCATAAACTGGTTGCCAAACTTGAGTTTGGAGAGCTCGTCACGAACATAATCGTAATCGATGATTGACGAGTTATTTATAAAGCCTTTTTCTTCGGGTTTGGCGGGACTAGCGTAGATACTGTTGGAGGTCGATTCCACTTGGTTGTCCACATACAAATATTCTTTGTTTTCCTGGTACAAGTTGTCGAGTAACATGGCGTCGTTTTCCTTGACTGCTCCCGAAACCGGTGTATTGGTACCCATGGAATCATACACCCGTTGATCGAGGAACTCGTCAAGGATATCGTGATCCTCTTCGAGAGTGGAAAGGAAGTTGTGGTCAATAAAGTTGTCTTCGATATTCATGATGCCGAAGAGGGACCTGTTTTCTTACAACTTCAATCTTGTTTTAACGTTGTTAATTTTTTTTTGCTTTTTCAAACGCCCCCTTTATTATACTTGTTTGAAGGATCGTACTGTTAAGGTTTATTTATGGAGTCGGGAATAAACAGAACGGGTTTAGGTATAGGTGTCAGCTATGTGCGTTGTTGAGTTAAGCGTTGGCCAGAATTATTTTTTTTTCTTTTCTACTTTTGTGTGTTTGACTTATGGGCACTTTTTAGTAGTTAACCCAGACGAGATTTTTCTGGAACACGTAACTGCTGGTACCAGATCTGAAAACAAAGCCACGCCTACACTACGGAAAATCCTACCAAGTGATTAAAAGTGACTATGTTTGTGCAGCCCCGCAACCCCTATGTGTGGAATTGTTGGATTTAAAAAATGTTGGGCCTGCCTCACGTGAGCAAAAAAATAGAATTAGTGTATGAACCAAAGAAAAAAATCGGGATTACGGTATAGACACGTCGTTTTCTCCGAACAGAGACCGAGACCGAAACAGAGAGAAAGCGAGAGGCAAGAGGTCGTGTCCCAAGCACCAAAATCCTCTTTGAACGTTCCAAACAAACTAGCAAACGAAAACCTGAATTTTGAATTTGTTTTTTATTACCAATCAAATGCCTAAGAATACATTATACGTTACTGGATTCTCCAAAGAATCCAAGGCTGCTGACTTGGCTCCAGACTTTGAAAAGTAAGTACCACACCACGATCAATTATTCTCTTCTCTCACAGGTTCCAAACAAGTTCCTCCTTTCCTCCTTCCTCCTGCTTTGCCTCCAGCATCAGCACTGTTATTCCTCCTCCCTTTCCTTTCCTTCCTTTTACTTCCTTCCCTTCCTCCTTCCTCCTTCCTCCTCCCTCTAGAATATGAGATCTCAAACCATGAACAGAACTAACAATTAGATATGGTGAATTAGTCAGATTGGATATTCCTCCACCCAGAACCGATGACGGCGAAAAGTATGCGTTTGTCGAATATAAAGAAGCCGAAAGCTGTGAAAAAGCTCTTGAATTGAATGGAAAAACATTGCTGTACACATTGAAAGAAGGCTTGGTTGTCCAGCTTGCGAGATCCGATCCTTACAGTGTCAGATCAAGAGGTGGATTCAGAGGAAGAGGTGGATACGGCTACGGCTCAAGAGGTGGTGGCAGAGGAGGATACGGATACGCTCCAAGAGGCGGCTACGGCTACTCTAGAGGTGGCGGTGGTGGTGGCTACGGGTACGGTAGTTCCAGAGGAGGATACGGACCTAGAGGTGGCTATGGAAGTTACGGTGGCAGAGGTGGCTACGAAGGTGGCAGAGGCTATGACGACAGAGGATACGATGACAGAGGATATGATGATCGTGACCGTGGCTACGATAGGGGCTACGAAAGAGGCGGATATGGAAGTTATGGCCGTGGTGGTGACGACGGTTACGAAGGTTATAGCGACAGAGACTACCGAAGCCGGGGCCAATTGAGGGATCCTACCTACGATAACAGATCTGGAGATAGATACGGCAGAGAAGATCGTGAGGACCGCGAGCGTGAACCACGTGAACGTGACAGCCGTAACGAATCGGAGAGAGACCACCGAGGCAAGTACTCGAGATCTCCCTCGAGATCTCCTGTCAGAAATAGAGACAGATCACGGTCTCCTGCCAGAACCAGAGAAAGATCGAGATCTCCAGAAAGATATTGAAATTCATAATTCATGTATTACATCTATACCTTTGCAAACCAATAAATATTTAACAGGATATATCACATCGTCTGTGACATGGTCATCATAACACCTGTTAGGCCCATAGGGTTGTTTTCCGAAGTGTTGGACCTGCCATTGCACCTGAAACCGATCTCTCTCATGACTAGAAATATTGAGTTGAGCACCAACGTATCGTTGTCCACCGACAAGCTGCTGTCTAAGCTTATCAAGGGATCGGCCAAATCCTTCTGGTACACTTCGATGTTGGCAACTTTGTTAAACTTTTTTGGAATAAGCGACGATTTTTCTGAAAACCGATTGAATTTTCCAAACGGAGGATACTGGTTACTAATGTATGTATGTTTGTTGGAGGCGGTCTTCAGGTCCATCAAAGGGTTTTCAGGATGAGGAAAAGGATTGGACGAAGCGTGATTCGTAAGAAACGTCGATGATTTCTTGTAGATGAAATCATCACAGAGCGATGGTTTGTCGTCGTCAATTATTACCAACTTCAAACGGAAATCATAGTTTCTTGTGTATATTGCGATCAAGGGAGTTCCAAGCATCCGAAACCGGGTTCCTTTATACACAAAGTCGGAGTATCGTTTCTCGTTATGCATAAAGACTATGACTTCGTCTCCCAATGAACCTCCATTGGGATCGAAAATTTGAAGTCTGAGGCTACGAAAATCTTTATGGTACTTGAGAAAGACCTTGCAGAAGGTGTATAATTCAAGATCATCACCGTCAGGCAAGTTTGTCGATCCTTGCAGCAAAGGTACTTCGCGATAACGTTTCATGATAATTGAGGGAGAATTTTTGCGGAACGAGTTCAAGTACGGAACTTGGACCTTGAGCAAAGGTAAGCCCAAGCCCTTCAGACGTTCACTTGACTTTGGATGTTTGCGAAGATGTAAAAATTGGTCAAACAGTTCAGAACTTGGGAACAAGTAGGAAACATGCTTCAATGCCTCGTCAACCACCAAGAGTTCTCGCTTAAGATTGTAGACAGTAGTGTGGTTCTCCATCAATCTGCCGTGTCCGAAATCATCATCAAATTCACCATCCAAAATTGTTGATTCGTCACTATCATATTCCGTGCTCAACCATCCCTGGTTCACTCCCTGGTTGCGGCGGTCGGCCTCGCCAGCCATTCGCGTAAGCACAAATGGGAGATAATTGGTGTAGTTTCCTGTGTATGTTTCTTGGAGTTGGGTTGGTTTGGCTCTACGGACGAGCGTTTCGGTATCGGTATCGATATCAATATCGATATCAGGTTCGGGATATTCTTCAGCCATTGCCGCAATCGCTTGATCGTAACCTGTCAAATTCTCACGACGCTGTATTTTGAGTGCAGGCTCTGCCTTATCAGAATCGCACACCCATGTTTTCCGCTTGCTAAAGAATCGCATGCCAGAGAGAATTCACTCTTGGGTAGGTTTACCGGGTGATTTATAGCACTCCCCAGACCAGCTACTATTACTAAGCTTTTATAGAATCCACACGTGCGTACTATAATCTCGCGATCCAGGCTTGATCACGTCAATTAATTTGATAAATCATTGTCCCGCACTCCAATCTTCCAAATCGGGTAATGATGTTGCTTAAATTCCTCACTGCCCCAAGCTTAAATCCCGCTCATGCGTAACCAGCCGCACCGGGATTTTAGCGAGTGCCACAGCAAGAAAAAAAAAGTGCCTTGGTAGTGGTATAATAACATATTAAAGTTATTAATTCAATAACCGCTTCCTCTATTTAATCATACACATTACACAATAAAACTTATTCCCTTGGTTTCTTTCTTGGGACTGCTAATTTTGAACTGTCGCAATGATGCGTGAAAATTTACATTTTCTTTCCCATCAGCTTCTGTTAGCGCACCAGGTTCTTGCGGAATATTCAGATCCACCAAACGACGAAGCTTGGTGGTTTTCGATAAACTCTTGATAATATGATCCTTGTCTTGAATTAGTTCCTTGAGCTGCATAATTTCCTCTTCCTGCTCTTTTAGTAAGGCATGAGTCATCTTGTCACTAAGTTGACTCGGGACGCTCGGTGCCGGAACCGGCTGTGGCTGGGACCTAAGAATGCCCTCCAAATGCGAAATGTATGACTTGTACTCATTCATTTCCCCCATAACCCGCTTATAGAACTCCTCCAAATTAGCCATCATGTACTGCAGCGAATCAAGACCGGTACCCAAAATATCGTTCATGGCATCGTTCTTGAGAATCACCGTCTCAGTCTTTTGCAAGTCAATTAAACGTGAGTAGTGTTGAAGCTTTTCGTGTAACATGACGTTTTCTGCATCTGAATGTTGTGATGCTGGCTGTGATGTGTGTGGCTGCTGCTGCTGTTGTTGTTGTTGTTGTTGTTGCGAGAGACGGGCTATTTCTGCCTTTTGTTGCAAAACCGTTTCTTGCAACTCAGCAATTAATTTACGAGAATCACCACCGTCAAAAGCCAGTGACTTGTTCTGTTCAACGTTCATGACAATATCCTTAGCTCTGGCAGCAAATCTGAGAGTATTGTAAGTTTCCAGACCGGCTGCGGAGCCCATATGGATTGTGCACAAAATCAGAATAAGCGAGGAGCCCGAAAGAGCAGGTTGCAAGAGCCGTGTAAGTTTCGAGTCACGGTAAGGAATATGCTCCATTAAACCAGGAGTGTTTGTCAGGAGCGAAAGCTTATTGATCACGGTGGATAACGCAAGTAAAGACTTGTTGATAAATGAACCTTCCTTTCTTCTCTCAGCACTTGACGAAGCCCTTTCGGAACCGGCCAAGTCACAGAGCGAAAGAGTAGAATGCCGTTGTGTCTGAGTCATGACATCGACCGTGGACAATTTTATCTGAAGAATCGAGTGGGAACGCGACGAACGGGCATTGAAGTCGGTAGCACTGGTTTTTCTTCCCATATCTCCCTTTCTGATAAGCTGGAGAAGCTGTGACTTCGAAGTAATTGTAGGACTTGAGATTCCTACAACGCGTGTACCGTAGTTGGGATCATCTCTGATCTTCAAGTCCGTAGCCAATACATTTGATGGCTGGAGCAAATCAATCACTTTTTCGTTATAGATCTCCAAGTACGATACACTCACGGTAAATTCCTTACTGATGCCATCCTGTTCCATTTTGTGGAACAAGTCATCGATGGCAAGCGACACGAAACCGGGGTCTGATTCGGTTCCCTTCATTGAAAATGTTTTACCTGAACCTGTCATTCCATAGGCAAAAATTGTCCCGTTATAACCCTCATGTAAGAACTTTTGGACAATTTGAGAGCATGAACGGTTGTATACTTGTCGATTCGTAAGTTTGGGATCAGCAGCAAACACCGAATCAAAGCTGAAACTCAGCTGGTCAGGGACATTGACGATGGTGTTTTGAATCTCCAGTACCAGCCATGGCAGCTGTACCGAGGTATGTGGGTTTGGTCTGATAGAAACTGTAATACTTCCTGTGTATGGTTCGACTGGTGCACGGAAGATTGACGGCGTGGTGGGTCGGGAGTAATCGCCAAGGCTGCCCATCGCAGACTGAGGCCTGATGCGAGCTCTGGGGGAGTGTGGGAGGGTGGAATTCCGTGAAGGCGGCCGCCTGAGGTCTCCTGAAGGCGTGGGAGCATTCGAGAGCGATGATCTGACTCTACCGGGTGTCCTTTGTGACATTTGCGTGGATAAACGAGGATTGAAGTCTGTGTTAAAGATAAGTTTGTTCTGCCAAATATCAAAAGTTTATCTTTTCGCCGAATCAGGAAAGGTAATTATGCAACTGCGAAATAAAAAAAACGCTGGAAATCAGACGAAATTAGACGGGTAAGAAATAAAACCCGTAAAGAAGAAGAAAAAAATACAATCAGAACAACAAGCTATAGCGTAGAAAAGTATATCTATAGAGCCGGAACTGGTTTATCAGCAAAATCCTTTCCGTACCAGATGTGCCAATGACCGTACTTGCGAGACATCTCGGTTCCCTTTGTTTTGCATTCTCTCTTGGCTGTGATCGCCGACCGTATATCACCAAAAACAAGACTGAAACAGAGTTTTCGTGAAATAACAGCATAACAATCCACAAGCGTACCATATATCCCAAAATCCTGTTTAATTTGCCCGATCTTGAGTTTTGAGAAGTGGCGATTTGCGTCAGGATAAAAGAGTTTCTTATCGTCACGAACGACTTTGCCTGGTAACGGCATGGCAAAGATTAAGGTTCTACGTGCGCCATAATGAATAATTTCATCCATCAAAGAGTTTGAGATGGCAGGATGTACCGCAGAAAGTTCAGAATTGCTGTTATCTGCCCACTCGAAAGACAACAAGCGGCCATTGACCCGCAAAAGTCCCAGATTTGTACCATATTTGTAAAACTTCCGAGCATCTTCGGGGTACAAAAAGTAAACCACAAGCTTGGAACCGTAAAATTCGAGTCTTTCTAAGGGGCCTCCACAGATCTGCTCTGTTACACAAGTGATAGTTGAGTGCAAGGGTATGTTAGCCAAGACAAGCACTCGGTTCGACTTGAAATTATTTAGATCCTGCTTTGTCCTAGCTTTATTCTCCAGAGTCAGCTTTGTCAATTCAAGAGGCCTTCTTATAGATGGTGATTCCAACTGCATGCGATTCATCTGGCTCCTCAACAGGGCCATTTTTGTATCTGCAGAAACCGAAACCCTTTCATCTTCACCCCAGAGGCTACGGGAACAAGCTCTAGCGATCAGCTTTAACCCAATTCTTTCTGTTTTATAGTTACCTGATAATTCTAGCGAATCTTTGCTCAGTCTAAGCGTATTGGCTCTTGAGTCTGTAATTTTGAACATAGCAATTGTTAGCAATAGTGTTGCAAATTTTGTTTGTGGCTGCGAATTCTTTATAAATGTCCAGATCTTATAAATTATATGAAATAGAAAACAACCAAGATGAAGAAGATATTAGATTTATCAACTTATATTAATCACTGGAATCATAGAGCTGAAATCAATATAGATTACAATTTACAAAGGATTACATTGGGGCTTTGGAATGTTTTATATAAGTAAGTAGTTAACCTCATCAACAGTCAACAACGAGAAAAAGATGGTAGAAGCTTTCTTTTGTTCAAAACTACTTCTGAAACAAGTTTTGAAAGATTCTAATCACATCTAAGCAACTTCAATAACTCTTCATTTGAAAACCAATTTTTGTTTTGATGATAAATTGGTTCTGGATTCCACTGAAAATTCTCCGTATACAAAACGATTTTTCAAGAAAACTCATCGCGAAATATATGCTTCGTATCAAATAACTATTCAAACTCCTACGAACCAAGAACATTATGAGCTTGGGTGCAGGAGTAAAGAGAAGTGCTGACTTTGGAAACAGTCAGTTAAAGTTTACCAAGAGAGAAAGAGCTGCAAAGGTAGTTCAGGAATCACAAGTCGGAATTACTTCTTATATCAATGATGCCAACAACGACGGCGGATTCATCGGCTCAATCAAGCAATTATACGCCGATTTTCTTGTCAATGAAATTGGTATGGATGGTAAGGTTGTCCACTTGACTGATGATGGGATCGATATGGGTAAAACTAAGAAGGAAAGACGTAACGAGAAGAGAGAACAGGAACGTAAAGAACTCCAGGACAAGACACCTGAAGAGATTGAAGCAATTAAGGCAGCTAGACTTGCTGAACCAAAGTACACATTATCTGAGGAGCACCGCCAGGAGATTTTGACGTTGATTACTGCTGAGGAACTTGCTCAAATCGAAGATCTTTTCAACACTGGAAACAATATGGAGACCAAAACGCGTTTCGATGATAAACAAACCAGAGGAAAGTTGCACCAGTTGCTCCGTGCTGCCTTCCAGGGTAAGTTAGAAACTATCACTTCTGCTGAAAATACTTTTCAGGTTGCCATTGCAAAGAAAACCAACACTCCAAGAAGACATCCGCAAGAAAGCATGCACCATGTTGATGAAAATGGTGTTGTCAACTACGGCTTGGGTCCATTCAAGCCATACCTTCACTGCACAGTATTCAAGGAAAACCGTGAGACCATGGAAGTGGCTCTGACGATCGCCAAATTCATTCGGTTCCCCAACAAAGCCATTGGATTTGCTGGAACCAAGGATCGTCGTGGAGCAACCTGTCAGCGGTTCAGTATCCATAGAGGCAAGATTGTGCGGATAAACTCCCTCAATAAAGCATTGAAGGGTAGCGTATTGGGTGGTTTTACTTACGAAGACCAGCCGCTTGGCTTGGGAGACTTGAAGGGGAACGAATTTGTAATCACTATTCGTGATGTAAAGGCCGTGAAGGAAGACCAGAACGTGGAAACCGTTATTGCTGACTGTTTTGACTCACTCAAGACCAAGGGTTTCATAAACTACTACGGTATGCAGAGATTCGGTTCGTTTTCTATTTCTACTCACGTTTTGGGTATCCACATTCTCAAGGATGATTGGGAAGGTGCTGCTGAGTTGATTTTATCGGAACAAGAGGTTGTGGCTCCAGACTCTATTGACGGAAGACGCAAGTGGGCTGAAACTAGAGATCCCCTGGCGGCTTTGAAGGTGATGCCACGTCGGTTTGCAGCCGAGCATTCGATCTTGAGTGTGTTGGAGAAGGAGAAGGCGTTGGAAGGAGGCAAATATCTGTCGAACTCATACTTTCGGGCGTTGATGGCGATTCCAAAGAACTTGCGGATCATGTATGCTCATGCGTACCAGAGTTATATCTGGAACTTAGTGGCCTCCAAGAGAATCGAGATGTTTGGATTGGAAATCCAGGAAGGTGATTTGGTGATTGACGAAAACCAGGAAGAGCCTTCGGCCCAAGATGATGATTTTGAGGAAGATGTTGCTGTGAGTAAGGATGTCAAGGTACATGCAGTGACCAAAGAAGATATCGAACAGGGTCGTTACACTATTTACGACATTGTGTTGCCAACGCCTGGTTACAAGATAACTTATCCTTCAAACCCACAACTTGTTCAAGTGTATGAAGAAGCCATGGCTCGTGATGGCTTGGATCCACACAAGATGGTGAGAAGAGTGAAGGAATTTTCTCTCTGTGGGTCTTATCGTACCGTTATGACCAGACCTGAGGAGTTGAGTTACCAATTGGTGCGTTACAGTGAAGAGGGCGTTCCGTTAGTGAGAAACGATTTGGATATATTGAAGCTCAAGAAAGAAGGTCAGGAAAATGTCAGCCAGATCATCGAGACCGATGGTACGGGCGACAAGCTTGCAATTGTATTGAAGATGCAATTGGGTGTCAGTTCTTATGCCACGATGGCTTTGAGAGAGTTTATGAAGGTGGACACAAGTCGGTTTAGTGAAGTGATGGTTGGAAAGGATAATGAAAAGGAGGAAAAAGAGACAGAGAAAGAAGAGAAGTAATTAGAAATCACGGTAGAATAAAAAGAACAATAAGTAAAGAATTCTGAATAAAAAAAATACTACAGTAGTTTTCAAAATTTATCCACAAGTAAAACAAGAAATACAGAGAACATTAAAGGAAGAATTGAAAGGCTGAAAGAGTAAATGTGACAAACTTATTTTAGTTGCAATTCTCTTTTTTTTGATAGACATATTTGACACTCGGACTTCTTATCGCAGAGCATAATCGAGCACAACAAAAGCCGCTCGGCAGATCTCGCGTTAATTTCCCCACGCCATTTGTTTGAGCCACTACTTTCGTCCCTTTAAAGCTGTGCAAGGTTCCACGCATTTGACACCTTTTTTTTTCAATTGATCTTTGTTGGTTTTATCTGAACTTAAATTCAGCTATCTTTTTTATAGATCCAATGGCTACCAAATCCTTCCTTTCCACCCTCAGCCCCACGGCATTCCGGGCAGCACTTGCCAATACCAAAACGCGAGTGGTTCCCGTCGACGCCACGTGGTACATGCCTAACAACCCCAAAAACTGTAAGGAGGAGTTCTTGAAAGAAGAACGGATCGGTGGATCGGCATTCTTTGACTTGGATGCCATTTCCCTCCCCAATGCCTCGTACCCTCATACCCTTCCATCCTATGAGATGTTTTCTTCGAGTATTGCCGAATTGGGCATCTCCAAGAGCGACAAGATTGTGGTTTACGATAAGTCAGGGATCTTCTCCAGTCCCCGGGCTGCATGGACGTTTGCTCTTTTTGGCCATCCACAAGTCTACCTTTTAGATAACTATGTTTCTTATAAAAACAGCGGGTTCCCTGTTGAAACGACGCCCGTTTCATCGTTTTCTACCGGCCGTGATGCGGAACCATACACTCCGATCTCCAAGGACGAGTTCTTAGCCAACTACAAAAAGCAAGTGATTGAGTATGACGAATTGTTGCTGTTGGTCAAAAACAACGAGCTTACTTCCAAATACGTCGCGTTCGATGCCCGTTCTGCCGATCGTTTCACAGGTAAGGCTCCAGAACCCAGACCAGGCTTGAGTTCTGGCCATGTTCCCGGTGCACTTTCTCTTCCATTCGGCAAGGTTCTTAGTCTGGAACACGGTACGTACAAATCGAAGCAAGAACTCTTGGATTTGTTCCAAACCGAGTTCGGCTTAGACTTACTGACCCCCGACTTCTTACAGGGTAAGGAAGGAATCATTGTCATGTGTGGCTCAGGAGTCACAGCAGTTATTTTACGGGTGGCAATTGAGTCCGTGATCGGTGCCAAGGTGCCTATTCGGGTCTACGATGGAAGCTGGACCGAGTGGGCGGACCGTGCTCCTTCAGAATACATCGTCAAGGATATTTAGTACATAACAAATTCAAGAAGAAGAAATCTGAATAAATAGCTCTATGAATATAATGCATGGAAGAAAGGTGGATTTGGGGAATGTGTGGTTGAGTGATTGAGTGAATGAATGTATGAATGAATGAATGATATCATGAGTGTTAGAATAGAGTGATATTTCTTGTGTTCATTTTCTTTAAGCACTAGGCTCGCTTATCGACAAGAACTTGTACTTCTTTTTGGTAATCTCATAACAGTCCTTTAAGGCATCGTCGTCGACAAACCAGCTGACTCTTCCTGCTGCACCTTCATTCACAATCGAACTGGGCAAGCCCTTCTCTGGTCTTTCCATTATTATTCTCACAATTGGAGCCTTTGTCAAACCTTCCACCACAAAAGTGACACGAGCAGCGTGGCTGATAACCGGTATAGATAACGTAATTCTGTTTTCGGGTCCCGATGGTGCATGTGATACCGGCATGCACCAGGCCAATTTTTCACGAAGTTGCTCGCCATGGTTAGGGAAAAGCGATGCTATATGACCATCAGGAGCACAACCTAAGAGTAAAAGATCAAACATTGGTAACTTGACCGAGTCCTTTTTGGCAAAATTGTGAACCAATATCTTTTCGTAGTGGTCAGCACATTCTTGGGGATCACTGATAAGCAGCTCGTCGATATGGAATACACGAGGTTGCTTGTCTCCTTGGATATGGTCAAAAATCTCTCTCTTAGCCTGACCGTAGTTAGAATCAGGAGAGTCGAACGGCACCAATCTTTCGTCCGCAAAGTAGATATCCCATCTGTCCCATTCGATCGCTTCTTGTCTGGACAACAAGCCTTGATGTAAGATCTTAATAAGGGAACCACCCGAGAGGGCGATCTTGAAACGAGTTTCGGCCCGTTTTTTCTTTTCCTTCTTGGGTTTGCCGTTGCTAGCTGGTGGAGTGGAGCTATTGGAGTTTATCTGTGAGGTGCTGGCACTGTGCGAGAGAGCTGTGGATCCAGTGATCGAAACTGTGCTGCTGGTGGCAAACAACTGAGGTCTCTTTAAGCGGTCTTCTTTGATAGCAGCGATCTGTACTGGGTCCAATGTCTGGTAGAGGGTGAGGTTCTGCGCCGAGATCACATGGTCGGCCACAGCGTCAGCAACTCCCAAGAATTCTGGAAATGAGTATATTAAAGGTACGGTGGTGGTCATTGGATACTCTATGGAGGTGAAAGCGATACGGATTTCTGCGGGCTTTTAACAAGAGAAGTCCTATGTTAAGCCGATTCTTCCTGTGGTTGATTTGGTGGACTGGGTTGGGAGAGCGGGAGGAAAAAAAGGCGTCACGTGTGGACGGGTAACCCCCCTTTTTCTTGTTTAGTTAGTGATTGTCGCCCATTTGGCGTAGCGGCTTTTTCTTTTTTTTTAATTTTTTAATTTTTTCGGCGGCGGCACTCATCCTTAGGACCAACGGCAAGTCTAACGGAACAATCAAGGCGGCCTGAATCACGGTGGCAACCAATCACCATTGGCCAATAGAAACGGAAATTTTATCTTATCTACATACTTTCTGTCTCCCTGTCCTACTCCTTTCACAATAATTAGACTAACTATTACTGTGTGAAGTGGAGCGGCAAAAGTAAAAGTCCGACGAATATTGCCGGAAGGTGGATCCGTAGTTTCCTCTTTTCGGACTGTAAAGCGGGCCGTGTACAGGTCCGACACTCCGACACATCTAAGTCGTGACCCAACACTCAACAGTAACAAAACTACAACAGGTTCCAACAATTGAGGTTCAACATCAAATTACAAACCCCAACAACCAATGTATAATTCCTATGTTTAGTGTTAACGGACCATCATAACAATCCGTAACCAACATATTTTTCGCTTTGCTCTACCTCTATTCTTATTTGCTATCAGTAGAATTTCGTGCGACTTTCAACATGAACTCTTTGGAAGCGGCTGCCACACTTGCAGCAAAATACCTCCATGACATTGCTGGTCGTGAGCTTTCTGTTAAACAGAAAGCACCAGGACTACTTCAGTACACACTCGATGCGGTCACCACGCTCGTGTTGACCGAGTTGGCCCCCCTGGTAACCCTTATCAACTTGGTGGTGGCGTCGTCCGCCACCAGCACCGTGATCAACTGGGACCAGCTGCTCGAGTTTCCAGTGGAAGAAAAGGATCTTGATTCAGTCACGGAAGAATTCAATGTCCAATTTGCCCGTTTGTTTGCTAAAGATAAACACTTGCTCGAACGCCACGACCAAAAGTCTTCGCGTCCCAAACTGCCCCCGCCCCCAACCACAATTGATCCTGCCAAGCCTCCAAAGACTAATAGACCCAGCGATATGCCTGATTTTGATGACGAAATGGAGGTTTTGACTCGCCCATCGGGTCCTCCGCCTCTGTTCGTGCCTACAATTGGTGACAGAGATCTCAATCCTCCTGGGTTGCCTCGACACCCGGAACTAAAGCCTTATATTGATCCTTTAGGACCTTCTATGGGAGATGGAGGCATGTATCCAACGCCAAATCATCCGCTTTTTGGCAGTGGTCGAAACAATTCACGACTTGGTGTGCCTCCAGGAGCTCGCTTTGACGATCCATATGCACAAGAAGATAATATTGATGCTATGGGGAGAATGAATATGCCTGGTGGCCTGTCAAACAGGCAGTTTTTCCCCTTCTAGTGAACTATGTAATGTTGTATATGTCAGAAAAGAAACCGAATCATAACCGATAGGCGAGCCAGTCTAGATGATGTAGCAGATATCTCTTCTAATTATAGTAATACTCTTCTCGATAAAGCCTTACTGATACCATTTGACATTCTTACCCCAGATATTACGCAAACGGCGACATTGCCCAATCCAGTAGTTTTCTCAATGCGGAAATTTTTCTGCGTCCCATGTCTTTACCCAATTCGGAAATTTGCATCTTGTGACTTCCCTTTGTTACTTCTTCGAGTCGAATCTCCCCTCAAACCCAGTGAAATTTTCAGTTGGAACAGCCAAATTAGCGACAGACCAAAACAAATTTAGAGTGCTTGACGAAAGCTGAACTGCCCCGGATTTTGTTCATTCGTTAACTGTCTTGCGACTTTACAACTGCTGCAAAAAGAATTTTTTTTCTCTCTAATTTCATATTTTTTTCCTATGACATTTTTTTTGGCACCTTTTTATATGATCTCCTTAATCATCCTTCTACGTACATCAGACAGTGAATAGTCGTAGTGTAGATGGGACATGGTATAATTTCTAGTAGTATTTCTGTATTAGCCTAGCAGGAACTATTTTCGCAAAGTCCCCGGCTCTGGTTCCAGTCATAAACGACCAAAGAAGGAAGTGGGGGTTAAATCATAAATCTTCCTATTTAGGAAATTTCCTTTTTTTTCCCATCGACCAGAGCGTATAAGCCATTTCCCTATGGCCATATACATTTGCATATATATATTGGAATATATCCGGAAACTTTCGAAGTCAACCCGGCAACCAATATTATATTTGTTATCTTACATTAGGTACCTATCTCAGCTCATCACAGTACTTTACCTACTGATACCCCTGATACCCCGGATTCAATCATTTACTGAATCTCTGCTGCAGATAGCAAAATTACCTTTGTAAAAATTACAGGTTCTGAACATGTCTAGACACATTTACAACAACATATACAACAACCACCACAACGGTAACGGCTACCAACAAGACCGAGACGAAGAACTCTCCAATACTTACGTACTGAGAGCATATACCCACACTAACAGCGAGTTCACGGCTGATAATAATAATAACTACCACCGCAACCTTAATTACCCTGCAACACCAAACCCATACCAAAGCCAACACTCACAATACTCTGATCACTTAAGAGTAATTTCTTCTAACAGCACTGACAACTCAACCAACACATACGTCGACACTACTGCTGACGGCATCTACCAACAGCAACCCGCAGACAGAAGAAAGAATATTAACCCATACGACAAGGTTAACTCTCCAAAAATGTCTAACTACAATGATCACAGACACGGAGGCAGCATACTGTCACAAACCAACTTGGAATACAATCAAATGAATGCCGCTGGCTCGGACAATGATTTGGAAGGTCAACCAGAGTTGGTTAGACAGAAGAGATTATTTTCTTGGATGTTCTCAAAGAAAGTTCCACCAATTACTTCTGAAGATGAACGTACAGAATACCCTTGGAAGCAACACAAGGGTGCTTATAGACTCTGTTTCTGGTGGTTATGGCCAATTTTGATGAAGGGTTACAAAAGAACTTTGGTACCATCGGATTTGTGGAAATTAACACCAGATTTAACTGTTCAACAGATGCATGAAGCATTTGATCAAAATTTGCAAAAGCTTTTGAGCAAGGAACAAGCAAAGCACTTGAAAAAAAATGACGACTTGTCTAACTTCAAGTGGCCCCACTACATGCTCCCATACGCTCTATTTTTGACCTTTAAGTGGCAATATACTTTCTGTACTCTTTGGTTGGCACTTTCCTTTGTTGTTCAATCGTTATCTCCATTGCTTACAAGAAAATTAATCGACTTTGTTGAGTACAGATACCTTGGTATCGAAAAGAATGTCAACAAGGGTGTCGGTTACACCATCGGTTCAGTGATATTGATTTTTATTAATGGGTTATTACTTAACCACTACTTCCATACCGCCATGATCACTGGTGCTCAAGCGAAATCTATTTTGACCAAGTCACTTTTATTGAAGTCCTTTAACTTGAGTGCTAAATCCAGATACTTATTTCCTCATGGTAGAATTACTTCGTTGATGAGTACTGATTTAGCTAGAATTGATTTAGCAGTTGGTTTCCAACCTTTAGTCATCTGTTTCCCAATTCCAGTTATTATTGCCATTGTCTTATTATTGACTAACCTTGGTGTTTGTTCATTGGTTGGAATTGGCTTATTCGTTGTTTCTTTAACTATCTGTGTCTTGTTGACAAAGAAATTGTTTGACACCAGAGAAGAAGGAATTGTTTTCACCGATGAAAGAATCAGTTTGATGAGAGAAGTCTTGAATAACTTGAAGATGATCAAATACTACTCCTGGGAATTGGCTTACAAGGCTAGTATTACCAAGGTTAGAAAAAAGGAAATGCAATATCTCTTCACTATCAAGGTGTTGAGAAACTTCATCACTGCTTATGCTGTTACTTTACCTACCCTTACCTCAATGCTTTCCTTTGTTACCATGTGGTACACTGACAGAGTCAAATCTCCAGGTGCTGTCTTCTCTTCTTTGTCTTTGTTCTCCATTTTGGCTCAGGCTATTATGCTTTTGCCAATTGCATTGGCCACTGGTGCCGATGCATTGATTGGTTTCACTCGTTGCAAGGAATTCTTATCTGCATCTGAATTCAGCGAAGAGTTGGAGCACACATTGGAAAAGGCTGGTGAACAGTTTTTGATTTCTGATGACCGTGAATATTCTACTGGTTCATTGGAAAGATTCGAGGTTTCTGACAATGTTATCGAAATTAAGCATGCTAACTTTATCTGGGAAAACTTCCAAGGTGAATCATTGGATGAGGAACTTTGGGATGAAAAAAGCCACAAGAAGAGTAAGAAGGACCAAAAGAAGGGTTCTAACTTCACTCCTTCCGAAAAGAACTTGGTATACTCAGCTAGATCATCTACTGACAACCAAACTTTGAACTCCGACAAAATTCAATTTCCCGGCTTGATCGATATTAACCTTCAAATCAAGAGAGGCGAATTCGTTATTGTAACCGGTGTTATCGGTTCCGGTAAGACGTCTCTTTTACACGCACTTGCTGGTTTCATGAAATTGAACAACCCATCAGTTGGTTCAATGAAGGTAAAGGAAGATTTATTGTTATGTTCTGCTCCTTGGATCCAAAATGCAACTGTTCGTGAAAATATTCTTTTCGGAAAGCCTTATGAACCAGAGCACTATGCTAGAGTTATCAATGCTTGTGCCTTAGAAGATGACTTGGCTCTTTTGCCAGCAAGAGATTATACTGAAATTGGTGAAAGAGGTGTCACTTTATCTGGTGGTCAAAAGGCCAGAATTAACTTGGCCAGAGCTTGTTACGCTCACGTTGAAATCTTCTTATTTGACGATGTCATTAGTGCTGTTGATTCCAGAGTTGGAAGACACATTGTTAACAACTTGTTCAAGGGTTTATTAAAGGGCAAGACTATTATCTTGGCTACTCACCAATTGGGAATTATTGAAGCTGCTGACAGAGTTATTTTCTTGAATGGTGACGGTTCTACTGATGTCGGTACAGTTCCAGAATTGTTTTCCAGAAACGGCGGTTTCCAAAGATTGATTGAATTCTCACAAGAAGCTGAAGGTCAAGCTGAATCCCCAAACAACAGTGATTACAACTTGAGTGCTAGTGTCAACAAGGTCGAAGAAGAAGTGTCCATGGCTGGAGTTCCAGCTCTTGCTGAAGTTGACGACTTAGTTGGAAGAACCACAACCGACGAAGAACATGCAACCAATGCCATCTCCTGGAAAGTTTACAAGGCTTACATTAATTTGGGAGCTGGTATTTTTGGTTGGGCTGCTGGTCCAGTTTTCATTTTGTTGGTTGCAATCGCTACATTTTTCCAATTATTCACTAACACCTGGTTGAGTTTCTGGCAAGAAAGAAAGTTCCATGGTCGTACTGACGACTTCTACGTTACTTACTACGTCCTTTTTGCATTTTTGACGGTCATTTTCACTGGTATTGAATTCACCATGTTAGCTTACATGAACAATACTTCGGCTGTAAAGTTGAATGTTGGTGCTGTCGAAAGAATCTTGCACGCTCCAATGAGTTTCATGGACACCAACCCTATGGGAAGAATTCTCAACAGATTTACAAAGGATACTGACTCTTTGGATAATGAAATCGGTGAACAATTAAGATTGTTCATCTTTCCATTGGCATTGATTATTGGTATCAATATCTTGTGTATCTGTTACTTGCCATGGTACGCCATTGCTGTTCCATTCTTGGTTGTTGCATTTACTTTCCTTTCTAACTTCTATCAAGGTTCCTCCAGAGAAATTAAAAGATTGGAAGCCACTCAAAGATCTTTGGTTTACAACAACTTCAATGAAACTTTGACTGGTATGACTACAATTCAAGCATTCAAAGCCGAAGCTGACTTCGTTGAGAAGAATGATAACTTCCTTAACAACATGAACGAGGCTTACTTCCTTTCTATTGCTACTCAAAGATGGTTATGTGTTCAATTGGATATCATCACAAGTATCTTTGCATTGATTATTTGTTTGTTGTGTATCACTGGTCAATTCAATATCAGTGCTTCATCAACTGGTTTGTTATTGAACTATGTCATTCAGATTGTTGGTTTGTTGTCCTTAACCGTCAGAGCCATGACTCAAGTTGAAAACGAGATGAACTCGGCAGAAAGATTGTATGAATACGCATACAACATTCCTCAAGAAGCTGCATACGAAAAGAGTGAAGCTACTCCTCCATCAGAATGGCCAGCCGCTGGTTACATTGAATTCAGTGATGTTTCCTTAAGATACAGACCAAACTTGCCAATTGTTTTGAAAAACATGGACCTTAGCATCTATCCTGGTGAAAAAGTTGGTATCTGTGGCAGAACTGGTGCTGGTAAATCTTCTATTATGACCGCCTTATACAGATTAACAGAAGTTGAAACCGGTAACATTCGTATCGATGGTTTGGATATTGCCAACTTGGGCTTGCGTGATTTGAGATCTAGATTATCGATTATTCCACAAGACCCCGTTTTGTTCCAAGGTACTATTAGAAGCAACTTGGATCCATTTGGTCAATATTCTGACGACATGTTATGGGACACTTTGAGAAGATCTGGTTTGATTGATGAAGATTCTCTTAAGAGAGTGAGAAGCACCACTTATGATCCAGCCCACAACGTCCATCACGAGGACTTGCACAAGTACCACTTGGACCAAATTGTTGGGGATGATGGTTCAAACTTTTCCTTGGGTGAAAAGCAATTAATCACTTTAGCCAGATCGATGGTTCGTAACTCCAAGATCTTGATTTTGGATGAAGCCACTTCTTCTGTTGACTTTGAAACTGATTCCAAGATTCAGGATACCATTGTTAATGAGTTCAACCACTGTACTGTCTTGTGTATTGCGCACAGATTGAAGACTATTTTGAGCTACGACAGAATTATTGTCATGGACAAGGGAGAAGTTGTTGAAAAGGGTGCACCATGGACTTTGTTCAATGCTGGTGGTCACTTCAAGAAAATGTGTGACAAGGCAAACATTGGTGCAGCTGACTTTATTTAAATGTCGGCAATGTATATTATAGATAAAACATGATACAAATGTATCATATAGAATCGGTATTTTTTTAATACAAAAAGAATTATTAAACAAAAAAATTCATTATTCTACTAGTTTGTTTAAATATCTGGGCTGCTGGTGCCATATCTATTAAAGTAACTTGCGAATCAAATTCACAATCAAGGTTCCTGGTGGTTTGCATGATGATCTGAAAATCCACGTTTTGTGTCCTTAGCTTTGGATAGGCGTATAATGCTTCAAATTTTTTTCCTGGGCCAATTTGTAAGTTATTAAATACTTCGGCTGCCTGTAAACCTACCTCTTTGGCAAATAATTCAAAGCTGATTACTTGAGAATCAACTGGGTTGGTTAATGAAATTAAATCGGCAAACCCAGAAAAAAGGAGGTACAGGTATTGCTAAGGGTTGTTCCAATAACCACTCAGGTAAAAATAGCCAGACTTGTTTGTTGCAGAATAACCCAAATCGATAGCCCGATCAACAAAGGTATTGTTTCCTGTGTATTTATTTAAGTAAGCCAAAGTAGACATAACAGTACCAACTGTACTTGTAAATTTGGAATTATCAATCTCGCCAGTTAGTGTCATCCCGTCATAAAACAAATGATTAGACTTGTCTTCCAAGTTGGTAAAAATCTAGTCTAGGCATTTGGTTGCAAATTCAAGCAAGGTTGCTTGTTTGGTAAATTCGTATTATTTCACAGCAGCAAGAGCAGCTTCGGAAGTTGAGCTTGCAGCCAAGTAATTGGAACCTAATTTCTATATAATACCTCCAGTCTCTGAATTCCAGCACTTCTCAATTTTGTTGAAAATGGTGTTAGCCTTTGACAAGTAAGCGTCATTCTGAGTCAGATTATATGCTTTGAGAAGTACCCAGAGAACGTGAATATTATCGTCGGTGTAAATCATGTTTAAGTCTAATAAGCTCGAAGCATACCAACCAGACGGTGTTTGATATTTGTTTAATTCATCAATTATTTTGTTTGTGGGATAAATATCATTTAAATCAGCTATTGCTCCTGCTGCTACAGCCAAAGCCCAAACTGAAGGGTATGGAAATCTTTCATGATGACATTGTAAATTAGATTCGGCAAATGCATTATGTGACGAGTCCCAGAACGATATCCAGATGTTACTCAAAGTTAAGTTGTATGCATCGTGTGTGGTGATAAGTCTTGGAGTCGGAACTGCTGAACAACAAGCAAGTAAAAGGTACAACAAAAGTATCAATGTCAAACAACATTTGTGGCGACAACGGTATTTATAAAAGAAATTATGTCAAGAATATTTTGCAGCTAGATCTAGTTTACTATTCGCAAGATAGATTTCATTGGGTGCGCAACTGAAACTGGACTCGAGAATCTGTAACATTAAGCGACAATTTTCTTACGTCAGTATCGATGTTACATTCAGTCAAAAGAAGAAATGGTGGTTATTTATTAGTAATAAATAAAATAATGAAGGGAAGAGAAGGGATGGAGAATGGAGGGGAAATATGCTGATTTCAGATCTTGTGTGTTATGTAGAACAACAAGTATGCGTTGGTGGAGGTGACTTCTTCTTGCAGAACAAGGGAAACCACGCTATCGTCAAACTTGAACCACTGGCCATTGCCGTCCTTCACCATGACAATGTAGTGGCCTGTGTTGACAGATCCAATATGCGTAACAACCGCAAACAACTCGTAGATTTTCGTACCGTCGATATCTGGATCCTGAGGATTGTGATCTTCGGCGTATTTAGTCAAGTTGAGAAAGAGAGGGGTTTTCACCGGTGTCTCTATCTTGGATGCGGTGTCGTTGGCCAAGTTATGTTCAAATCGTTTAAGCTGAATCGATAAAACCGGAGGAATCGACTTGAGCTTAAGTGATTTGATGGCCTTGGTCTTTTCGCCGCACGAACGGCAGGTGTACATGACATCCAATTTCTCTTTCAGAGTATACTGATCGAGACAGTCATAAAGAGAAATATCTTTCGAGGTGATTTTCAAGCGGTTGATTTCGAGAGAGAGGTCTAACATCGGATCGATCGTCTTGGTAACGTGGTCGCAGGCTAGACACTTGATAGATGATTGGAGTTCGCCATAAAACGTCGTATGGGTCAAGCATTTGCATTCACGAAGAGACGAAGGAGATGAGGATCGAGATAAATCCTGGCTGGGTTCACGTCCTTCTAAACGGCGAACGATGCGGTCGTGGTCCAAATGGAACTCGTTGAGCACGAATTGCCAGAATTCGTGGGCATCTTGTTCCTGAAACCCTGCCAACGACTTCTTTTTGTACCATGCTGTGGTCAAGAGATCGGTCATGCCGAAACCTTCATTGGAGCTCGATGTGTAGATGTTCAGGAAGATGTTGTCGATGCTGCAAGTGACGCAGGCGTTTGTCTCGTCGGTTATGGCGTCGATTTCCATATTTCTGTCGCAATTGAGGTAGTGAAAGTCATTATTGAAGAAGTGGTACTTGACTATTGGATTGTGGACAAAGGTTTGGAGAATCGAGCTCATGAAACATGTGGCTCCGAGGTTGACAAAGCCCTTGAGGCCGCTGATGGCAGCTGGAGTTGGGTTTTTGTAGTGTGAGGCATCGTACTGGGGCGACAATTGTGGTGGGGATCCTGTAAGGACCTCGATGCGGATGCGTTCTAGCGTGGGGTGGTTGGTGTAGTTGCCGCACAGGAAGCAGTAGAGCAAGCCGTTATGCGAATCGATGCCGAACAAGTGTTGGTTCAACTTGTAGTGGGTGTGTGCATGGTTGTGGGATGAGAAGCAGCCGACGTGGGGACACTGTAAGCAGATGAAGTTGTGCTGGAAGTTGTTGAGCGAGCAATCGGAGCATTTAAGTGAAGCCGACTTGCGCACCGTGAGACGGTGATGGGGTACAATGGCACCGTCTTTTTTGGAGGTGTAGATCTTGTCGCTGGAAATGTGTTGGGAAAGTGCCACTGCTTGTCTGTAGGTGACAAAGACTGTTTCTTTTGCCTTGGAGTCGAGGACGGACGTGATGTGGGCACAAGGTTCGATGGCGGCGTAAATATCGGGCGGCGGCGTGAGTTGCTGCATTCCAACGGCCGGTGCCGGTGCATGAGGCTTGACTGAGGTAGGAACACTTTTTCTGGACATGATAGGCAGCATCACAGGACGATAGGGCTGCGCTCAAGGGCCAGGCAAGATGATCTATAAAAGTTGCTGCACGGTGAGATCAAGAGATCACAGTGCGAAAAGAGAAGAAATGAAATGAAACAGTGGAAAAAAAAAGCAGAGACAAAGAAAAAGAAAAACAACACAAAGAAATTTATTGAAATGAAAAGTTGACAAAGAACATCGTGTTTTCTGTAATGTTGTGTTGATATGTATTTGTTGCAAAAATAAAGAGCAACTTTTTTTTAACATATATTCCTTCTATATCTATTAATCGTCGAAATCGTCATCGAAGTCGTCGTCCCGTAAACTCTTTTTCATGAACCGCATGCGTCTATCATCAACCAAGTCTTCATCTTCTTGGTTGATCAAAAGCCGTTTATCATTGATATCGACCGCTCCAATATCCACCAACATCTGCTCGATATCCTTGGCCGTAGCTGCATTGCCTCCAAGCTGTGTCAATGTAATGTACTGCTTGATCACGTTCGTATTGCGGTATACAATTAGAGTAGGACAGTTCGAGTCGGGATAGTTCTCGATACAACGGCTGGCTGGAATATCGCAGAACTTGAGTTCAGGAAACTTGGGTGCCAATCCAGAGAAGATTGACAGCAATAGACGCGACTGCAACGCTGCCAGAAGCGACAAGTGCACCAAAACATACGCTTCATTCGATGCTTTGGTCACCACGTCTTCATATTCGTCCTTCGAAACCGGATACACCGAGCCAAACCGCTTGGCCTCGCTCAACTTCTTCAACTCGGCCATCCGTTTCTGCTTGTACACATTCAAAAACTCCTCATCCTCATCATCTTCAAGCTCGGCCAACTCGTCCAAATCTTTCAGCTCCAACCGGTTTTCGTGCTGCTTCCGAACGGCCTCCTCCAACGCCGCCTCAAGCTCCGCCGTGGGTGACGGTGGCCGTTCGGGAATGATTCCTTTCGCACGAAGAATGTCATTCCATTCTGTGTCTTCGTTCGGATCGATCTCCACGGGAATTTGGAAATTGTCCATGATGTATGCTCGTTTTAATTATCAAATCTACATTTTTCAGCTTCTATACACATACAAAACACAAAGTGTTTAGTAAATTCAATGGTTTTCTACAATTCTGACTTTTATTATATATAGCTGAA
Source organism: Teunomyces pallodes (assembly GCA_030556435.1). NCBI lineage: Eukaryota > Fungi > Ascomycota > Pichiomycetes > Serinales > Debaryomycetaceae > Teunomyces > Teunomyces pallodes. Next base: position 121,163 of record JAKTUA010000011.1, read on the forward strand.
ACTGATCTCCCGACATCTCAAACATCTTGACTCAACCTTCAATCTCTTGTTGATTTTTTTTGTTTTTAAATTGTACGTCTGTTTACTTTCTGTCATTCACAAAACATATTTGTATTCGTATCTACACACCTCTTCATTCTAATAATTTATTGATATATACAGATTAGTTTACTTGGTAGCAGAGGCCAAGTAGGTGACCAAGTCGTTTCTGTCCTTGGCCTTCTTCAAACCACCGAAAGCCATCTTGGTACCTGGAATGTACTTCTTTGGGTTTTCTAAGTAGTCAGACATGGTTTGTTCGGACCAAGTAACACCCTTCTTCTTGTTGGCGTCGGTGTAAGAGTAACCGGCAGCCAAACCGGACTTTCTACCGAAAACACCGTGCAAGTTTGGACCAACCTTGTGTGGAGCACCTTCTTCAACGGTGTGACATTGCAAACATCTGGTCTTGAACAAAGTAGCACCCTTCTTTTCGGACCCTTTTTCGTATGGAGCTGGCATCTTTTCGAGTTTTGTCTATGGTATAGAAATAAATTCTGGTGAAAAATTTACTGGAGTTCCGGTATTTATAGATATTGCTTGCTTATATGCCAGCCACATACACTGTATTGTTAACGCGTGACTTCTAATTGGTGCACCTAACCTGTAAAAAAAATTTCAGCCTAGGGTGCATCTGCCTGTCGCTTATCTGTTATGTACAAGCCTCCTCCCGTGTTGTCTCGCCCTGTATAATCCTCAAATATAAGTACAACCGGTGACGCTCTATACTTCCGATTGACTGTCTGATTATCGGAATACCTTGCTGGTATACACTAGACTACTACCGGACTCCGCTGACCCGCCTGACAGGGTCATGTCGTTCTCCCGTTTTCCGACTTTATCCATGTAACCTGCAAAAAAAAGAAATACCTCGATCTGACCATTACTCTGGCGTTTTGTGTCACAATGTCACCGATAATTCCGTTTACCGGGGTTTGTATTTGGGTGCAAAATTTTTGTAATACCCCTTTGACTGATAAACAACGCAACGGGTTTATTAATGAAGCGATGTCGTTCAGTTACTAATTCCAGAAGGTTAATTGGATGCACACCATTCAAGAAAAAAATTATTACCACCATTTTCATTTTGAACCCCACCATATTTCTTCTCATATATCAAAGCCCTTGATACGGCTTTTCACTGGTTTGGCTTTTTACGTTTATGAGGAGGAGACCGACTTCTAGAAGGACTTCTTGAGGCACTCCGACTTCTTGAATAACTTCTACTTCGGCTTCGAGAATAACTTCTGCTTCGGCTCCGAGAATAACTTCTGCTTCTGCTTCTGCTTCTGCTTCTGCTTCTGCTTCTGCTTCTGCTTCTGCTTCTGCTTCTGCTTCGAGAATAGCTTCTGCTTCGAGAATAACTTCTAGAATAACTTCCACTCCGACTTCTGCTTCTACTCCGTCCCCGCCACTCAGGCAAGTTCTGCAAAACCTGTCTCATCTCATCAGTCAATGCTCCCAAACCAATCGCAGTAAAGAAATTAATGGAAAATCGGATATCTTCGGCATCTCTCGAGTCCACATCGACCACAGGAAAGAGTCCGTTAAGTGCTGGCTTCACATACTCGTCCTCCACAATTCGAGCCTTGACTTCCTGTAATCCCAACTCCTCAATCAACTCTTGAAAGATAAACTTGAGCAAGATCCGGCTCGCTGCATTGGTATCGTATTCATTGAGTCTGATATCATTCCAGCCCTGTTCGATGGCAAGCTTATCTGAAGCAAACAAATGGCCAAAAAGCTTGCCAATGTTCCGCAACGCATTGGTATCGTACAGCTCGATAGTATCGTAGTACTTTTTGAACAACTTGACAAAGATTCCGTGCCATGACTTGTTCATGGCACAAAGCTTTTCACAGATAACCCCGTAGTACTTGGCATAAGTCTTTTCCTGGGAACAGCACTTGACCAACATGTCAGCCAAGATCCCGTTGTTCTTGAGCTTCTCATCCTGTTGCTGTCTCAAGTTCAACTGAAGCAACTTGTGTACCGCTTCGTCGGCGGACATGGCCGATTTAACCGTAAGATAAACAGTTTTCTGATACTGAAGTAGCTCTGAATCGGTCATATCAACCACTGGTGCGGTTTCTTGTGTTTCGGTTGCCGTTTCCTGTTGGTCAAGAATCTCTTTACGTATTTCCTCGTACTCTTCCTCCAATTCCTGGTAATTTTCGTCAAAATGGAATACATTTAGTTCGGTCAACGAACTGATTTTCTCGTCCAAACTGACGGTATGTGTTTGTTGGTCTTGTTCCTCCACAAGATCCAATGATCGTGGAATTGACACTTTCTTGGTTCTCTGGAGCTGGAAAAAGGTTTCGATATTTATTAGGGTTCGTTCTCTCACGTTTTCGTGGAGAAACAGCCTCAATCTGTCGAGAAGGATATTGTATGCTCGCGATGATTTGGTGGAAAGTTGTTGACCCGCGACGCCCAAGACCTGACAGGTCATATCGATTGTAGAATCGTTCATTTTGCCCAAAAGAAGTTGCAACACTTGGAGAATCATCACTTCGCTCACCACACGCTGATTGGTTAGGTGGGCAAGAAAGAGAAGCGGTGCCACACACGATTTCTTGTTGTTTAGGTAAAGTTTGCGGAACTGAAGCACCAAACGGCGGGCTAAAAGTTCACCGATTTCAGGAATTTTGGAGTTGAGTACGGCAATCACAGCAGCATACAATCCTGATAATTTTCTGTTGGCCAATTGGCGTTTCATGACCGCTCTTACCACGAGACCCTGACCACGAAGAAGGTTGAGTTCAAACATTTTGCGGATTGTCGACTGGACATTATCGTGAGAAACGTTATCTAGCAAAGTATTGATTGATGTTCTTAGAAGAAGCCATTGCTCACGCTGATATTCCACCGGTAACAGCATTTGATATAGTAATTGATAATTAACAAGTGTTGATGCTCATCGCGAATTATTCAATAACTCAAGTTCAAACCTTTGGTCCCAAAAAAAAAACCCATCTCCACAAAACGTCTTCGTGTGTTGTTCACTTTTTTGTACGATGTTACAGTCATTTCGATCGTACTCTCGTGCTTCTCATGTTCAGACAAAACTCAACTACTTTATTGAGTCCGGCCAGGTCATGAAACGAACGCCACTGCAGTACGAAAAGAAGGGCAAGCAATATGTTGCACCAGTGACCCAGTCGCTCCAGAAAGCGTTACTTCTTCTCAAGAGCAAACATGATTCAGGTGTTTTCCAGGATTCCAACGGTAAAGTGTTGAAGTTGGATTCTCTTTCTCCCAAAGATCTTGGTGTTGGTAGTGAAAAGTCGTTGCTCATCTTCAAGAACCTTCTCAACATCAAAAAGCAGACCCATAAAAGTATTGATAAACGGATCTTGTTTTCGTTGCTTGGAACCAACGAAAACCAAATCAAAGATGCCTTTTTAGTGACTTCCGATGTTCTCAAACTTTTACAGCGAGACGGAGACGTAACGAGAGCAGAATATTTGGCCCGGATGGCTGGATCCAACGGGACCGTGGCCATGAACGCGGTGTTGCAATGGCACTTGGAGCGTGGCAATGTTGATGAAGCCTGGAAGTCGTTCCATGACCGTAAGAGATGGAATATTCCGCCCAATTCACATACGTACGTTATATTGTTTGATGGTTTGTCCAAGTGCCATTCGTGGGGTAAGGTGCCTCGGGCATTGGCAGAGAAGTGTATTGATCAGTTTAACGAATTCAGAGCAAGAAAAGACGGTTGTGGAATAGAACATTTTAATTCGCTTCTTTCACTCTTGGTGAAGAACTTTGCCCACGACCAAGAAATCGCTTGGGCCTTCTTTAACGAATTGATTCCCGATCCAAAGAACAAGCTACCAGCATTAATCCCTGATATTCAGTCATTCACTATATTCCTTAACGGGATCAAGGAATATACTCGCAGTTGCAGCGAACGGATGATACAGAGCGATACCAACTCGAATATTAAGACAGCTAAGTTGCTCGAATTACATGCTAAGTTGGTACTTACTGCTGATCTCATTCTTGGCAAAGTCTTGAATGCAGCCATTCCACCCGTTCCTCCAACCAAGGAAGAAGCTGACCAGGATCCAGGACTTCTTGTTACCTATCGTGAAAAGGCCCGTCGTATCTTTATCGATATCGACCCTACATTTGCTTCCGTGTTTGTTTCGTGTTATATTAACAACTGGAGCGGCACTGGTATAGATACTAAACTGGGATCTCATTACAGTTACGTTCAGCAAGGGTTGGAGTACTTGAAGATCTGGAATCCCGAGTTGACACCGGTGTTGAACAGGGTTACAGTTTCTAAAACTACGAAGTACTTAATCGAATCAAGAATCAAACGGGCGAAGTTGTATTTCAATGATGTTCCACTTGCAAAATCAGTTCAGGCTCAGTCGTTGGACGAAATCTTGCCTGAATCAGTACTTCCATCCGTCAACGAACAAACTATCAATCCATTAGTTGTGTTCCCACCTCCTCCACTTTCCAAGAATAAGACCCGAGCCATTTTCAGTGATAAGAAGAAACCGTTGGTGGACTTTGCTCGGCCCACTCAAGCCGAAGTGCGTGCCATAATGATGGATAGAAACTATCACAATTCGCGAGGGAAGTATGGCAAAAAGTTACCGGCTGGAAGTCTGGCTTCACTTTCAAGAAAGGAAACGGCAACCAACCGGTTCTTGCTTCTGTTGGCTATTGATGGATTGGCAAAGTTGGGGATCAAGAAGGAGTTCTACCTGTCGATGTGGTACATATTAAACAAATGGGGAGGTCTTGACGTTGATTTATCTCGGGTTGAATCCTTTTCTGTATTGAAAGAAGAAGAGTATCCCAGATACCTCACTCAGAACAGTGAAAGCAAGAAGACCGAAAAGAAACATTATGCTTCTGTGGTTGATAGTATGTTGGTAGATAATTTCATTTACAAGATCAACGAGAACTTTCATGAACAGGGAGAATCTGGGCTTCCCTTGGTGGTTGAGTTGGTTGCAGCTCTTGTTGAACCAGGTATCAATGTTGGAAAGACACTTAAGCCCAGCCACAAGACAATTGATGCCGTATTTTCCAGCTTTATGAGTGATTTGAAGTATTTCAACGATCGTGAGTACAATATGGTGAAAAAGGCAGGTGCTGAAGAAACACCCACGAAATCCATTACCGAAAAACAGCTTCAGACGTTGCTTAAAGCATTGACTGATTTTGTTGATACCTTACTCGTTCTAGAAGGTCAGACCAGCAAACAGAACAAGTACTTGCTTCCAAATTTGTATATCGAGTCATACAATAAGATTGTGAGCCGGATATACAAAACAACGTGGCTCCAGGCCGAAAATCCACTCACTCTCCACAAACAGATTCTCAAGTCCGGTATTCTCTTGTACCGTCCTCGCAAGTACAACGACCCTGTTGATAAACGGATTTACTCGAATATCTTGCCGTCGCTCCAGTTTGTGTACAACCAATTGAAGGACCAATCTGGCCTCAGCAAGCAGGATATCAAGTTGTACTTGTCTATCCGGTCCCTCTTTAGACTTGATCAGGGAGGAGACGAACCGTTGGCAAAGATCGATAGTATTGCCAAAGCTATTTATAACAATATTATCATTGAATAATAGCTGCAAAATCTTGTACATAGTTTACTTGTATATATAAAACCAGGCATTTTCCATATATTTTTTTTTTTTTGCGGGGTGAAGAAAGAGAGAAATTGAATTAAATCATGATTGTTGTTGTATCAAATCCATTGGTGGACTATTCGCCATTTTTGAAGAGTTTTCTCAGTGATAAATTGGCTTCTTCGATTACAGTATATATTTCTGGCTTTATTGATGATTCAAATCTTTTAAACACGCTATTACTGGCGTATTATGGCGTGCTACGGGCTCGGGCCAACGAACTCGGCTACGATTACTCCTTCGATATCAACGTGGTATTTAACCAGCCAGTTCCAGTTGCTTCACATTACTTTGCTGTTCAAGGAGAAGACCATGGGATCTCTGGTTCAAAAGTGACCGAAATCACAACGCCACAACTTGCTGCGTGGTCGGTTCCACACGGGGACCGCAGCAGAAGCTGGAAAACATCGGCTGTGGGCGGCACTTTTGACCACTTACACGATGGCCACAAGATTCTTCTTTCAATGGCAGCCTTTTTGGCAAAAGATAAGTTGATTATTGGTGTCACGGGTCCTGAACTCTTGGTCAAGAAGAAATATGCCTCGGTTCTTGAACTGTTTCTGGCGAGACAACGTCTGGTACAAGCGTTTTTAAACCTTGTGCTGGATGTCCGTTACGTTATCTACGAAATGAATGATGTGTGTGGGCCCACGGGTTATGTTAGGGACATTGACGTGCTCATCATCAGCGAGGAGTCGAGCAAAGGTGGTGCGTTTGTAAACGAGTATCGTGAAAATCAGGGTTTCCATGCGTTGAAGATCGTGTCTATCAAGGTGGTGGGAGGCGACAATGCCAACGAGGCCAATAACTGGAATGGCAAGATCAGTTCTACAGATATCCGTCAGCAGGAATATGATAAACTTCATTAGCTATAAAGAAAAAAAAAACATAGGCGTTTAACATGCACTCAGCGAATTGAGATTCCCTTATCAAATTGGTTCTGACGACGTGGTGTTCTATCAGGGTGATCCAAGGCAAAGGACAATGAGGACTGGCTCTTGCCAATCTCGTCAAACAACACTAAGTTGTCATTGTCCTGATCAATATAGATTCCCTTATCGTTACTGTCGGCGAGAGCAAGCCGGATTTTATCGAACGCCTGGATTCCCAATCCTAATTTCCGTCTGAGACGTTCCTTAGTTTGACCAAGCTTTTCGTTGGGGTATACTGGCAAAATAAACGGAATCCCATGATGGTAGCTCGAGTTTTTGTGGAAATGGAATGCCGGGATAATATTTAAGCTCTTGCTTGTTTGTTGCGCCAACAAGAACTCTTGACGGAGGAACTCGTCCTCGATATCATCCAAATGGACTGGATCTTCGTTGAACCGCTTGATCATATCGTGACTCATCAAGATTTCCACCTCAGCAGGGAAGATACCTGCGTATATCTGTAATCCGTCTTGAATCGAATCAATAGTTTTATCGAACCTTACCAAATCGTAGTATGTATTGTTGGATCCCGTCCAAACCAACAAGTGCTTTTCATCGCGAGCGGAAATGTTCACCTTGTGGGATAATTTGGTGATTAAGTCACGTACAACACCATTCTTGGGTACTAACAACTCAAATACTTGGTACTGCAAGAGACTCGTCAACCAATGAATCTTGACCGACTTCAAGTTCTCGTAATCCTTCAATCTGATGTTCAAGATTTCGTACTCAAACGAAATCACTTGGTTAACGGATACCGGTTTGGGAAACAACTGCGACAAGTGATGATGGGACTTGAGTGGATACCTAATTCCCTGGTGGTTAAGCACAAAGATTCTCAAGTAACTTGGATCAATCTTTGTCTCAAACCTATCCACAATCTCTTGAGCAAGTTCCTGGTACGAGCTGGTCGAAGATATCCACAAATCAAGCGACTTGCTGAGTTCCTTCGCTTCCTGGATCTTTTTGGCGGTGGCATCGTTTTCTTCCGTCAACGGCTCGGCGCTTCCATCTTCTTCCACATAGTCACTGTCTTCCTCGTCGATATCTCCCTTGAATGGCTTGACCGAAATATGGATCCTTGTCAACATAAACTTGTAGTAGTCGCGTAAATCCTTAAATCTTCCTGTTGCAATCTCCAAAGGATTCGAAACCTGAACTGTGATGATGTCACCGTTGCTCAATTCATGCTTTTCAAAAGTTAAACTGGTGTCAATGATCTCGATCTTGGTAGGAGATAACTCTTCAAACAAGTCCAATTTCGTAGACTCATCAAACCCCAAGAATTTGTTTATGGGCTTCACGATCGATTGTACCACATCATCCTTGGATACTGTGATATGCGATAAACCTCTCACTTCTTGCGAGATTGGGTCAAAGTACTTCACAAAGATAAGGTAGTTGTTAGAATGATCGCTGATATTGGCAAACTTGAACTCAGGAGAAACTGTCGTACCAACACTCTTGATCTTTTCAAGTACATTATCAAACTTGAATGTTGCGGGAGTACTGGCAACTGTGGTGGCTAGCGTGTTGATATTGTTGATTTCCTTGTTCAATTCCTCAATGTAAAAGACCAACTCGTCAAACTTTCTGTTATAACACTTAAAATATACCGAGTTGATGGTTGACTGGGCTAGTTCTTCCGGCACTGGCGTATCACTTCTATTGGTATGGTTATTCCGATGGCTCGAAATCACTAACCTGAAGGCATCCTTATCGTCGTATCCCAACTCCTTAGCTGCCACTCCATTCAATGACAAGAATGGATCGTCTTTCTTAACCTTCACGGATATAGGATCGCTCAAAGTTCCCACCAAGCTTTCGTCGTAGAACTTGGCCACGGTGGCATCCAAGGCAAGATCAAAGCCGACATGATTGATGAAGTTGTTGACAGTGATAAATTTGGCGTTGGTATAATATAAAGCTTCTTGTTTAGCCTTTTCGATCCGAATATTCTCCTCGGTTTCAAATTTGATTTGGTTTGGAATGTGTTGAGGAATTACCGAGTCAATTTCTGTTTCATCCAAGAGAATGTTATCCAATTGCGTTTCACGGTAGTACACCAACATGTATGCCGAAGTTACTCTTCTTATCAAGTTTTCCTGCTGTTCTAAACGTGATAATTCATTAAATTGTTCCTGTGATATTTCGTTGGCACCGTAGTTCTCTTGAAACACCTGCGTTGGCGTTGCTTTCCACACTCTATCGTCATCAAAACGAAGCCAGGTATTATCTTTTGCGTTGGGTTTAATCATAGCATAGTAATGGCCGTTGGAAATGCTTCCCTGGTGCACCAACACGCCATGCAACTTGTATTTCCAGTTTTCGTTCTTCACTTCGTCCGCCAAATCCTCGTCCAAGTAAGGCAGCAAGTCGATAGTGTCAGGGAATTCATAAAAGTCATCAATCTTCACCAAATCATCCACCATAAAATCGTATTCAAACCGTTTAAGTTGAAGATGCAAGACGGGAGGGAAAGATTCAAATACCACACCCTTTTTAGCATCCTGATACCCATGTTCATCGCCTGCCTGGTACTTGTTTTCTCCATCGAGCATTTCTATCTCGATATAGTTTTTGAAAGATTCCTGTAAGTTCTTGAAACCCCGAACATTAAGCTGGATGTCCCAGAAGTCTTCTACCCGTGAGGATTCGTATGGTACATTCACACACTTGATATAAGATTTCATTTTACCCACAAAGATATCGTTCAATCCCTTTTCAATGGGAGTGCCCTTCATAGCGATTTCCAACTTGTCCATGAGAATACGGTTGAGTTCTTGGACGTCATGCTGAGTAAATGCGTCTGACGAGTCCCAGCCAAACGATTTCGTGAGTTCAAGTGTTCCCACTGGATCCTGAGATGTAGACAAGAGGAAAAAGACACGTTGCAAGGCCAAAGGTACAGTTGTGGAGCTTGATTCCTGGGTGGGAATTTCATAAACCAATTTCCTAAAATTTTTCGTGGTAAAGTAACTCTGGAGCAAGGAATTGAGGTAGCAGGTGGCGCCCTGGTTATTGAGTCCGACGTATCCTGTATTCTTTTTTGAGTCGTAGTCGAGGAAGGAGTGCCACAAGACGCCGGTGGACGAATCGTCTATAACACGGACGTAACCGGTGATATTGAGCTGGTTATTTTCCAAGATAGCGTGTGCCAAGTGGCCAGTTCTATTGTTGTTGGTGCTTGCCAACAGTCTAGTGTCTATGAGCGAGGAAAAGCCCCAATCAGTTTCGTTTTTGCTGAATCTGTGTGACGATCCGCTGGGTAAGTGGGATTCAGGATGCAAAGGGTTCCAGATATCGAGGCCAAACTGCGCACAAACATACCAATCGTCGCTTGCATCGGCTGCTGGGTGTGGTTCCATGTAAATTGAGATGGAATTGTTGTTGCTGTTGCCTCGTGGGAACAACAAAATGTTCCATTCGTATCCCCCACAACTGAACCGAGGTGATCTCACCTTATCTCCCTTGAGACTGCTCCAATCTTTAATCTCCCAAACGTAGTGTGCTTCTTCTTTGACCGGATAGTCAGGAATTGGCTTCATGATTGCTTTGGCGGTGGCACTAAAATCGTTCGCTGGCGGCGGTCTTATCAGAACCGCCAGTTTTTTGGTTGGAGGCTCGTTCTCATCCGAATCGACATCAATGTCGGGATACGAGGCGTTCTCCGAGGAAAAGTCGTGATCTTTGGGCAGTGGCATTGACATGGCCGCTACTTTTACTCAAAAATCGTGGGAGAAAATGTGTTTGTTCACGTAATGTAATTTGATCAGGGTAAGGGTGTAAATCCTTTAACTTGCCTTTTTTTCTTTCGTCCTGTATGAGTGTAAATACCAATATGAACATTACTGCGGTCCTGGTTTGTGTGTCGGTTTGAAAATATAAGCCGCGGGGAGTGTATCTACCAATCACGTGATCTATGACTCTCTCAAAGATCGAGGTGAGTTCCTGCAGGGAATATGCACGTGCCGTATGCCTCCGCCGCCGCCCCCCTCCCCGTCTCCCTCCTTCAGACAAAAATAATTTAAACGCTTGGCCGCCGGTATGCAAAGAAAAAAAAAAGAATGACGCGCGTGCTCGCAACAAGGAGTATTTGTCGGAAGTGTCGGTGGTCCCACCCGGCGCGCGACACAGTTTCTGGTACTGTACAGTTACATGTACTATACTGTACTCTACTAAGCACAGGCGGCAGGAGAGAGATACTTAAAATAAATAAATAAAAAACCAGACACAAAAAGAGACGAAAACTTAGCTGAGGTGAGGGTAATTTTAGGCTTTATATGTCTAACGAAAAGGATAAGATAAGATGTAAACATTAAGAAGCGAATTGTAAATGTAATTGTAGAGAATGTAGCAGTTTTAATGATCTACCGGGACAACGATCCAACGGATTGTTTAGATAATGTGAGGTAGAGAATGTGGATTCTAGATTGCTTTTTTTGTCAGAAACAGGCAGCTGAAGAAAGAAAGAAAAACAATAACGCACCCACGTACTACCCGACAAAACAACAAAAAAAAACCAGAAAACCAGAAAAAAAAATGCCCACTCGCAACCGAATTTAGTTTCAACTAACCACATTCGTTTCTGCCCTGATTAGGAAATAGGGATTTTTTTTTGCGACGCACTCCTTCCGACAAAAAATCTGCAAATTTTTTGCTTAAATACCTCCGGTTCGCATTTGTTTACGTAGCTCCTTAGGTATTCTACAGTCTTTCCTTTCACTCCCTAGAACCCCCATTCCTTTACTAGAAATGTTGTTCAAAACTATCGCTACCGCCGCTTTGGCCTCTGCTGCCATCGCTGCTCCTATGAACCAGCACCACCACCACAACCACGAAGCCAGAGACGTCCAAGTTGTCACTGAAACCTCTGTGGTTGTCGTTGGTCAAAACTCGGCTCCAACCAACGCTCCAGCTGCCCCAGCCTCCCACTCGGCTGCTTCTGGCTCTGCTCCAGCTCCTCCAGCCTCCCACTCGGCTGCTTCTGGCTCTGCTCCAGCTTCCTCTTCTGCCTCGTCGCCAGTTTCCATTCCTTCTGACGGCCCATCCACCGGCGGTGCCAAGGCGATCACCTACTCTCCTTACAGCACCAACGGTTGTAAGACCCAAGACCAAATCAACGCTGAAATCGCCCAACTTTCTGCCTACGACGTGATTAGAATCTACGCCGTTGACTGTAACCAGGCTGCTGCCGTCTTGCAAGCCAAGGCTTCCCACCAAAAGATCTTTGCTGGTGTCTTTAACCCATCTTCGATTGAGCAAGACATTGCTTCTCTTGCTGCAGCTGTCAAGGCCCACGGTTCTTGGGACGACATCTACACCGTTTCCATCGGTAACGAATTGGTCAACTCTGGCCAAGCCAACGTGGGCCAAATCGCCCAATACGTTGCTACTGGTAGATCTGCCTTGCAAGCTGCCGGTTACAACGGTCCAGTTGTCTCTGTTGACACCTTTATTGCCGTTATCAACAACCCAGGTTTGTGTGAACACTCTGACTACATTGCCGTCAATGCCCACGCTTTCTTTGACGGTAACGTGGCTGCTAACGATGCTGGTAAGTGGGTCTTGCAACAGATCCAAAGAGTTGCTTCTGCCTGTGGCAGCAGCAAGAAGGTCTTTATCACCGAAACCGGTTGGCCATCCAAGGGTGACAACAACGGTGTTGCTTACCCATCCGAAGCCAACCAACAGGCTGCCATTGCTTCTATTCAGTCTACTTGTGGTAACGATGTTACTTTGTTTACTGCTTTCAACGACTTGTGGAAGGCTCCAGGTCCTTTCAATGCTGAACAATGGTGGGGTGTTCACGGTACTTCCAATTAATTTTTTTAGTATTCTATGTTGTTTTATTGATACCACAAAATGGTTACAAAAGTGTAGACGAGATCTGAAATTGCAGTTTCTTTTTATTTTTTTGTTTATTTCTCATTGTTTATGTTTTATCTAGCGTTTCTGTCAGACAGACACATGCAGACAATTTGTCAAATTGTCTGGCGCGTGTTATCGTATTTTTTTATTTTTATTTTTCTTTCTCGGTGAATGTGTGTCTGAAATTATGTTTTGTTTTTATTTTTATTTTAATTTTTAATTTTTGGTTGTTTCTTGTTGATCGTTGTCTTTTGTCTGAACTAATCGGGACGTGTTTATTTTATCATCTTTCCTTATTTGGAAAATACTATACATTAGAATACATAACCGAATTGCTGCGAAAAACCCTTTATGGTCCCGCCAAGTTACGCAAGAACTCACGCCGCTGCTGGAGCTGCTCCCGCGTATGCACCTCCAACAACTCATCCTCACGGTCAGTGTCCAAAAGCCGGTCCTGTTGCGCTGTCCAGATGCCCAGATACTTGATCCGGAAAAGCTTGTACAAGCTGCCAGAACCGCTGCTCAGCTGGTTCATAAATAAGATGAACTGCAGCAAGAACAAGCTGAAAAACACTTGCATGGTAGCAAAGTCGCCGTTGGTACTTAAAATCGCATGCGACACCAACCGTTCTTTGAATCCCAAGTTCTTGAAGTTGTTGTAGGTCTCGACAATGCCGTGGCTTTTGTCCAACACTTCCTTGACTTTGGATATCACCAATTCTTCGTTATCGATATATTTGAAGATCAGCGAATCAAACAAATCGGTGACTCCAACGTTTTTGTCCACGTAATCGAGCGTCACAAGATCTTCCTGCGTCTCGGGCTCGAGTGGCGGCGTTTCAAACTGTTCAAGCAGGTGTTTTTCAAGCGCGTCGTCGATATTTGACGACTTGACTTCGCCAATCTCCTCGTCGAGCGCCAGATCCGCATACATCAACTGTTTCACGGAGGGACGGGCATATTCCTTCAACCGTTTAAGCGGCGACGTCGTACGACCAGAAGCAAGCGCCGTCTCGTACTCCTTGATGTATTCATCAATGGTTCCAGGACGGAAATACTTCCGGTACCGATCCCGCCACGAATGAAGCGTATGGTTGGGCGAACGACGATACATCTCGGTGAAAAACAGGTACGGCAACGGAACCTTCGAAACATGGTCCTGGACCAAGCTCTTGTCGAGAATGTACCGTCTGGCTTCCACGCAGAGCAAGTAATCGTCCTCGGCAGTATATTTCGTCTTGAGAGTGCCGGGGAAATTCAGATTTTCCACAGGGAGCCGGATTCGGTTGCCCTGAGCATCCCGTTGCACCACACCTTTGTCGTCTGTCTTGTAAACATACTCAAGAGCCGGTTCCAAGTGTTTACGGAACCGCAGACGGATGGAATTGCCCGTATGGCCACGAAGAATCTCTTCCTGAGCCAAACTCTCGTAAAACTTATGTGAATGGCGGAGTTTGGGGTAAAGCCGCACCTGCCGCAAGATAAACTCGTCCTTTTCCGGCGTGTACTTGTTGTGGCCGCGTGGTTTTGCCGTCAATGGCGCCGCTGGAGCCCCAGAACCAGGACCAGCATCAAACTTGTACAGAAACATGTCCTCAAGATGTCCTTCGGCCAAACAATCGTCGATAAACGTGGTAAGCACACCCTGCCTACCGGGAACCGGTTTCAGGGAAAGAAGCACGATGTTGCTCTGCAGCTGGAGCGGATCGGTTTCGGTAACAATGCCGCCGTTGGCGCTGATGAGCCGGCTGTACTTTTTGCGCACGGGTTCGTTGTCGATAATGTGGAAGAGAAGCGAACGGCCCTCGGAATCGGTGAATATCGGCTTTGGACTGATGCTGGGAGTGGTTATCGGCACGCTAGAGTCATAAGCGATGGTCAGAAAACTCATTGTTGTGGTATGGATGTGATGTTTGGGGGTTTTGGACTTCTTTTTTTTTTGTGTGTGTTTTTGTGCGTCATAAAATGGTTTTGGTAAATGCACGTAAATTGTTTTGGTAAATACACACTATTTTGTGTCTTACACTACCTTGATGATCTCGGTTTACACACTACCATATATTACAACAAAAAGTAGTCACCAAATAAACCCACAGCAGCCACCACAAAAGCCAATCCAGAGACCCCGGCACCGGTAAAGTACGCGTCCCTGAGCACCTTTAAGTCGAGAACAGTTTGTTTTCTGTACAACGCGTCTTCCACCTCGAGATCGACGTCGTCTACCGTTGGCGTTGACGCGGTCGACAGCGTTTCTTCATCGGAAACATGGATATATGATTGGCCAAGCGAGTCTACGCTGGTCTCAAGCAGCTCAGCAGCTTGTGCTTGAGTTGGTGCTGGTGCTGGTGCTGACGCTGGTGCTGGTGCTGACGCTGGTGCTGGTGCTGGCAGACGCAAAAGACGCAGTTCGGCGGCGTAGGCCCGGAACCATACGGCTAAAAGCGTCACTGGGGCTCCAAGCCCGGCGTAAATGAGGTACGGATGCTTTGCTCCGACCTTTGAATACGCATATGCCAACGCAAACAACACGCTCAGCATACCGCCGAGAACAGCGGTGGCAACACGCGCCGCCGCCACTTGGCGTGGGGACGCAGCAGAGCCGTACGTGACACGCTTGATAAGCAGTGGAATTGTCTCGAGCGAACTGTAAGCCAACAGGCCACTGAGAAGACCAAGGGACGTAAGTCCAAGGATTTTAATCGTAGCAATGCAGCTCATGATAAGGGATGTTAAGATAAAAGATGACAAGATAAAGTACAGGGCGACAAAATGCGACAAAAGCAAAGCAAGGGAAAACAAAAAGCAAAGGAAAGCAAAGCCGAAGCAATGCGACATTTTTTATAGTTCTGATTTAACCTGTAAGTTTTTCCTTTTACAGTTACGACATCCCATTTTATCTTCTTATATTTTACAGTTGCGACATACTGTGACGTTAAACGACATTCAACGACAAAGTCTATCTATACCTTATCCCTGCCCAACCATTCAGGGGCATTCTCTCGGTCAATCTGCACCGATGCAATGTCAAAACCCTCTATCAACAATTCCACCATGATCCGGCCGCCTCTGGCGCCGGTAAATCGACGGTATTCTTCCGAAACGCTGGCCAAGTTCCAGCCCTGCAACCGGCGGAGACAGCCGACAACGGTGCCGGTCCGGTGTCGGCCCATGCCGCAGCACACGAGCAATGGGTAGTTCTGTTTGTTGGCGATGAGCTGCAATGCCCGGCGAATCGTGCCTTCGTTGAGGGCATCCCACGGGTTGAGAGTCAGGGAGCTGAACGCGTAGTCGTTGGCAATGCCAACCAACTCTACTTGGATGTTGCTATCGTGGCAGAACTCCAAGAAGTCTTCTTGTGGCTCTTCGCTGGCAAGCCAAATGATTGTCTTAAGGTTGAGGTCCTGCAAAAACAGCTGGTTGATGGTCGACGGCTGGCCCGAGCGGTAGAGCTGGCGCTCGACAGGACAGAAGTTGAGCGGTGGAATGATACGCACCGCCGGCGGCCGGCTGATCTTGCGGGGCTCGCTCATGCCGAAGACGAAGGGTAGTTTGGTGGTGGTTGGGGGAAAAGAGTAAATGGAGAAATCCGAAAAGAGAAAGAAAAGACAAATGTCGGGAAAATGTCGTGACAATTTGTCTGCATAGAAGTGTTTGTCGGTTTGCCGGTGGAAATGTCGTACGATATTGTCTGCAGGTAAATGTCAGACGGTGTCTGATGTCGCAAATGTCTGTTTGTTCATCAATCCTTTTCCAACAACCACCATGACCAAAGTCGGCAAGAAAACCATAGCACAGTCGGTTGGCGAAGTGTCTGGCGCAATCCAGACCACGTACAAGGACTATATCGGTACATTGACGCCACGTTTGCGTCTCATTGACCTTTTTCTCGTGTTTCTCGTGGCGTTAGGGGCGCTTCAATTTGTGTACGTGTTGTTGGTGGGAAACTTTCCCTTCAACGCCTTTTTGGGGGGATTTATCAGTTGTGTGGGACAGTTTGTGTTGGTGGTGAGTTTAAGAATGCAAATCAATTCTCCAAAAGAGCAAGAATCGGTGTTTGTTGGGCTCAGTCCCGAACGGGCGTTTGGAGATTTTGTATTTGCCAGTTTGATTTTACATTTCGTGGTATGGCACTTTATAAACTAAGTTTCTAGACAACAAATACATGTTTTCGTTTGTTTTGTTCTTAAATAGCTACTGGACTGTTCCGGCAATCCGCAAACACTTAAACCACGACACAGCAGCCGGCCTTTTCCTTGGGTTCCGGGGCCGGAGTAAGTTTCTTTGGTGGCTGCTGTTGTTTGGGGGTGGCGGGCGCAACTGGCTTTTCAACCGGCGTTTCAACCGGAGCCGTGGTCTGAGGCACCGCCTCGGGCTCTGGGACCTTTGCCGGGGTCTGTTGGGCCTCGTTTTGGTCACGGACCGAACGAACCAAGTCGTAGAACGCTTCCTCGACATTGATGCGTTGTTTGGCCGAGGTTTCCAAGAACTGGCACCCAAACGACTTGGCAAGACTCAACCCTTCTTCATAAGAAACCTGTCTTTCGATCTCCAAGTCACACTTGTTACCAACAACGAGCACTGGCACCGAGTCCAGGTCTTTGACGCGCTGGATCTGCTCGTAAAACAGCTGCAATTCCTCCAACGAGTTGCGGGAGTTGATCAGGTACACGAGAAGGAACCCTTCTCCGGTTCTCATGTACTGTTCACGCATCGCCAGGTATTCTTCCTGGCCAGCGGTGTCCAACACGTCGAGCAACACCTGCTGGCCGTCGACAGTACACTGTTTTCTGTACGAGTCCTCGATCGTAGGATCGTACTCATCAACGAAATGTGATTGGATGAGCTGGATGGTGAGGGCACTCTTCCCAACACCACCCCCGCCAACAACAACGAGTTTGTATTCGGTAAGCATAGTGATGTTGTTGAGAAAAGCGACTCCCTGACTTTTGTTACGAAAAATTTTCCGCGCGGCGCGCTGGTGCAGCAACGTGACGAACGCAGACAATACTACAATGACGCAGACAAAAGTAAAACGAGAACCAGATAAAGTCTCACACACTGACAATGACCAAATTCAGACACTGACAGTCAGACAGACTGTGTCTCTGTCACACACAGGACTCAGACACTATCCCTGACACACACACAGGTTCAGACACTTTTACTTTCTTTTCCTTTCTTTTCCTATCCTTTTCTCTACTCTGCCTGCTTTTTCCTGGTTGCTTCTTTCCTCTTGTGACCTCGTTTCATTTCAGTGGTGGTGACGTAGTATTACCCGCCAAGTCTCCAGTCTCCGCTTTCTACATCTATTTTCAGGTATCTAATTTGGACATTTTTGCCCACTTTGTTGGCTAGCTAGCTAGAGTGTCTGCAAATCGTATATATGCAGCCGATTGTGGCAAGTGAAGCAAGTGAACAAAATGTCGAGGGCCTGCAGCAGTGTCTGCAGCAAAATACGGATGCAGCAAAATACGGATGCAGCAATGTCGCCAGATACGAAATGTCGGCAGATCCCCAAAAAAAAAAAATGTCTGTCTGTCCTTTCTTTGTCAACAGGGCTGACCGACATTTTGCGACATTTATTTCCGTTTCCTCATCTTCACCAAACAGTCATCACAGTACCATTTCCCCTTGGGCGGATTCTTAAACCCAATACACGGCAAATGGAACCATTCCCGCTTACAATCATCACCATCACATCCCACCATTTCTCCAAACGAAACCTGGTTACAGTAACAGTATGTAGGCTCGCTCGATTTGGAAGGCTGCGAGTACGGCTGCAGCTTCTCCAGACGCTCGATATCCAGCGCACTGCCGTCCTCTTTACGTACTTTCTTCTTCTTTCCAAGCTCCACAAACTCTTCTGGTTCTTTTCGGGTACGTTTCTTCACGAGGGGCCCTGAAACCTGCAGTTTTCCTTGTTCCAGCGGTGTCTGTTCCTTGGTCTTCTTCTTGCGGCCGTTGGCAGCGTCGTCGTAGTCGTCTTTGTTGGCTTTTTTGGCCGCAAGCGCTTCCCGACGACTCTCGCTACGCTGCAGCTGCGCTGACCGGTCAGTGTTAGCCGCAAGCGTGCTCAGATCCACAATCATCGCCGGATGATTGAGTGGTCCAATCCGAATCAGTTCGGGTATCTCGTTGTTGGCCACAATGAGCTTATAGTCGTTGTTGATGCGGAACATGTGCTTCTCAAGCAAATCGGTCGCCACTGACGTGACATGCATCTTCTCTTCCAAGCACGGAATGATCTCGTTGATCTTGTCCCGTATCAAACGGAGCCGTTTTCCTTCAACATCGTTGGTTTTTTGTGTTGCTGGCTGCTCGGGATGCAACTCCTCAATGTACTGTTTCACTATGTGGTTGATCTGCGGCACCGTGTTGATACATTTAGCATCGATTTCCTTCAATAACGTAAAGTATTTGATGAGGTCGAGAGGAAGCGCCTCGAACGCATCGCTGATATCGTTGAGGCCGGGAAGAAGCTCGTTTGCGCTGGAAACAACTTTGGCGCGTTGCTTGTACTGCTGGAACTGCAGTTGGCTGTGTTGGGACTTCATGCGGTTGATGAGCCGCTGTGATTTCTGGCGTACGGGCAAGTCCGAGTATGTCATGGGTTGGTTCGGGTTTTTTTTGGATTTTTGGTTTTTGGTTTTTTGTCACCAAAAAAACTAGCTGTGTGCAGAACGCTGGCTGCAAATAAATATATGATCCATGCAGACACGCATAAAAGTGTCTGCATAGGAAGGGAGGGGGGAAAGCGGACGTGGTTCCGACATTGTGTGTGTCTGCATTTGGCAGGGGTGGGGGACTTTAAGTTTTCTGTATGGAGGTTTAACGATTGTTCGTAGTGAGTCTGTGGCTCGGTTGCCATAGTGCCGTGGAAGCGGACTCGTAACAACACGTGAACACGGATAATAGATTTTCGCAATCGCTACGCGTTAAAACATCAAGACGGGCCGCCAGACGCAGACACAATCAGCCAGACCCCAGACAGACACTGTTAAATCAGACAGACAGACAGACAGACAGACAGACAATTATACCTACAGACATTTATACCTACAGACAACACACATAATTTCCCACCACCTGTCCTAAAAAATTATTCCCTGACTTCCCCCATCGGTAGTTATTTTCTGTCTGGCCTTTTGATCCTTTTTGTCTGACACAACTGTGGCGGGTGCACCATCAACGCTTCAATCACACAATCGGCGATTCCAAACTACATATGGCCCCCACCGGCAGCCGAAACACACGTTATCATGGACAACAAGCTCCTTAACCATAGTCTGTCCGATTACCGTGCCATTTCCGACCGCCACGCGATGTTCTCGCCCCAACAAGCCGCCGCCAGCCCGTTTCTGCCCTCGTCGCCGTCTCACAAACGCTCCCGCCACGAGTACCGTCCCGCCAGCACGCCCGGCACACCGCAAGCCCTGCGTCCCAAGCTCAGCGTGTTGCAGGACCGCCATCCGCCGCCGATCGAGCCCAACGTGCTGTACACGCGATACAAAGAGCCGGTGCTGCTGGCGGCGCCCGCTGACGGCCGTCTGCAAGGACCGCCAGGAGCTTCAGGAGCTTCAGGGCCACAAGGAGGCGGCGAGAGCGACGAAGACGCTCGTTTTCTTCGACTAGCACGCGAAGCGCTCGTGGCCACCGCCAGCGGCGTCCGTAACGGCTCGCAATTGGTTGATCCCACGATCCAGGACTTGCTCCAGCGTCTCCAGTACGCGTCGCTGCCCCATGGCAATCCCATCAAGCGCAGCGATACCATCCGGGCCAATCAGAACGGCCAGCTCATGATCCAAGGCTTTTACCAGCAATTTCCCAATCTTTCCAACGATATCTTTGAAAAATCGCCCAAATCCAATCATCCGTCACTGTACAGCGAGGGCTGGAACTTTCTTATTGGCGAGCCGGTGACCCTCAACGCCAGCAAACTGAAGGAAGTTGAAGAAGACGACGATGACGACGACGAAGAACAAACAGAACAAAAACTGGACGATCCAGAACGCAAATTCTTATGCACAAAGTGCACGATGCTGTTCCGGCGGTCGCTGGACTTGAAGCGCCATGAAAAACAGCATCTTTCCATACCTCCCAACATCTGCGAGCTCTGCGGCAAGGGTTTTGCCCGTAAGGACGCGCTCAAGCGACATAAAGGCACCATGACCTGTAAGAGAAACGCCGACCGCAAGTTGTACGTGGGGAACTTGGTATATTTGGACGACGATAAGAGTTATAAGGACGACTGGTGATATATAGAGGGAATAAAAGTAAATGTAACGTATTTTATATGCAAAAGAAGTGTAATTATGATGTATGGAAGCTCTCACCACATAAAAATAATGATGTCAAATGAATCCTGTTTAGACGGTCCTGATGGTTTGATCAACAGGGGTTTTTATTTTGCTTTTTATTTGATTTACAGGTTGGTTCGGATATATGGATCTTCGGATAAATATATATGTTTATCGCTTTAATAAAACGGTAAGCGACACACGACCGTTATGGGACGACTTTTTATGTCCCCCTCCCGCGGCCCCCGCGCGCCCCTCGTTCCTCCGACGACATTGTACGACTTATGTAGTATGGATGTCCCTCTCCCGCCCGTGGCCCGCCAGCATCAGGCCACCGGCAGATTGTGATTCCAGGACGTTTTTTTAAGAGCCAACGGTTGTGATAAAGCTCATTAGCGAGAGATCCAGAGATAACACTGCTTGCATATGACATTAACCCATCACATGACACGGCTAACCTGGCAGCAGTACCGCGCGCGTGGTGGTGCCTCGGTTGAAAAAGGTATAAAACGGCGGGCATCGCCTCCGATGGATGGAGCAGCAGAAATGTCTGAATCGCGGGTGAGATTAGAGCAGCTTGCCAACATGCTTTCGCCCCAAGTGGGGCTCAACCCCACCAGTGGAAGGCCCACGCCCTTCAAGATCGCGGTGATTGGGTCTGGTAATTGGGGTACCACCATCGCCAAGGTGCTTGCGGAAAACGCTACCGCTCGTCCGCACTTGTTTTCCCATTATGTGCACATGTGGGTTCGTGAGGAGCAGGTTGATGGAAAGAACCTTTCTGAGATCATCAATGTTCGTCAGGAGAATGAGCGTTACTTGCCTGGAGTACGGCTTCCCACCAATTTGGTTGCAGAACCCGATATTGTCAAGGCAGTCGCGGGTGCAGATTTACTTGTGTTCAATTTGCCGCATCAGTTTCTTGCATCGGTGTGTGACCAGCTCCGTGGCCATGTGGCGCCCACGGCCCGTGCGATCCTGTGTCTCAAGGGTTTGGAGGTGACTCCGCACGGCTGCCGCTTGTTGCTGGCGGTTATCACCGAGAAGTTGGGGGTGGTGTGCGGGGCGCTTTCTGGTGCCAATCTCGCGCCTGAGATTGCCCGCGGCAAATGGTCCGAAACCACAGTGGCATACACGCTTCCTGCCGATTATCGCGGTCCGGGCCTCGATATCGACCATGCGGTGCTTAAAGCCGCATTCCACCGGCCTTACTTCCACGTCAATGTGATTGAAGATGTGGCAGGCGTCCTGGTGGCAGGTGCACTCAAGAACATTGTGGCACTCGCCGTCGGCTTTGTCGAAGGTTTGGGTTGGGGCGATAATGCCAAGGCTGCGATTATGCGCGCGGGATTGCTCGAAACCATCAAGTTTTCCGAGACGTTTTTTCCGGAGTCTCAGGCCCTGACGTTTGTGGCAGAATCGGCAGGTGTCGCCGACTTGATCACCACTTGTCTGGGAGGCCGTAACGTGAAGGTTGGTCGTTATATGGCCGAAACCGGAGCCCTGCCAGAAGAAGCAGAACGCAAGTTACTCAATGGCCAAAGCTCACAAGGTATTGTTACCGTCCAGGAAGTACACGAATTATTGGCAGCTCTGAACAAGCAAAAGGAATTCCCATTATTTGAAGCCACCTACCAAATCACTTTTGGTACTGAAAGTATCGAAAACTTGCCCAAGTTATTGGAGAAGTAAATATAGAGTTTTTATTTAATTTATTCATTCATCTGAAAAAATCTAGTGCTTTTTTTTAGTAGTGTAGTAGTACTAGTACTATTACTCTTGTATCTTTCTTTTCTTTCGACTGTGCTTTTCACGGTACTTGACCAAAAACTTCTCCATAAACTGCTTGGAATACTCGTGGATCTTCTTGAGTTTCTCACGGTCCAATTCCCGCGGTGCTTCCAGCAGTTTCTTCACTTCTTTGGCCACAAGTACCCGCACCAAGTCACGGGCACAGCCCTTCACGTTATCACGGCCGATTTCCGCCTCATACTTCTTGAGAATGTTTGGTATATGTTTGGCCAAAACGTGGGTCCATCGTTGCTCACTGGACGACGCTGGTTTGCTCGGTTTCAGTGTCTTGACTGGTTTAGTTGGTTTGGTTAATTTTGCTTTCTGTTGCTCGCCAGCAACTTGAATAAGTAACTGGAGCTCACGTTCACGTTCCTTGAGCCGGTTGAACGCCTGTTCCCGCTCCTCCTTCATCCGTTCTTCCTCTCGCCTGGCAAGTCCTGCTCCTGCTCCTGTTTTCGGTGCCAGTTTCGTTCCCGTTTTTGTTCCCGTTTTTGTTCCCGTTTTTGCATTCTTCTTGTGCTCGGTCTTGGGACCCGTCGGTACCACCAGCGTCGGCCGATCCCACCGCAGAAGATTGAGCTCCCGATGGAAATAGTAGTTACTATTGGTGTTGGGATCCAATGCCACCTCCCAGCCGGCCGGAAGCGGTGGTTCTTCCAGGTTCTCAAACTCTTCCGTTTCTGGTGTCACTTGTGCCAGCCGTTCGCCCTTGAGTCCGTACGCCAGCGAGTCGTGCTTCGTCTTGGGAATACGGTACGCCATCTGGAGCTGGCTCCACTCAGCAAGAAGCGCTGCTGCTTGTTCCTGGACCCCGCTGCTACCTGTTTTTTGCAATTCTGCCACCACCAGCTCGATCTGCGACGACGAGATCTTGTTACGAGTGACCCGTGGCCACCGGGCCAAAATGGCAAGGATCGACAGCACAAGCAGATCGTCACTGTACGTCTGCAACACTGTAGAAAGGGTCTTGTAGCCGTGGAACCGAATAATCAACGTGTTGATATGGTCGTCGGTGGTTTTGGCGATCCGTTCCACCAACCTCTCGACAATACACTGATCCTGTGGCTTCATCAATGCACCCATCACCCGCAGCACGTCGTGTTCTGCCACTGCAGTCACCTCCAACAGTCTCACAAACTCTTGGTTGACAGAAGAGTCCTGTTGCAGACGCAGAAGCTTGTTTTCTTTGAGCCATGCCCGTTCCTGTTTCGGAGTGACGCCCAACGCTTCAGCCACGCCATCCGGTAAGAGCAACGCTGCGTCGGTCTGTGTTTTTCCACCCATGAACTTGATACAGTTGGGTTCACCGCAGTAACATGGCTGTGACTGGGCGCCGTAGCGGTCGACATTATAATCAAATGTGATTTCTTCTCCCTGTGAAATCGCCCGTTTGGCAAAAATACCCATCCGAAGCTTGTCTCCCACCACCCACTTGTCAACATATGCGTTGGGCAGACATGAATGGTTGCAGAACCGAGCCAAACTTCCCTTGACGGTGGCGTCGATAAATGCATCGTTTTTCAACATCATAAAGTAGAAATGTTTACGGTTCTGGGCATCGTACTCCAACATACGTTGCCGGAACGTTGCCTCATCGATCACTTCGCCAATGTATTCATAAATAAACCCTTGTTCGTCGATATCGGCGTCGGCACGGAGTCCGTAGCCTTTAAGTTCGGTCTGGAACACCAGAACCGCGGCGTATTCACGGCGTTGGAACCGTTGGTTCTGACAATCGGAACCACAGCCCGAGTGTTCATTGATACATTCAACCGACGTCACGCGGTTGATGCAGCTCAGATCGTCGCCACATGCGGTGTTGCGCTGGCGCTCGGCGTCCCACTGCTCATTGCAATCACAAGCCATGTATTCGTGCTGGCCAGAGCTACCGATGTGTTTGTTGGAGTATGTACACCGCTCGAGATCCACAAACGACTTGCGAGCCTCGCTGGTTTTATCGGCAGCATCGCCAAACCGCTGTGTCATTTAATGAAAATGTATTGATTTATGATTGTGAAAATTTTGATAATCGAAAAACTATAAATCATGACAAAATCTCATTCATTATAAATGAACTTCACTTTCTCAATTCATGATTCAAGTAACTTTCCAACTTCTTAACTTCTTAACTTCTCTCACTTTTCTTTCTCAATTGAAGTATCAACTCAATTCAACTTCTTTCTAATCTTCTTTCTAATCTTCTCTCTCGGCATCTTACGATTGAATTACAATCTTTCTCTCGTGTCACAACTCTTTCAAGTCACTTAACTTCTCTATCAACTTCTCTATCAACTTCTCTATCAACTTCTCTATCAACTTCTCTATCAACTTCTCTATCAACTTCTCTATCAACTTCTCTATCAACTTCTCTATCAGCTTTTCATGGCTGAATTACAACTTCTCTCAACTCAGTTTCAACCCACGATTGAAGTTACAACTTTTCTCTCACTCTCTCTCCGTTCTAATCGCTTCTTTTCTTTTCTTCTTTTCTATCGTTTACTTCATACACACCTATTCTTCCTTGTAGTTGGCAACCCGCTCCTTGTTCTGCGTCGCCGCATGCACCAACTGCACAAACGCACTCTCCGTTACCTGCTTCTTATCCTTCTTGTCCTTGTCCTTGTCCTCGGCATACGGCGTCAGCACCGACAGCAACAGCGCCTTCAGCCGGTCGTCCATGTGCAACAACACATCAGTAAACTTCCGCCACCCCAGCAACCCTTCGCCGCCGCTTCCAGAAGCAGTCGGTTCCGGATGAAGCACGTCGGTATCGGCAAATAAGTCGATCTCCTGTGGGTCGTCGTCCTCCTCCGTCTGGATCTCCTTCAACTTCTTGATCCGGTTGTTCAACTTCACCATCTCGATCGCCTGCCGGAACTTCCCCTTGGCATCGAACCCTTGCTTCAAGTTTGGCAAGAGATCGGCCTCCTTGTGCTCGGCTGCAATCGTCACGATCCACGGATGCTCAAGAAGCTCGGTGGCCGTGGGCCTTTCATTAGGATCGTACTGCAACAGCCGGATGATAAACCGCCGGGCATCTTTCGACACATCTTTCCAGTAATCGGCATGGAAAAGCACCGCATTGTTGTGCTTGACCTCAGCAATGAAGTCCTGGACGTTTTCCAGCCGGAACGGCGAATAGCCACACAACAACGTGTACGTGATCACCCCAAGCGACCAGATATCGCACGGCTTGCCGTGGCCGCTGCCGGTGATGACCTCGGGCGCCGCGTAGCCAAAACTGCCTGCCGACAGCGTAAGCTTCTCGTTGGGCAGCTGCAAGCGTTTGGCAATGCCAAAGTCGGCCAACACGACGTTCAGGTGCTCATCACTGTTGAGATAAAGGATGTTTTCCGGCTTAAGATCCCGATGGACAATGTTCTTGTTGTGGAGGTACTGGACAGCCTCCAACATTTGGACCACTACCAACGAAGCGTCATGTTCGGTGAATTTACCTTTTTGAACAATTCGTTCAAAGAGTTCGCCGCCGGTGGCCAATTGGGTGACGATATAGAACTTGTCTTTGGACTCGAACCAGTCGCGGAATCCGACGATATGAGGATGGTGGAGTTCCTGTAAGAGCTTGAGTTCATCAGTGACCATTTCTTCATTGCCTTTCAATGCCTTTTTAAGAATGATTTTGACTGCCACTTCTTCTTTGGTGGTGTTGTCCCGTGCGTACCGTACGATCCCAAACGAACCGGCGCCAAGTGTCTTGCCAAACGTGTAGTGTTGTTTGCGTGTGTACAGCGCTGGTTGTCCAGAAATCTTGTTGAAGAACTTCTTGATCTGATGTTCTTCCGACATTGCTTGGGTAAAATAAAATTAAGAAAAACAATTAAATGAAAGTAAACAGTTTTATGGAAATATTTAACAACCCTTTTTAGCTTTGCTCGCTTACGGGGGGTTTAAATCTCAAAATCTCAAAATCTATTTTCATCGCTTTTTTTTTGGCTATTTTTATCCCACAATTTCTCCAACCTCAGTGAAATCCAAGATTCTCTAATTCTATAAAATCTCTAATTTTCTTCTAATTATAATCTCTAAAATCTCTAATTCTCAATAGTCCGTAATTCTCAATAATCTCTTATGATTTTTATATTTTGATAATCATTTAATTCTCTTCATTTCTCTTGTTCGATTTTATTGTTGCTCCTCCGTCGCACTTTTCTTTAGGCCTCAGCCTCCCTCTCTCACTAAATCTCTCTCTAATCACTAATTCTCTCTATTCTCTCCGCATTTCCTTTTCTCTTTGTTCTTTCTTTTCTCCTCTTCCTCTCATTTACATCTTCTCTTCCTTTTATCATAACTTTTATTTCCTAATTAATATCGACTTTCGTCGGCTCTATTAAAACTTTTCCACTTTCTCAAAGTCCTCTTCGGTAATATTAGACTTATTGCACATCTGCTCAAATATACTACCCTTCGAATTAAACAAGTTCCATGGCGAATCATATTCCTTCACTTCTCCCTTGTCCAACACCAAGATCCGATCGTAGTTAATAATCGTCTTAAGTCTATGCGCAATACAAAGAATCGTACAGTGCTTGAACTCCCGAATAATCGTCTCCTGAATCTTAGCATCCGTCTCGTAATCAACCGATGACGTAGCCTCATCCAAAATCAATATCTTTGAATCACGCACCAACGCTCTGGCAAACGCAATCAATTGACGCTCTCCAAGCGAAAAGTTCGACCCTTCGTCCTCAACAGTTCGGTCCAAGTGGAACTTGTGAAGCACATCCTCATCCCCACTTACCTTCACCTGCTTCTTCACACTCTCCAACTTCGACTCTTCAATCAAACCAGTTCTCCGCAAGGCATCCCACAACTTCTCGTCCGAACTATAGTTGAACGGATCCAAGTTCTTCCGAATACTGCCTCTAAACAACACTGGATCTTGCGGAATAATCGATAACTTCGATCTCAAGCTCTTCAACCCCAAGGTCGAAATATCAACCCCGTCAATATAAATCGACCCGGAATCCAACTCACTCAACCGATACAACGCAGTCATGATAGATGACTTACCAGCACCGGTTCTACCACAAATACCAATCTTCTCGGCACTCTCAATTCCAAAGTTAAGACTCTTCAACACCAATGGCAAGCCAGGTCTGTAAGCCAAACTCGAGTTGACAAACTGAATCGCACCTTTTTCTGGCCACGATGCTGGTGGCTCAGTCTCGGGAATTTCATAAGGAGCTTCCTCTGGTAATCCTTCGGCATACTGTGATAATCTTTCCACCGAATTCATTTCGTTCTCCATTTGGGTAAATGTTCTAATAAGCATAGACAATTGCCCAGCAATCTGGAACACGTAAGATAACAACAAACCGACAGAAGCAGCACTAATCTTGAAAACACGGTTCACACAAAGCAACGAGATCAAAAGAGAAAAGAGCGTGGCAACAATATCCATATGAATAGCCAACCAACGCTGGTTGGCAATCGATGCATAATAAGCTTCATTCATGTTGTCAATAAACGTGTCACTCTTGTCAATGAATCTGGAATCAGCAACATATGCTTTAATAGTATTCATACCTTGCAATGTTTCGTTAAAGTTGTTGTACACCAACGATCTTTGAATAGCTTCTAACCGCTTGATTTCACGAGCTGAAGCTTGATAGTAGTTGGAAATGGAAACAAACAAGAATCCCAAAAATGGAACGGCAATTGCAAACCATGGCAAATAGACAATACACAAGATCAAAACACCACAGATGTTACTCAATGTGAAAATGAAGAATCTCATCTGATCAACAATTTCATTGTCCAACACATCGGTATCCTTGGTAAATCTGTTCAAAATTCTTCCCATAGGAGTAATGTCCATAAAAGACATTGGAGCATGCAACACTTTCTTCACCGCAAGGAGATTCAATCTCACAGAGGCTGTGTTTGTCAAGTAGACCAATGTAATAAATTGTACCACAAGGAAACAGAAAGACAACACTGTGAACATCACATAGATACCAATATAAAATCCATTGGTTCTATGCTTAAACTTGTACTCAGTCCAGAACGACAACCAAGTATTAGTAAACAATTGACAGAAAGTAGTAAGAATCATACAAATCACAAAGAGTGGAACAATAGCGTAGGGAGAAAATTTACCCGAACCATACCTGATGTAGTCAGCGTAAACCTTCGGATCAATGGCATTAACAGCTCTTTCTTCTTGCTCTATCAATTGACCGCCATGAGTATTATTAGCATTAAATTCCTTGTGTACAGCTTCTTCATCTTCGACCTCGTGTCTAACAGACGACATCTTCGAAATTTGACGTTGAATCATTTCCTTTTCTTCTTCAATATCTTCTTCATACTCTAACTCTTCTTGTTCTTCGTTTTCAGGTTCATCTTCTTTCTGTTCCTTGTTGTAAGCCATCAATTTGGAAAAGTTGGGGTTTCTTTCCTTCAACTCTTCAAAAGTTCCGACATCAATTCCACCGTCACCTTTCAAGAACACGATTCTGTCAGCAGCACTGATAAGAGATAATTGATGGGTGGCCAAAATTCTTGTCTTTTCCTTCAACAATCCCAAAATACAGTTGTTCATAATATGCTTACCAACTCTTGCATCGACAGCAGATAAAACGTCATCTAAAAGAATAATCTCTTTGTTGGCGTAAACGGCTCTGGCCAAGTTGATTCTGGCCTTTTGACCCCCTGACAATGTGATACCTCTTTCACCAATTTCGGTTTTGTCACCTGCTGGCAAGACATCCAAATCACTTTCAAGAGAACATGCATAAACAACATCCTTGTACTTTTGTTCGTCTAATGGCTCACCAAACAAAATGTTGTCCTTGACAGTAGCATTTTGCACCCAAGGGTAACCACATAATAATAACGAACCATTGACATCAATCGTACCAGAGGTACGCTTCATGAAACCAGAAAGAGCACTCAAAAGAGAAGACTTACCGGAACCGATAAGACCAGTGATGACAACGAATTCACCCTTCTTTATCCTTAAATTGATATCAGTTAAACCCTTAAATTTATCGGACAAAGATGTAGAGTCGGAGGACGAATCAGTCAACTTGCCTTCTTCGCTTGAAGCCACGTCTTCGATTTTCTCGATTGTATCTTCATCAAGCGACTTTTTGTCTTTCTTATTCTTTTTCTTGTCTTTGGAGTCTTGTTCCTCTTCATCTTCAAATACTTCCCATTCAAATTCACCGTCGTGGATCTCGATAGCAAGGTCTTCTTTGTCCATTATTTGCTTTTGAGACTCCGAAGCCTCGATCGAAACAGATGCAAGGTCCAATTCACTGCTGGCTAAAAAGTCACCAACTCTGGTCAAACCAAGGAACGCATCAGCACCCGAGGACAAGGCCATTGGCAACATGATAAAAAGTTGGGTCAAAGTATTGAATAACGAAATAGATGAGAAGATGGCGGCAGGATTTCTCTTACTTGATCCAATTCCATACAAGACTAAGAATGTCACCATGGAGGCAATTAAAGTAAGGGACATAGCAAAGGCAGTCATGATATTTCTCATGATTTGCATATTGTAAATAATCTTCATTTCCTTTTCTCTGACTTCGGTGATATTTTGTTGGTATGGAGGTTCCCAAGAGTAAAACTTGATGACCTTTAAGTTGTTCAATGCTTCCTTCATGTAATCGACTCTCCAATCGGTAAATTTGTTGGCCTTGGCTCTGAAGGCAAACAATCTTTTGGCTGCAAGAACAACAGCGACCATAAAGATGAGAAGTAATCCAATACCCACCAAGGCAGCTGGACCGATGTTGACAATTAAAATGGCAACCGCGATGGCAAAAGGAACGGGGAAGGTGAAAAGGAAAGGTTGGAAACCAAGAGCAAAGTCGATTCTTGACAAATCAGTACCCATCATTGAGGTGATTTTACCCACTGGGTATTTGTGTTTGGACTCGGCACTTAATCTGAAAGATTTGTCCAAGATGGCCTTGGTTAACACCGCCTTCACTTGTGCACCGGTCAACATGGATCTGTAAAAGAAATGGTTGATAAGGATACCGATAATCATGACCAAGGCAGATGCCCCGAAAGAGTATCCAATACCCTTACCGATGGCACTTTCGGTACCCAATGCTCTTTTTTCAACAAACTGGATCAATTTCTTTGTGAGCAATGGATTCACTGTTTGCCCTGCGTTTGCGAGTGTCAAGAGGACACAGGCAAATGTATACTGGTATTTGTATGTTTTGAACATGGCTAAGATGACAACCCACTTGGACAATTCAAAGTCTTCGAGATCCACTTGAGGATCAACCTCGGTGGTTTCTGGGGTCTCTCCACGCTGCTTGCACTTCTCTGTTATGTGCTGGAGACGGGCATTGTTGTAGCCTTCGTCAAAGTACTTGTAGAACCGAGCTGCCATGGTTTTGATCTTAATATCGTCTGTGAGGTAAAACATATCTTCGGGTTGTAAAGTACGTTGATATCCGGTCTTCATCACCGGGTGTAACCACCAGAAGAATACCTGGGAAACGAAGTTGGCGGAGTTTTGTGGAAACGGCTTCCGCTCATCTTCCGAAGGAAGGTGGGGCACTTGTTTGGAAAACAAAAAACTTAGAAGACGCCGCTGCCTCACAAGGACAGAATCACCTTCTTCCAGCATTGTGGATATTCTTTGTTATGGTTACTTAAAAAAAGACTTTATGCCTGGGGCAAGATAACCCAAAAAAGTAGACCTGGCTGCTTTTATATATGTATGCAGCAATGTCTCGATGGCGATAAAAATAAAATGTCGTAAAGAAGACGGAGATAACCAAAAAAATTGAAAGAAAAAAAATACTACAATGGTTGTAGATGGCCATTATCCAATTCTGTAGCCGTATGTACACTACCTAGGGCGCGCAATCCAGGGCGCCATACAAAATGGGCCTAAAATTTTGAGAATTCCGTATGATTCGTAACCCTGTGCTATTAGTAATCAATCATGTTGTATATAAATATTGTCAAGAATTTAGCTTTTATTTCACACTGTTTCTGCAGTTCTGTTATTAGTCGTAATTATGTCGCATAGTGCATATGTCAGTCCAAATATGGGAATAAATCCGATATTCATTACGGAGATAACGGGGTTATCGGAGAAGACATTTTTCTATGTTTATGGTTAGGTGCTCGCGTATATTTTTAACTTCACGTAAGCGCTTAAAGGAAAATAAATTAACAGACACGGAGATAACTATAGAAAAAAGGTAATCCGCGTACGTAGTCTCCTCTTCACGTAACATTCTCACTTAGAAAGAATAACTCGTAAGACAGCCCCCATTACTGAATTGACTTTGATAGTATTGATCTGATATCCATATCTGCCAACCTTTATTGCATTCAGCTACGACGGACTAATTTTTTGGAATCCCGCGCGGCATTTGAAAATTGATAGTTCGTTGGAGCCGTTTAATGCAAGCAGCAAGCTCATACCCTAATAAATCACAGGGTACAGCCTCGTCCATCTTTTTTTTTTTTTTTAGGGTACCGTAAGATAAACGACATTCTTCTACACGTTTTCCTTTATTGTTGAAACTGTTAAGGGGTTGAAAGACCCTTTTTTTATCATAGGATATGGATGACTCATTTATCTTCATACTTTTCCAGAAGATTTGCCATTTTTAAAAATTCAAAATTTCAACTCATACATAAATCTACAATTAAAGTTCATCAACACGTAAAAGGAAATCTAATACTTGAATTATGACTTTTTAAACCAGGTTCTTCGACTTGGTAGTAATTTATACTCCAGAATTGTTGTCTAAAACCAATTGCTCTCTCTCTACAGCAGGACCTCAATGAGAAATATTGACGAGAAAAAAAGGATCAGGACCGCTCTTTTTTTTTATATATAAGAAAGATAAATCACCATAATCATTACATAATCATCTCGCATCCATATGCCGAGTTGTTTGCCTGCATTGAAATCGGCCCGGGTAGCACTGATGCCACAATTTACTAGGATGATTCAAGCCATACCTAAAGATGACGATATCTGGGATGTTATAAACTGCTGGTATTGCCTCGATAGATTTCGATTTTCAACCACTTTTTTATCTTGAGATAGTCTTATTTTGCACCCAAGAATGCCTGAAAGAAAGCCTTTAATTATCAATGCCTTTGCCATGGGCTGCAGTGGCCTCCAAAGTCCTGGTCTCTGGAAGCACCCTGAAGATACTTCGGCCCAATTTGATACAATTGAGTACTGGACAAACTTGGCTAAGGTTTGCGAGCGTGGTAAGTTCAATGCTATCTTTATAGCTGATGTGATGGGTGCTTATGATGTTTACAATGGACCAGGAAATATCACTGCTGCGGCAACCTCAGGATCTCAATGGCCAATTAACGAACCTAGTGCCGTTGTCTCGGCCATGGCTGCAGTCACCAAGAACATTTCTTTTGCAGTGACCTTCTCGACCATCAGTGAAGCTCCCTACCATTTCCACAGAAGATTGGCTACGTTAGACCACTTGACCCAGGGAAGAATTGGCTGGAATGTCGTTTCCTCCTACTTAGACAGTGCTTCCAGAAACTTACTTAATGGAGAACCTTTGCCTCCTCACGATTTAAGATATGAAAGAGCCCAAGAATACTTGGAAATCGTTTACCAATTATTCCTTTCTTCCTGGAGAGATGACGCTCTTAAACTTGACAGATCAACCGGTATCTACTCTGATCCAGAATTAATCAGACAGATTGATTACGAAGGAAAGTTCTTCAAAGTCCCTGGTCCATCTATTACTTCTCCAACTCCTCAAAGATTACCAGTGATTTTGCAAGCAGGAACATCAAAGGCTGGCCTTGAGTATGCTGCAAGAAATGCAGAGGCTGCCTTCATTAACGGATTAACCCCAGAAGGATTGGGTGAAAAGATCAAGGAACTTAAAGATCTTGCTGCCAAGTTTGGCAGAGGTCCGGACGAAATCAAGGTGGTTCAATTGGTTACTCCAGTTATAGGTAGAACTCACGAAGAAGCGTTGCAGAAGTTCAATGACATCAAGAAATACGCTGACGTTGAAGGAGCTCAGGCTTTATTTTCCGGTTGGACTGGTATCGACATTGGCCAATACGACTGGGATCAAGAATTAGACAAAGTTGAAAGTAATGCAATTAGAGGTTTTGCTTCCAAATGGACTAAGAAGTTGCCAGGAGAACCTGAAGATTTGAAGAAGACCAGAAAGTACATTTCTGAACAAATTTCGATCGGAGGAAGTGGTCTCTTATGGTGGGGTACTGCTGAAGAGGTGGCTGATGAAATTGAAAGATGGGTTGATATATCAGGTGTTGATGGGTTTAATTTCACTTACGCTGTCGCTCCAGGTACATTTGAAGACATTGTCGACTTATTGATTCCTGAATTGAGAAAGAGAGGCTTGGCCTGGGACGACTATCCTAAGGAAGGTCTTAAGTTCAGAGAAAATCTTTTTGGTGTCGATGGTCCAGAACCATCTTTTCTTAAGCCGTCTCATCCAGCTTATGGTTTGAGATGGAGAGCCGATGAATCAAAGGAAGACTACGAAGCCAGACTTAAGAAGGTGATTGAAGAACACTTTTCCTTCCATAAGTAAATAATAAACCAAGCAAAATATCTAAGTACATAGATTATACATAGTTGTCAAAAATCGAAAGCTTTTCATTGCGTTCTTACGTCTTTTCCATCAATAATTGCACATGCCGTTTTTGGTTGCAACCTCCTTCCCGAAATGGTACTTGCATCCGGTTTCGCAATCCGATTTTTCGGGTCACGGGTCGGGACAGAATTTTTGCAATCACTTTAAGATTCGAAGCCACACCGGCTGTCGCCACAAGGGACCCCGGATATAAAAGATGACATAAAGCGCTTTTTCTAAATCAAAAGTTCAAAATGTCTGTTTCAGTACTGGAAGTTGACAAAAAACGCAACTTGAGACCATTTGTAGAAGCACCTCCTTCTACAGCTGTGGTCAGTCGTATAGCCTTAGATGCCGTTGATCTCGGTTTGTTTAAGGAGGGACCCGAAAACTATGCATCAAGAAAGGCATTGGCTGACAAGTTGGAATCGTCGCTTTCTACTTACGGATTCATTTCTGTGGTGAATCATGGCCTTGATACCGAGAGAATGGAGCATTTGAAATCGATTGCCCAAGCCGTGTGCGAATTGCCCGACGACGAACAAAGAAATTACTTGGCTGGGGCTCTCAAATCTGACTTAGAAGATAGAACCAAGTCAATTGGAGCAGAAAGAGCTGCTGGATATAAGCCAAGAGGTTATTGGTCCATGCGCAATGGTGTACAGGATTCGATTGTTCATTACAATTTCAACAAGATGTTACATCAGACTTTCCACGACACTGAGGCCAACAATTACCCCGATATTGTAGAGGCCCACTTGAAGGAAATTTCAGACTACTACAAACACTTGCATTTTGTAGTCTTGCGCAAACTCACCATCTTGTGTGATATAATTCTTGAATTGCCCGAGGGTTACATCTGGGAAAACTTCTACAAAGTTACTGAAAACGACTTTGAAAACTCTGGCCAGGGAGTCGGTAGATTTATGCTTTACCACAACATGAAACCAGAAGAATCAGCTAAGGTTGACAACAATTGGTTGCGTGGCCATTCTGATAGTGGGGGACTTACCTTTATCACATCGCAGCCAATTTTATCGCTCCAAATCCGGGACTATTACACCGGTGAGTGGAAGTATGTGGGCCACATTCCAAATGCACTTATCGTCAATATTGGTGATGCCATGGAGTTTATCACTGGTGGCTACTTCAAGTCCTCTATTCATAGGGTGGTATCTCCACCCGACGACCAGAAGGGATATCGTAGATTGGTGATAATTTATTTTTCAGGACCCAACAATCGGGCTATTCTCGATCCCGAACCGCTCAATTCTCCAAAGTTGAAGAGATTAAACTTCAATAAACCACAAGAATGGGAAAGGATCGATTTTGCTACCTGGAACAGTCAGAAAGCCAGTTTGTTTGGCAGAAAGAAGGTAAATGATTCCAACTCTGAAGAACCAAACTTGGTGCTCATTCATGGCAGATTACATGAAAGATGGCACCAAGCTGAAGCCAACTTCAGTCTCGATGAAGCTAAGAAGAGATTTAACGTGATAGCCATATAGTCTATTTTTACTGTGTTTGATGAATGAAACGATGTTAATTGCTAGTGCTTATGTAGTTGTACACGAACAAACAGTTGACGTAATCCACGCATAAGATTATCATTTGGCCTACAATATCACGTGAAAATCCAAATTGTCTTTGAAGCATGTGAAGGAAATCCTTTTGCAACAGGCATTTGAAGCGTGAACGGTTCGTATTGCGATGAGTTTCTCCAAGACATTGTAAGTATGAATAGTCAATTCGTTTTTTCTTTTTGTTAACTTTATAGATTTCAAGTTCCCCGAGTCATAGAAAAATAAGGTGGATAGGTTTCCACCAAGTAGAAATATATGAGAGGAGTTTTACTTTGATGAAGTCATAAAAAAAGCTTGAACAAGTGGCAAGTAGGTGAAATACCTCCAATCTTTCTAGTTGGCAAGAGTTTTAACCGGCAAGTTTTTGAGAACACAATATTATTACTCAATCTCTAATCTAATAAGATACGCAGATCAGTCAACAAAGTTTCCTAATCAGGACTGTGGATTTTTCCTCCCTTCGCAACCATTTCGACACTATAAATCTTGAAGTATATCCCACACTTAGCAAGATAAAATCCTATCTATCCAATCAAAGAATGGGTAAATCAGTGGCCATTATTGGAGCAGGACCTTCGGGCCTTATTTCATTGGACGCATTGATTCGTGAACAAGCATTTGACAGAATCAGACTTTTTGAACGCCAAGCTGAAGGTGGAGGAGCTTGGGTATACAACCATGAACCTCCAGAACCTCTAGAGAACATCAAAAAACTCAGTGATCGCACAGCACTTACTCATGATCCAATTCCTGACAATCTTCCAAGTTATGTTCCAAAGTCATCCAAGCAGCAATTTATGGATTCAGCTTTATATTCCTACTTGGAAACCAACGTCGAAGCTCAAACCATGGAATTCTCTGAAGAAACATTTGCTGAAGGTCCGACCGCTGCATCAATTGCAAAGTACGGCAAGAACACTCCATTTCGTCCTCACGAAAAGGTCAAAAAATGGGTCCAAGAGTTATACAAACGAAAGGGCTATGACGATCACATTGAATTTAACACGAAGGTCGAGTTGGCATATAAAAATGAAACAACAGGAAAGTGGGAGTTAACTTTACGTCGATTAGGTAAGAGGAAAGATTATTTATGGAGAGAGTACTTTGATTGTCTTCTCGTGGCCTCCGGAAAATACATTGTGCCCTTTGTTCCAGATATCCCAGGGTTACAAGAGTTTAAGGATCGTTACGCAAGATCGGTGATCCATGCAAAGGCATACAGATCTCGTGAGTACTATCGCAATAAAAAGGTAATTGTTGTGGGGGCTTTCGTTTCGGCGATTGATATTGCTCATGATATTATTCCTGCTACCAACAAACCTGTCATAATGTCCGTAAAAAGGGCAACACAATTGGACCGGCTGTTTGATAAAGTTCCGTTTGATCACCCTCAAATCGATTTACGTGGCCAGATAATTAAAATCGACCCGGATACCAGAACAGTATATTTCGATGATAACACCGTCGAACCAGATGTTGATAGCATTGTGTTTGGTACAGGCTATAGCTTCAATTTTTCTTTCTTACCAAACTTGGATTTATCAAATAACAGAATCCAGCATGTTTATCAACACGTTCTGTTTATTGAAGATCCTTCACTCGCATTTGTCGGCTTTGTTGCAGGTGGATTAACTTTTAAAGTCTTTGAATGGCAGGGGGTATTTGCAGCGAGAATATTCTCCGGAAGAGCAAAAATACCTCCTAAGTCAGAACAATACCAGTGGGAGAAAGAAAGGGTAGCAAAAAAAGGCAACACTAATAAATTTTCTTACATCAACCCCGAGTTTGAAGTTTACTTTGAAGCACTCAGAAAATTGGCCACCAATGACGGCCCTGGTCGTAAGCTACCTAAATTCGAACCGTATTGGGCAAACATATTTTCACGAGGCAACTCTAGAAAGTTGAATTATTTCATTGAGAATAATTATACAAGTAAATTATAGTTATCTATGGGAAGAGCGATTTAAGAAGTGAAATTATAAAATTGAGAATGATGCCAACGTAACCTCTGTTAGCAATTATTTTGGCTATCGTATTCTCGATAATATTAGACTGTTCAACGCCTGTTATCAAGCGAGACAAGGTGAGATCCTGCTCCTTTTGAATCTTAGCAATCAAGGCTTCAGCGAAGGCTTGCAAGTCAGGCTTTGTGAGTACTGCTTGAGCAACCGAGACGGCTAATCCTGATTTATCCAAGGAAATCATTATATCACCGACCAATTTATCATTATTTAACAAGGAAATAATGTTTGCAATAGCTGCAGTTTGAGTCGAGTCAAGAATACCACCGATTGCCGAAAGGAAACCAGAAAGACCACCGGTGATTATATTGGTTACTCCATTAATTCCTGAAGTAATACCATTAGTAATTCCATCGATACCCGATGCAATTCCTGATGCAACACCTCCAATTCCCGAGTCAGTATTACCTCCTCCCAATATGGATCCAATACCAGAAACAATACCTCCAATTCCTGATCCAATACCAGAGATTAAGCCGTTAATTCCAGAAGCAATACCAGAAAAAAGATCACCACCACCATTGTTACCAGATGAGGAAGGGCTGGAGGCTGGAATAGGGGCATTAGGTGTTGCTGTTTGACTTGGAGTTGAAAGAACAGTCCGACTAGATACTGGTTGGCTTCTAGCGAAACTTGGTGCCAGTTGCAAAATCGTAGCTCTGCCTTGGCCTGTGGTAATAGGACTAGCGGATATTATAGGAGTAGCAGCTCTATTAGAAGAAACAGCTACAACTGAAGGAGCAGAAACGGTAGCAGCAGTGGCAACTGTTGGAACAGTAGCTACTGTACGAGCAGTAGTGGTAGCTTGAGGAGCATTTGGATTTGGAATTCCAAATATGTCATCAAGACCCGAGTTGAAATCGTTTATTCCACTGACGATTCCCGATGTTATGTCGCCAAAGAGATCACGCTTAGCCTTCAAGGCACCACTGAAGAATGCGCTCTCGGCAATCTTGATTAAACCAAGCAAAGAAGCACGATCGCTTAAAAGAAGCATCGTGATATCAACGGCCAAATTTGAGGAATCTAACGAACTAAGGAAGGTGGTCATATCTTCCTGTTTCAAGTACTGGGCAATAGCTGTGAGAACTGTTCCCTGGGTCAATGGGTTAGTACAGAAAATTTCGACGAGGGCCACTCCCTGTCCTGTCTGGTTTAAGACGGTGAATGCTTCTGTCAACGCAGCATTTTCGCCTCTTTTTTCCAAAGAAAGGTTGTCAAAGTAAGAGACCAACTCCGACAAATCGATATCCGGGGTGGATTGAGGGACCGGTAAGGCATAAGATATGGTCCAGAAGCAGGAGAACAAAAGAAAGAGGTTCATTTATGGGGTATAGTGGGCTGGAATAAAGACGACATGGCTGAGCGGTTTATATATGACGACCGAAGTAGACCACTACGAGATTTCGCACCCAATTGTTCTGTGGGACCAAAATGGCAAAAGTTGAAAAGTACCTAAATAGGAAATTTTCATTCGTGGGGTAAGATTTAATACGAGATGGCATATTTTCCCAACGGTTGAACCAAGAAAAAGAAGGAATGTAAACGTTGACAGATGAAGCGTTGTCAGAAATCGGTGGTGGTGAGCTGGAGCTTGATTTCAGAACAGGTTTTAGGTATCATGTGCTTAGAGAATAAGAACGTGGAAGAAGAAGAAAAAAATGGGTCCTTGTTATGTCGAAATATTATTGGTGAAATATCAATTAAGGTTTGTGAACCAAAAAGTGAAATCGATCAAAAAGGGGAATATCTAAAGACAGATTAAAGATAAATATTCGTGAAATTTTTATTAGATTTCAAAGAGGGGGTGAAACCACAAAAGTGTCACAAAATTTTCGGCATCAAGCTTTAAGGGAGAAAGCATGCAATAAAACGTGGATATTAGTAAAAAGAATAGAAAAAAAGAACAAGTGAGACACCAGTCAAAAAAAGTAAGATGACGTGCATGGGCTCAGGTGATAGAGAGTTAGGAGCGTGGCAAGGAATTTCTCCGGGCGGAACAACTTCGCTGCAGCGAGACGAGTGAAAGTCTCAGGTGGACATGCGCAGGGGTGCATTTGAAGAGAGAAACCACTCGCTTATGAGAGAGAGAAACCTCTGCCGGAGACAGTGGATGAAACACAGTGGATGAAACACAGGGGACGAAACACGAGTTGCAGAGGCCAGGGGCCAATAAAAAAAAAAAAAGAAAGAAACAGTTGAAATATTGAACAAAAAAAAGTTCGGGAGACTCAGTACTGCGGTAAGGATTCTATACTCCGGTGTGAAAGGCTGGCAGCGTTTCCCCATATGGCAACCGCACCCATACATTTTTTCTGATGCACGCTTTATCACCAGCATTTGGAGGAAAAAAAGCAAGCCCTTAAATAGCTATTCCCCTCCGAAACTTCCCAACAAAAACTCTGCTACAAAGATACACTGCTTTCCGCCAGGCAATCGTTACAGAGGCATTTTACTCTAACTTCTGTTCCGTGTGCGTTTATACATTCGCTTTTACAAAAAACCACTCGCTCTCTCCTCCAACCGCCACATCATACACACATTTCAAAAGATGACGCCCACTGAGGAATTGTACCGACCTCCGGCGGCTCGCCCTCAGCTCCATCTGACGCCCGAAACAAGCTCTGTGGCCTCCTTCCACACACAGACACCGCAATACTTTTCTGCACCAGGCTCTTCCACGTTCACGCCGATGTCAGGGAGATACGGCAATGTCTCGGTGACTCCCGCGACGCCCGCGGTGGTGCACGATATGTTTTATACCCAAAAGAATGAGTCTTCTCCGTACTCACCCCTCGCATCCCAGAACGTTGGATTGGGTCTCTCCATCGGCCATTCGCTGCCCACACCGATTGGTGGCTTGTTTGGCTCGCCTCTCCAGCCAGTAACCCTGGTGTTTCTGGCCAAACGTTCGCCCACAAACACAAACAACGACTCTCCCACCACCATTGATGTGGCCAGCAGCTCCGAGTCTCCTGAAACCAATGCCAGGTACGAGATTGTCAATATCGATGCCGATGACATTCTCAATATGGACCCATTTGACGAACTCTCGAGTCCCGTCATGTTCAGCAGCGAAGTCAACACCAGCGGCACCAGCGGTGCCAGCAGTGCTGCAGAAATTCCTCAAACCAATCTCCTTGACGAGTTGGACCACATTTTTATTCCAGAAATACCAAAAGTCGACGACACCAAAAAGATTTCCAAGAAGAAATCGGTGTCGAAGCTCAACAAGAGGTCGCTCCGTAAGTCGAGCTCATTCAGCAGCGGCACCTCATTTATCCAGCTGTACCTGGCTGCCTCTTTCAAGGATACTCTGCCACGCAGAGCTAAACCAAGCAGCATTATCATTAGTGACTTTACGCCACAGTTCAATCTGCTTGCGAACAAGTATTCGTTTGTTTATGAAAACCAGGGGCAACAGGGTTCGGGAGGAGCTACTTCACCGCAACAGCTCCGTAAAACCAAATCTTCAGCTAATCTCTACACTAAGCCGCCAGTGCCGAATATGAAGGCCGGAATGTTGCAGTTCCAGGTGAACTTGAACAAACGAGACTAAATTCAATGAACCTGAACATGAACCTGAACATGAAGAGGAACAGGAAAAAAGACAGGCGCTGGGCTGGGCCCAGAGGACTAATAAATACATACAACTTTAATTTCTCTCTCTTTCTCTTTATCCATGCAAAAATATGTATATTAATGTTATAAACACGACACCGACACCGTTACAAGTCCTTTTCTCTAGGAACGTACTCTTCACCGCTGATAACTGGGGCGGTTCTGAACTGTCTGTTGAAGGGTAATTGTCCTTCGGAGGAGTAGGCGTAGTATGTCATGGCTGCGGGAATGAGGCCCATGAAAACGACGTTGAAAGCGGCCGACTTGGGTTTAAATCTGAAGTAGTGACCCAACTTCTCCTTGGCCGTATTGAATCTTTGAAACTCCACGTCTGGTCTTAATGTTCCGGCCATTGCTTGCGTTGAACGATGATGTTTGACCAGTTTTTTATTGGATGAATTGACAAAATACAGGAAAAGATTCATTTGGAGATATGTGCAGGAATATTCTCACATGACCGAAAATTTCAAAAAAAAAAAAAGAATTCAACGCTTATTTGTTTTTTTCAAAGTGCAGGAATCTCAAAACACACCCAGGAAGAAACAACAAACAACATATACTAAACAAAAAAATGTCGATGGAGCATCGTTCGATGGATGATCGTACTAAGACGATTCTTACTGAACACTTTGGGTATCTGCCAATCAGTGTCATTGACGATGTAATCAATGCAGTCAATGACATTCTTTACCAATGCACGCGTGCGATGGAAGAGTTTCTACGCGAAAAAGAAGCTACTGGCGAGCTTGGGTACGTGTCGAAAGGCGATCCCGACGAGATTCTGATCGGTACAGGCAAGTTAGAGACTTTGCTTGAGAGCCAAGTCGATATTAACTTTGATAAATTTGAGCTCTACACGATACGGAACCTCTTTACGCTCCCTCAAGACCTTTTGAACGAGGGCTGGGTACGACTTAAACACCACGAAGGCGTGGATTTTGAGGTAGACGCTCTGAAAAAGTCGCAGGTCGACGAGGAAATCCGCCAACTTCAAATCAAGATCCGGTACGAGTTGGAACTTCGGCGAATGCTCAAGCTCCAGATCTCTCGGGCCCACAAAATCATCAAAACGTTACGTTTGTTCCAGCAAAGTCTTCAGTTTCTTTCAGCCGATACTCTACTTCCATCCCAGAATCGCGAGGCCCTTAAACTGCTTTCGCCAATCGAAGAAACCCTCTACTTTCTCTTGGGACAAGTCGATGATTTGATTAAACAGACACGCAAAATCCATACGAAAATTAGTCCTCGTCTGGCATTCGAGTTTGTGCCGAGTCTCCGTGACCGTTATCTCGACAGCAAAACCAATCGTGTGCTAGAAGGACTCGGACTCGATGACATGCTGTCGGAAGAAA
Source organism: Teunomyces pallodes (assembly GCA_030556435.1). Lineage (NCBI taxonomy): Eukaryota > Fungi > Ascomycota > Pichiomycetes > Serinales > Debaryomycetaceae > Teunomyces > Teunomyces pallodes. The sequence continues at coordinate 163,948 of JAKTUA010000011.1, forward strand.
TGTCGGCCGACACCACCGAGTAGGAGGAGAGAAATGTCGCGGTTCCATTATCAAATTCAAAGAACCAAGAAAAGTCGCACGGCTCAAGTAAAAAAAACCCAATACTCAAACATGTTTTCCATGATTTTGGACCAGGTTCCATTACGCGTCCAGATCTCGGGGGTCATGGGCTCCACAAGGTAAGTTTTCTTTTGGTACTGTGTGCTTGTGATGTTTGATTTTTTGGATTTTCTAACGTTTTAGTCTTGCGTGCTGGATCGTGTTGTTGATGCCGCAACTTGTTGAACAATGGCGGTTAAAAAGTGCCGAAGGTATCGCCATTGGCTTTATCAGTATTTGGTTTGCTGGCGATGTGTTTAACTTGATTGGTTCTGTGTGGGCAGGTCTTCTTCCAGAAGTCATTTTCCTTGCTGTGTGGTTCTGTATTGCTGATTTCATGATGATCGCGCTGTACGTCTACTATACCTACATCTACCCTAAACACCACCACAAGAGCCGGGCCAATAGCCACCACAACCACAGCAGTCTGAACACTCCAGGTACAGAAGCTGAACCATTATTGAGAAGAAGATCGCTGACTTTGACCGATATCGCGTTGGAACCCGAATACCATTCGGTGTTTACTCGTTACATTCTTCCTTTGTTGTTTGTGGTAGGCGCAGGGTCTCTTGGCTACGTTTTGTCAGGAACCAAGCAACCTGCTGAGGGCCCTGTTGATCCAGTGATAAACGTGGGTCCACAATTGATGGGATACATTCTGGCAGTGTTGTACATTGGGGCACGGATCCCGCAGATTATCCAGAACCATAAGAGGAAATCGGTTCATGGCCTTAGTCTTTTGTTCTTTTTGTTTTCAACTTTAGGAAACGTCACTTATGCCGGCCAGATTTTGTTTTACCGGAGCGACTCCAAGTACGTTTTGTTGAACTTGAGCTGGTTATTGGGATCGTTAGGAACGATTTTGGAAGACAGTTTTATTTTCCTTCAGTTTTACATGTACAAGGACGATAACTTGCACGCTGTCGAGCATTTAGAATAAATATTATTATACTATACATTTTTATATTTCACATACATTCCAGTCTAGCATCTAAGATCTATGAATGCTACCATAACCTAAACCACTAATGATGATAAGTGTAAAGAGTAGTTTCACAATTAAAACAACAACAACAATAACAACAAAAAAAAAAACCCACGATTAACAATTAGTAACGAATTAAAACCAAACCTTTGTTTCCCTCACAACGTCCTTCTGCTTTCAGACGTACTTAATAAAGTGCTCATCATCCAACCAGCCCACCTTTTCAAACGCAGCAAAAAGACGTGAAGCCTTATTGACATCGATGCGACACGCTTTCTGGGCATCAGTTCTTCTAAACTGTTTGTCTGCCTTGACACGCTGCACCTTTTCGTAGAACAAACGTCTCTTCGAGTCCAAGTAGACAAGAACGGGCAAACGCAAGATCGACGCAAGCAAAACTTCTGCCGGATGCAACTTATCGAGGTTAGGGTCCTGCGATAAGTCCATTGGCTGCCCTTTCCATTCGATACGCAAGCACTTAGCGTTGTTGGCCGGTAAAGTGGCTGCGGCATCGGGAGAATAGTCAGGAATCGATTCGTCAATCAACAGCTGTTGCTGCAACGCAATTGGCGACTGGTTGGAGTGTGCAGGAGCCTCACGTCTTGGTTTGCTCTTCTTCTTGGGTACAGGAGACGCATACTCGTCAAAATCCGATTCCAAGTCGCGCAGCTTTACTACTCTTCTGGTTCTGGTGCGGTTATCAATATCCAGTTCATCGGAGATATCCGATGGGGCTACCAATTTGCGTTTAAGGGCGCGTTTTGCAGCCGAGGCAGCATTTGATCTCTTTTCAGAGGTCATCATTGTATGATATTGGTTGATGAAATTGAGATGGGAATCCTTGTAGTTAGACAAGTTGTTCCATGGATTGATGGTCAATTTGTAATCCTTAAAGTTTTCAATCTTGTATGGTTTGGAGGAGATGATAAATGACTTGTCGTTGGCAGGATTGTGGACTACTATGGTGGCATTGCGGTGGTATGGGCTCAAGGGAGGGGAAAGAATTGAGTTGCTGGATACCGAATGTTTGGTGCCTGATTTGGTGAAGTGATCGTCTTGATTGGGGGTTAAACACCCCCCTGATTGATATCGATAGTACGACATTGGATTCAGTGTAATAACAATTAATTGAGTTTTAAAAAGGAACGGAATAGAAGTTGTTTTTATTGGATTTTACTTGTTTACTTTTTTAATCTATATATATCATCACTATCTTGTACCCCATTAAAGTTTGATTAGAGATGACTTGGGTAAAAAAAAAAAAGAAAAAAAATAAAAAGAAATCATGGCAGCAGCAGAAAAAAAAACATAGGAAATAGAAAAAAAGAAATTCAGAAATTCTGTATAATAATGGGTAATTGGGGGGTGAAGTCGTCAGGCGGTAAGAGGAATTGGAAGTAGGAAACATGGCCTAGTTGATGGTTTAGAGCTCAATTGAGGTGAGTGGCTTATCAATCTGGGTTTTTTCTGTTTCTATCTTTCTTTTCCCGGTGTCATTGCTACGTTTTATGTGGAATGAGTGACCCGGTGGTGTATGATTATGGGATCTGTCTACCCACGCACACGACCGTTTCAAAAGAAATCAATCACAGTAAAAAAAAAAATCACCCGCAGCACATCCAGAAAATAAAAAAAAGAAACCCTACATTGAATTAGGAAATCACAAGAGGCAAATCCTCGCACCAGAACAAGGAAAAAAATGGCACCTCCGAAACGCCGCCTAACATAACAGAAAAAAAAAAACAAACCTGGAACGCCTTTGCTAATTGTCCCTGTTACTGAGCAAAATAAAATGAAAAACAAACAAATCACAACAATCCAAAATCTGGATAAGTAAGGTTCAAAAAGATCATTAAAATTCAGCCGTACACACACAAGAAGCCTCCTTTCATCGTGGATTACGATAGCCGATCCTTATCGTAATACCAATAACATCACGCACAGCAAACCCACGCTCCCAATCATGCCATTTTATCACGGGTTTTTCCCCTCTCAATTCACAACAACTTACATGCGTTGACGTATCACCTGAAACGGCCTGGTCACCCGCGGCTTATCAATTACTATCTCGCGAGTGGAGAAGATCTTTAGAGGAAGGAAAAAAAAAAAGAAAAAAGATACAATGGCATGTCCACGGCCATATTCCCGGTTGGCCTGATAAGCACACGCACCGTGGGCACGGATATCCGGGATCCGGTTATAACCAATAAGAAATCGCGATTGCCACAACCCATTGATTCTGACTAAAATATCCGTGACTAAGCATTACCATTTCCGACAGGCATGCTTACGTATATGTCCCTCGATTTCTTTTTTTGTTTGCAAATAATAAAATTATATAATTTAGTTACTGGTTATCGTGATGACTAATCTCTGACAAAACTCATCTCGCTAAACTAAACTAACCTCATTCATAATTTAGTCTGCAATCAGTTATTTTAGCAAGCGTAGAATGGTTTCATTTGCCGGAAAATTCTGCCTAGCACCGATGGTGCGTTCCGGCGAATTGCCCAACCGTCTTCTTGCCCTCAAACACGGCGCAGATTTGGTCTGGACCCCAGAATACGTCGACAAAAAAATCATCCAGACCACCCGTGTGGTCAATGAATCGATCGACTCGATCGACTACATCGTGGAAAACTCCCACAACAGCTCCAAAAAGAAAGGTGGTTCTGGTCCAGCACCCCCAACCGTTGTTTTCCGGACAGTGCCTCGTTTGGAATCAGGAAAACTCATTTTTCAGCTCGGAACAGCCGATCCTACACTCGCGGTGGAAGCTGCAGCAAAAGTTATTGGTGATGTCGATGGAATTGATCTCAATTGTGGATGTCCCAAACCGTTTTCCACCCACTCGGGAATGGGAGCCGCGTTACTCTCGACTCCCGACTTATTGTGTTCGATTCTCACCAATCTCGTGGAAAAGATCGGTAAACCAAATAACAAGACTATCAGTTGCAAGATCCGTCTCTTGAGCGACTATGAAGCAACTCACAGTCTTATTGAACAGATTTGCAATACTGGAATTGCAAATTTAACCATTCATTGTCGCACCAGAGACATGCGGAACCGTAACCATCCGCAATGGGGCTACTTGTCGAGGCTTATCCCATTTATACAGTCAAAGAACGTCAATGTGATCATTAATGGTAACTTACAGCTGCGTTCTGATATATTGAACATGCAACAGGCATTCAATGATACCAAGATCGGGGGTATGATTGCTGAATGTGCAGAATCCAATCCGCTGGTATTTGCCGAAACTCCACTTACTCCTGCCGAATTGATTCCACAATTCTACGAAATTGCTCGCAAATATAACTATGATAACTACTCCAACACAAAGTTCATGATGTTAAACCAGATTCCTGGTAAATCGTCGTATTACAAGAAAATTGCCCAATCGAAAACTTTTGATGATTTTGATGTGGTAGTAAAGGAGATTGGGGATATCAAGGATGACAAGTGGATGAATCGGATTTATACCAAGGATTGTCAGAAACAGAAATCGCTTACCATTGAAGAATATAACGAGTATATTGGTCAACGTCGCGATAACATGAAAGAGGCTCTTGCCAATGTCAGTGATGAGATTGTTTATGAGCCAGAGGTGAAGAAGAGACCGGCAGAATCACAGAAGTCACAACAGCCGGTTGAAAAAAGGGTCAAGATCAGTACATAGAGCAGAAGGAATGGTCCTTTTTTATATTTCTGCAGGGTCGTAATAGATATATACAATGCGATGACAAGATCAATTATTTAGAAAAAACGGGTCGGTGTTGACTGTAGTGTGTGTTTAGTTCAACAAGTGTTTAACAGCACACCAGGCACCAGCAGTGCCGGCCACCAACGCACTGGAGTAACCCATTGGTTTCCAACCAGCACTGCTTCGGAAGAGAGCACCGGCAATGGCACCCGATACCACGGAGTTGATATCGTCATGCTTGCCTCTGAAAGAGTCCAAGGAAGCATCGATTAAGTTGTAGGTCAAGGCCAAAACACCGGCAGAGTTACCCAAATATGGACCTCTCTTGGTGATGTGGTTCAAAATGGTGTTCAACTGCAACTTAGGCGTGGCACCAGCAGGCAAGTTCTTCACACCTTCTTGGAACCCGTAGGCACCACCGACACCCAATCCTAACAAGTAGACGGCACCGGTACCGTAACATAAGTCATCGGTCCAACTTCTAGAAGGAATCAAACCACCTTGGGATCCCTCCACCGTGCTCAACTGTTCTTCTTCCAAGTCCAAGTATTCAATACCTTTCTCCAAGCCGGCCAATGGGTGCAATCTGGAGGAGTCAAACACACCTGGCGTGCTCAAAATGCTCGACACATCAGTGACTTGTGCTGGATCGAATCCCAACGAGTTTTTCAAGTCTTTTGACTCATCAGTAGGTTTACTGCCAAATAACCACGACATTTATATGATGGGATGGATTTCTGTGTATGTTTGGGGGAGGCAAATTTATGGAAAAATTAATTTTCGGAAAAGTATTCAATCCAGGTTAACTATCGATTAAGATGTCTGTATTCTATAAAGCTAGCGTCCGCTATGTTCCAAAAACCTGACTGGGGCCTGATTGTATGGCAAAAAGATTCGAAAAATTTTCGAGATTCCTGCGAGAGTAACCTGTAATATCTCGCATTTACTGGTTAGTCCAAAAGCGATCATTTAATGCGGTTTTATAAAACAAGAGTTACCCGGAAACAAAGCATACCAAAGTTAAGTTAATTTTATTACAAGACTTCGTTCAGGATGTTCTGCTAGCGGAGTAGTGCCGGTCGATTGATGATGAATATAAGGATTCTGGGAATAAATGATCTGTTTCATCACGATCTTCCCTTTTTTCATACAATTAATAACATCCCTTTTTTTATCTTTGTTTAAACGTAATGGACGACCAATTCAATATGTATTTAATGGCACTTCCATTCATAGAAATATCCTCCTCCAACATTGAGTCACTGTTACCAGCCTTGGACTCCGATTCGGTTCTGTTTTATTCTGTATCCACAAAACCAAGTATTTCGCAGCCGGTGAAGTATTCTCCTCCTTACGATCAGCAACTTCTTGCGTTTCAGTACTTTCGTGACATCTCATTGGCTCACGGCATAGTAGAAGATCGGGTCCAGATCCCCCAGAAACCGGTCTTGCCTCGGGCACAAACCAATACCAACATGTCGCATTATTTCCACCGTTTGTACATGTACGATATGTACATGAAAAGGAGAGAGGAAACATGACGTGGCCTGGAACCAAGGAAAGGATACGATATAGACACCTCACTTGTGTTCTAGCAGCTTTCTTAATCGTTCAATTGTACTGTTTTTTTGGGCCTAATTTCTCTTGTAGTAAAAGTAATGGTTGCAAGTTTCCTGTACATAACCAGTGGAGTTATCTGGACGACTTTTCACAGGTGAGCCCAAGAACCTCCCCATAAATTCCCAGGACATGTCACAAGACGAGATAAATCGTGCTGATCACGAAACGTCAGAGCAACAGTCTGTGTTACAGTCTTCACATGATGCTCTTGAAATTGTCCAAATACCACCGCCAGTCCACGAACCACGGCTCCAGTACGTTCCGCCGTTGAACTTCTCGTTGGTGGAAGACGGAATATATCGGTCGGGGTTTCCGATGCCGATAAACTATCCATTCCTAAAGCAGTTGGGACTTAAAACGATTATATATCTTGGAGATTTGGGGCGAGAAAAGAAGAAAGACAAGAAAGAGAAGAAGGAAAAGAAAGAGAAGAAGGAAAAGAAGGAAAACAAGGACAAGCACGGTACTTTGGAGATCATGAAGAACTACCAGGAATGGATTGCTACTACAAATATACAGTTTCACAACTTGTTAATGGAACTGTCACAGGAACCGTTTAACTCGCCAGAGATCCACAAACAGGCCCAGAAATCACTTACCATTGCACTTCAACTCATGTTAAACAAAGAGAACTTTCCCATACTCATACACTCAAACAAGGGAAAACACCGAACCGGGCTATTGGTGGGCCTTTTACGAAAATTGCTCCAAGGATGGTGTCTCAGTGGCATCTTTGAGGAATATGAGATGTTCGCCATGGGCAAATCCGAGTTTGATTTGGAATACATTGAAGTCTGGCAGCCCGAACTTTGTGTTGATGATAGCTGCAAGCCCGACTTTGTCAGAATATAAAACATTACTTAGCATACACAAGATATTTTAGTCATTTTTTTGATACTTAAAACTGGTTCTTTAACTCTCTCAACTGTGCCATAACATCTCCAGGACTTGAGGCTCCAGTCTTGGCCTGGACCTGAGGATCTGCGAGTCTCATGAATGGATTGAACTCCAATTCGTCACCGATAGTAAAGATCCCCGTGGTAAAGTCGTGGCTCTGGACGTACTTTTCCAACTTGTCTATTGCCTCGTTCTGCAACACTGTACGGGAAAACTTGACATTAGACTTGGTGTACTCGTGTCCTGGGTAAACCTTGGTGTCCAATGGCAACTTGGCCAAGGTTCCGTTAAGGGCACGGTCCATTTCTGCTCCTGTTCCCTCAAAAAACCTGCCACAACCGCTCGTGAACAACGTATCACCGGTGAAAACGGCTCTTTCGTTGGTCTTGGTGTCCTCAACAAAGTAACAAATCGAGTCCTGGGTGTGACAAGGAGTGTACAATGCGGTGATTGATAAATTGTCTCCCAACTGGATCACCTCGCGATCCGCAGGAGTATAACTCACCAACGGGGAGTCTCTTCCAGCAATCACTGGAAGGGAAGGATACATTGAAAGCATAGTCTTGTTACCATCAGAATGGTCATAGTGATGATGAGTGTTGACAATTGCTTTGAGGTTGAATTCGGGCTTGTTCTTTTTCAAGTACTCCGCAACTTCATCCGGCTGTGCTGGGTCGATAATCCACGCATGGCGCGAGGGAGTATCGATAACAAGATAAGAGTAGTTGTCTCCGGAACCCCATCTCATGGGAATGGTTTCAACATGCATTTTACGTACAAACTGTAGACTTTTTCGTAACAACTGGAATCCCATTCAATTAAAACTGTCTGATTATTCATCACTGCTCGAAATCTCGCGCGCGCCGCCAACCGCTCGCCGCCAACTGCAAACTGCCAAACCAAACGCAACGGCACCAGAATGGATCATTTTTTTACTAGATACAGGAATATTACCATTTCCGGGCTTCCATGCCTTCTGGCGGACGGGTTTCATATTCCTTGTTCTGGGCTTCTTTCCAGTCGGTCGTAAGAACTGTTCCGTTGGACTGGATATATGACTTCATCATAGCACGTCTGGTATCGTCGTCCACATCGCGGTACAATTTCGAAAAGAACTCGTTTTCGTCACCGCCTGCTTCTTCCTTTTCGTCTTCCACAGTAAAATTGGCCCAATTGATGGCCTTTTTAGATGATGTAGGGTAAGCAAGACTGCTGTTACTGGTATTGCTGCTTGGTTCCGGTTTGGCTGTTGAAGCTTCAAGACTAGGCCACTTGGCTTCCTCTTCCTTGACCAAATTGATTTCTATCTTGGTCCCATACACTTTGTAATCCGATCGGGTAGTATCAATAGCGGCATATAACGGATCCAAGTTGTAACTGTACTCTGAAGACAGTGAACTAGGGAAAGAAACACTTACCGCTTTTTCCTGGAATACTATATTCACCTTGTCTTTATTGACATTCTTGGCATAGATTGTAATGGTGACCGAATCGTTTGACTGGTACCAATCGTCTCTGATCTTGATGTTGATAGGAGCTTGCTGGTTAATGACTTCGATACTTGTCGACTTATTATCAGATTCGGCTGGTTTCAGTGCTGGTGCTGGTTTCAGGGGTGCTTCTTTGGAATCTTCCGGATTCTTCTTCAACTCGTACTCACACTTATTCTTCCACATCTCAAGGGTGGACTCCTTGCATCCTAAATCAACTGCCTTCTTAAAGTGTTGTAACGCCAACGTGCGGTTCTTTTCGGCATAGTACACCAAACCAAGACGAAAGTAGCACAACGCTATTTCTCCGCGGTTTCCTCTTTCCTCAGCTAACGTGAATGCTATCGAGATATCTTTTTTGGCGTCGTCAAGGTTGTTCATCTTCTGGTACGCCACTGCGCGGTTTATGTGCGGCAAAAACGCCCGTGGATTCTCGCTAATGGCACTGGAAAACGCACTGATGGCTCCAAGGTAGTCTTTGGAATCAAGACACCCATCACCCTTCTTTATAAGTTGTTCTATCGCCATTTTCTATGAAGAGGCGGGTTCCGTGATTGGCGTTTCTTGGGGGAATCAGAATCAGAAAATGTCTATTATTATATACAGGTGTAGCTGCAAAAAAAGTGAAGTGATTCGTTTTGTTTTTTGGTTAGGATTTTTTTGCATCTTACCAGATCCGCTCCCACCACGTTAACTTGGCTCCTGGCAAGTTTCTGCGTTCCAAATTGGGAACGGCAATCCAAATCAAGATCATTGTGGAGTACAATGCTATAAATATTGGCAACACGACGTATGTACCCGAACTCTGGGAAATCAACCCCACTAGAAACGGAAACAATGCTCCGCCCAGCGAGCCAAAGGCACTCATAATCGTTAGTGAAACCACCTGAATTTTCCGAGGGAAAAGACCCTGAGCGCTGTATCCAATCATAAGCGGATAATTAGGACCAATAAATATACCGGCAATCGAAACCAACACCGCTTCTGCAATGACATGTGGAATCACCCACGTGAGAACTACCAACAACACCGACACCACCGAGATCAAAATGACGCCTCTTCTAGGACCAAAAATCTTGTGCACTGGTCTAGTCAAGAACAACCGACCAATAGTTAAACCACCCCAGAGACCTGAGGCCACATAACCGACATTTTTGGGGTTGCCATGACGGTAATCGAGAAAGAACGTCACAATCCAGCCGGCCAATGCTACCTCGGACCCTTGGTAGAATAATACAAAGAACGACATAAGCCAGGTGACATGGTACTTCAATGCCAGCGACATGGCGCTGCTTGGCGATTCAGCGGTCTGCGCGATAATCCGTGCCCGGTCGGGGTTGATTTGTTCCATTTCAATTGCCTGCTGGTCTCCCGGAGTATATTCGTCTTCGTCCCATGGTTTCAAGTCTTCATCAGCACCTTTGAATGCCATAAACAAGTTGCATAGATTGAAGAGTATCATTCCAAGCAACACCAAGTAAAAAAAGTGCCATTTTACCCCGCCATTGACCATGGATGTTGCAATCAATGGTGAGATCGTGGCACCGATCCCATAGGCAGCATGGTAATAAGAAAGGTACTTGGTTGGAGTTTCCAACCGGGACAAGAAGATATTCCCCTGAGAAAGAATAATGGCAGCACCAGCTCCACCAAAGAAGAACCCCACGACAATGACTGCAAAATGCGTTCCGCTCGACACAATACTATAGAAAATCGTGCTGCAGACTGCTCCCAAAAGCAAGGAGTAACGTTTACCGAGCCATGGCAGGATCATGTGCGAAAAACAGGCTACGATAATAAATCCCAAGGCATTACTGATCCAGATCAACGATGTCACTGAATAATTGGTTCCATAATATGCTTCAATCTTGGGTAAGAGTGCACCGGGAGCCGCATCACTGAACCCGTTGTTAAAAGACCAAAGGACCTGAGCAATGATTCGCCACAAGTTCCGTGGTGGGTTACTGGGAGTCATGATATGTTTTTCATGGTGCGGCGAAGCCGGGGAAGACACGGGGTCCTCACTAATTTGCGTGCTCACTTCATGCGACGACGATTGTTCGCAGTACGATTCCTGAGAGACCACTTGAGGTCTCAATTGGTGAATCGTGATTACTTGTGGTTGAGACATTCCTCTTTTCGTCCACACGAGGACTAATATTTTATTGGGAGGAGAATAATAGATAAATAATCGGATCAGTACTTAAACCTGAAAAATTAAATAAAAAATCGTGGGTGGAGTGGAGTGGAGTGGGGACACGGGGAGATCTTTCCGTATTTGGAAGTAGATCCTAATTTACTGACAGCTTCGGAAAAATACGCGGGTTTATTACTGTACACTATACATCATTAAGGGAAGAAGGAAGAATGCAGGCGGCGGAGAGGGGGAAAACGGAGTGACCCTCACACAAAGTAGAGAATAGAGTTTAAGATTGGCCAGCAGCCTGAACTAAGTCCAAGAATTTTTCCTTGGAAATTTCGTTCATTAACTCTTCCTTCTTTGATTGGCCAACTCTTTCCTTACTGATTTCCTGATTGGTCTTGATTTGAGTCGACAAAACCGCATTGAATAATCTGACAACACCCTTCTGGGCGACTTTCTTCAATTTTCTTTCGTGATCGATGATTTGTCTGACTTTTTCTGGCTCGCTTGATGATGGAAGAAGCTGAGTTATTCTGTGCTTATCGAGCAATGACTTCTTTTCGGAAGAAAGAGCTCTCTTGGCCTTGGCCTCGAGCTTGTCAGATTCCAACTTTTTCAACGTAACTTTGTTTCTCGCCAAAATAGGATCTTCTCTATCGTAGGCCTTTAATTTGGAGCCAATAATGGCACTGACTGCAGAAGCAAACGATTCAGAACCATCGTCAAGGTTCTTTTTCTTCTTCAATTTGGGTAAGTCTTCATCTTCTTCGGATTCTTCGCCAGTTTCACTTTCCGACTCTGATCCGGACGATACATCGTCTACATCCACTTCGTCATCGAGCTCAAGGTCATCCAATTGTTCGAGCTCAGATTCCTCTTCATCCTGTGAAACTTCAGATTCAGAAGATTCAGAAGGTTCTTCAATCTTCTCTTCTCTTTTGGTCACCTTAGCAGGCTTCTGTTTGCTGACTTTTTGTTTCTTTAATGCAGACCCCATCGTTCTTTGGTGATGGCTCATCGCAGCCAGAAAATTCATATAGATATATAGATTGGAACGGTACACGACCATTGTCTAGGTAGAAGGAAAGTAAATGAAGATTACTTTCAAGAAATGGAACATCGTTTTGATGTTAGAAACAAACGGTTTTGGAGTTCTTTAAGTGATTTTATCTAGTTCATTGGAAAGATTTTTAAGAGATATTTTTGAATAGTATCTTGTATTCAATGTATTTTGCACCCAACAAGTGATGTAATGGCAAAAACGAAAGAACATACATAAAAAGAATTGACAGTATCCAGCAAAACTGGATAATTAACTCTATTAGATTTAAACTTGAAGACTTTTCTTTGTTATCTTATTGGTCATTTTACCTATCTTTTTCCCATTTCTGATTTTTGTCTTGTTTGTTGTGGACTTTCGCGACACAAAATCAACCTATAAACAATTGTCTTACCCCAGTGAAACATGGCAACACACTTCATGAAATCACTGTCGCTGGCCCTGCCAGTATCCAAAAGGAGACGAACAGAGGACGGAATGGTTGTGGAGCTTAATACACAGCCGCTTGAAGCGCTCCGTCACGATATTCAACGCCTCACCAGCAAGATTTCTGAGACCAGAAGCCAGATCCTGGTGGTTAAAACAGAGCTTGGACACCAGGAATTCAGCTGCCAGCTTCTTGAGGATAGTTATGCTCTGTCAGCACAGCTTTTGGCAAGTTTAGAGGAAACAAAGCGAGAACTGGATGAAACTAAGCTGGCACAGCTTCAAGCCCTCGACACCAAGTACGAGTTGCACAGCAAGAACTTACGATTGTCCCACGATACCCAGGTAAACCAGCTTAAAGAAGAAACTAGTTTGGTTGTGGAACAGATTATTGGTGGCGAAGTACGCAAAAATCAACAGCTTAAGATGCAACTTGTGGCTGAACGCGACGATCTCGCCAAACAGTTGAAACTGCTGGACCTGGACCTCAACCGTAAGCTTATCCGGCTCAAGGAAGACCACAATAAGAAATTGATCCAGCTTAACAACACCATGGACGAAACTATCGACAACTTGAAGCAAGAGGTCCGGCAAATGGACTCCAGCAAACACGAAAAGCAGGCGGCTGTCGATGCTCTTCAGCAAGACTTGGCCACATTAAAGTCAACTTTGGAACGTTACACAACAATTTATGACCAGCTCAGGGAAAAGAACCGCGATAAAGTCGCTGAAGTCGATGTGCTACGTAAAAGTATCGAGATGAAGCAACAACAGATTCAAGAACTCGCCCAAACCACCAAAACCCACACCCAAGAAACCCAGGAAATGGTACAAAAGATAGACGACATTAAGGCATTCTTGGTGGACCGTGAAGACGAAAGACGTCGCTTGCATAATCTTCTTCAGGAACTTAAAGGAAATATTCGAGTGTTTTGTCGAATACGGCCACCGCTGGCAGAAGACGACGAACTTGCCTCGATCGAGACTCCAGACGACGAACTTAATGATGAGGCCAACCAGGAGTTGATTATATCGAAGGAATCGAACGATTCTTCCATCAAACTTAATGGAAACGGCATCAGTTCGTACCGTTTTCTGTTTGACCGCATTTTTCTGGCGATAAGTACCAATCGTGACATCTTTGAAGAGTTATCACAGCTCATTCAGTCATCTTTGGACGGATTCAACGTATGTGTGTTTGCTTATGGACAAACAGGATCGGGGAAGACGTTTACAATGTCTCACAACGAAGATGGAATGATTTCGTTATCCATCAACAAAATCTTTGACGATATACACGAGTTGGAGTCGCAAGGGTGGAAATACACGGTTGAAGGACAGTTTCTAGAAATCTACAATGAAAGCATAATCGATTTGTTATCGATAAATCCCAAAATTAAGTACGAAATCAAACACAACGACGCAGAACGTACCACCACCATTACCAATATTACGACAGTGTCGATTGAGTCGAAGCAACAGGCGTTTAAAGTATTGGAACTGGCAAATCGTCAACGGAAAACTGCCGCCACTAAATCGAACGTACGCTCATCTCGTTCGCATCTGATCTTTATACTTCGGTTATCGGGCCACAACTCGCGTACTGGTACCAGCAGCCATGGATCATTGAATTTGATAGATTTGGCGGGTTCTGAGCGGCTTTCAACGTCACAGGCTCGTGGTGATCGTTTGAAGGAAACACAGGCAATCAACAAATCGCTTTCGGCATTGGGAGATGTGATCTATGCGCTCCGCAACCAGCAGAAACAGCATGTACCGTTCCGGAACTCGAAGCTCACGTACCTTTTGAAACACAGTTTAGGTGGGAATTCCAAGACGTTGATGTTTGTCAATATCTCACCGTTGTTACGCAACTTTAATGAGAGCGTGAACTCGCTCCGGTTTGCGGCGAAGGTGAATACGACTAAGTTGAAGTAATGTACAATGATATGTATTTATATTCTTTTCTATTTACAGAGATGTTTTGGGGGTTGATGCCTCAGCGATAAGGTTGGTGGAAGGAGCGTAGTTTGTTGCACCCACCAACAACCCCGACAGCTTCACGTCCTGCCACAAGTCGTGGTGGTTTGCTTCGGCCCAATCAGCGACTTTTTGCTGGTCGCGTTCTTCCAAGCAGAAGTTGTGGAGCGCAAGAAGCGTATCAGAAGAAATGTCCAACTCGTAGTCGTCCATTCCTTCGGTTAATGCAAGTGCCTCGTCGACCAAGCCGTGGTAGACATGGGCAATCAAGTATTGTCGATAGATGGCGTAATTTGGTACAATCTGGAACTGTGACAAGTTGTTCCAGAACTTCTGGACGTACGCCATGTCATTGTAAGTATACGTTTTGATCATGATCTGGATCGATTCTTCGTTGACTCCACCAAGCTGTTTCGGGTTTGCCGACATCGCAAGGAACAAGTCACGGGTTCGAGGCACGTCCTGTAGATTCGAGTATGCATTCAAAATACAGTTTTGCAACTGAATATCTTGTGCTGGCAAGCTGAGGTCCATCTTGATATGTTCATGGACCTCAATCACCCCTTCCTCGTACAACTTATCGCCAAACTCCTGGAACAAGTACATGTACATGTCCCTCAGAGGAGGCAAAAAACGGTGGTTGCCGTGCATCTCGTTCTTCTTGCGGATCTGGCGAAAGATCAATAACGCTGCATGGTGCCGGTCCTTTTCGCAAAAGAACTTGATGGCTGGCAAGTAAGATTCGTAGGGAACGTGGAAGTACTTGTGGAGCTCGCCGTACAACACCCAGTTCGTTTCGTGTGTCGTTTCGCCCGTGTAGCTGGTGACAAAACCGTGCAACAAATCAAAGAGCTCACGGTACTTGGAACTCCACGGCTGGTCGAGAGGAAGTTTGACAAGCGAATCTGCGTCTATTTGCGGCAATTCTCGCTTCAACATCTCGATAGTATCGCCAACACATTCTGCTTGCAACATACGGGCAGCAAGAGCCTTGACTGCCACCGCATTGCACTGTGAGCCAACCATCTGCTGCTTGATTTTGGTGAAAATCGGGAATATGCTCGTGATGTCGTCCATGTTGCGGCACAATACAACAATAAGGTCGTTGAGGGTTGCACCAACGGAAGGATCAAGTTCGCTTGACCACTGTGCCAATGCCTGGAGACTATCGTCAAAGATATTGATAGCCTGAACGTGATCGTCGCTGGCAATTGCCCGATCGATGCGGTACTTGTACGAATGTACCGACGGATGAATTGTCTTGAAGTGGTTGGTGACAGCTTGAGTAAAGTGGCCGCGTGGCAGCACTCCAGCCACCATTGCTGCCTGAATAATTCGCGTGTACAATTCGCCAGCATCAACTTCAAATTGTTTGATACATTCCAACACGTTTTGGGCAACGTCTGCCTCCAGAGACCCATCGAATTGCTGTAAGACGGCGGCCTGTGCTCTAATTGCCGGTGAGAACTTGATATCGTCAGCCACCACGAACTCTGCCAACATGTGGCCCAACTTTGGGGCGTATTCCCATGCTGCTGGCAACAAGTACTCGATGAGCGATTCGTTTTCCAAGTCCTGGCGAAAGATTTCGGTTCTGACCTCGTTGAAGCGGAGTTCGTGCGGTTCCTGTTCCATGAACGCGAGGATCTGTGCTGCCTGCTGCACAAGTTCGGCGTTCTGTGAAACAGAGCTGAGTTCGGCCGCGAGTTTGGCCAAATGCAGCGACACGCCAGTATCGATTTCGCGGTGGTTGGCGTGGCTCAATAGTATGCTGGTGGTGTACTGGATATGGTCGATGTTACGTTCCAAGTCTTTAAATTCGTGGACTTGGGGAAGCTTGTCGCTGTAGAGCGACTCGATGTATGCAATGTAGTGGGTATAGAAACTCGAGTCGATTATGGAGGTTGCGGCTGGGCTCTCTGCAAGCTGCTGGAAGAGCTGGAGACGCAATGTACCGCGTTTCTGGTGATGCTGGAGCAACTCATCGGTAAACTTTGCCGTGAGGTGCTGGCTATGGTTGAGCAAGAGACTTGGGAGCACCTGATCAGCGTGATCGGCACTTGCGAGTCCCTGAGCCAAGTCGATGAGATGGATCATAGTTTTTGTGGGGATTTCCTGTTCCAAGAGCACCGGAGCCAACACCGCCATGTACTTGGGGATACGTGGTTTCTTGTGACGGGCAAGGGCAGCGGCGGTGGTTTCAAACAACTGGAGAAGTACCGGAGGAGGAAGGAACGCGGTGGAGTTGTGATGGAGACGGTACAATTCCATGAACCCGGCGTTCAACGCCTCGATGGTCCGGTTGTTGTATGTGTTGGTGTTATTGATAAGTTCTCCAAGCTTTGTTTCGAGCATCGACGTCCGGAGACGTGCTGGCATCTCGGTGGTCCGCACATAGTGCTTGATGGTCCGCGATAAGTCGTTGGTTTCGCCTGCATCTTCCACAATAATCGCACTGGATTTTTGGGGTGGTGCTGCACTACGCTGGAAAACACTCAACGGATTCGTCCACGACCGAAATCGCACCTGAACGTGTCTGGCAGCCACTACTCGGTACATTTATCTCGTGGATGAATGGATTGGATTTTTCGCATCGCCAAATTTATTCTAAAATATAAATATATATACAATTTTTTTTTTCCTTCTTCGTTCTTTATTCTCTAGGATCATACTCTGGCAAATGTTTCTGTAACCGTTTGATGGCCCAGTTGTTGCCAACAAACTTGACATCGAGGTCGCTTGCTCCTTCTGTGTACGTGTACTGTTTCCAGAACGCCGGGCTCTTGAACCGCACGTCTTCCGGGTTAAAAATCCCGAGCGACTCACGAATACTGAGCACCGCCTGCCGCAACTCGGCTGCCAACCGCGACCGGAGATCCTGTACTTCGGCTCCGTTCATCAATTCGGGTGACAAGTCGCTGGGTTTCGCCGGATCAATGAATTTCTGGCACAACTGGCGCCATTTCTGGCGGTACTCCTCGATCCGGGCGTCCAGAAACGCATCGCCAATCGTAATATGTATTTCCGAGCCCATGTTGGCCGGTAAGTACCGCTTGAAACCCTTTTCGGCGGCATCTTCCGGTGCCACCTTCTCAAATCCGTAGGCAAAGATCGGAACCACCACTGGCGCCCGCGTGCTTTCCAAAATCAACCTAGAAACCCCCCATTTAAAGTACCGCATCGAGTTCTGGTGCGGTTCCTGGAGCTGGAGCACGAATCCCTCGGGGAATACATGGAACCAGCTGGTTTTGCTGCGTACAAATGGCGATTTCGACATAAGCACGCCGGTGGATTCCGGTGACGGCTTCACATGCGATACAAGTGCCTTATTGGTGCCCTGGGCGAGTCCCTGGAGCAACGTAGGCTTTTCGATGTCTTTTACGCCCGGCAGATACTCGAGATCAAGCGTGTCGTCCGGAGAAAGAATCCGGATCGCCGCATCGACTGATCCTTGGAACGGGCCCAGGCCAAACCTTTTGGTTCCCAAGATTTTGCCCAAGTTGAAGAACCATGAGAGTGTCTTGTTTGAGAAACAGACGTTATCGGCACCAAACCCCCAGCGGATAGTGTCGATATCGAAATGGTAACGCCATGGCAACGCAGCGTAGAAAGCAGGGTCATCCACCACCGACATGTGGTTCATGACTGTAAGGAGAGAGCGGTTTTCTTGTCTGGCTTTCGCCAATGCGGCGTCGAGTTTATGGACGTTTGAGAGTTTGGGGTTGTAGAAAGTATTCATCACGATCTTTGAATGGAGAATCATTGCCATACACGTAGCGTGTGAGGCATAGTTCCACCATGGCGATGTCCGTGGATACTCACGAAGAAAGTCTTCGCCTCTGCTAAGCACGTCCTCAAAAGACATGAGATGATTTAATCGTGAGAAACGTGCAAAAAAGCAGTTGATCACCCAAAAAAAATGTAGAAAAAGTATAATGTAGTGAATGAAATAAAAAGTAGAGAAAATAAAAGGAAATAATAGAAAGAATTGGAAGATTAACGTAGTGAATATTTACAGAGTTGACAATTAATTGCAATACAATTGGCAGAGTATTATTAAATGGAAATAATCTGTTAATGAATTAATCAATGGCAAATGAATCAATCAATGGCAAATCTTTCTTTTTTTTTGGCTTTTTTGACTATTCAATTGTCATGGAATCCTGCAAATTCAAATCACTGTTCTCTGTCTATCAACCAGCGAATATCGACTTCGTCTCCGTTATCAACCTGCTGTAGAAACAGGCTCCAGAAATTTTCAAACTCTTCGGCATACTTGGCAAGTGGCGGTTCGTGCTCGATTCCAAAGTGCTTGTAGTCGTGGCCCAAGATCTCCAGCAGAAAGTCGGCAAAGTCCAGCTGGTGGATCACTGGCGGCACTATCCATTCACAATCGTGGATGTTCAGAACACGGTACTCGTCGTAGGAAATGTTGTTGGCCACACACAACTGTTTGAGTGTCATTTTGTACTCGATATCTTCGCCATTGTAGCGCAGAAGCGCAGCCACCAGCGGCACCACCGCGAGCGCCGTCTCGTGCACGTACGTGCCGGGAACAAAGAGCCGATTGAAGTTGAGACGAAACATCAACGAATCAAGCTCGGCGGCTGTGGCCACGCGGTAATGGCTGCGGTAGTCGATTGACGGCACGTAACGTTTAAGCAGTTGCATTTGTGGCTGCGAAAAAGCGAAATCGCTTGCTCTTTTTTGCAGCTGTAACAGCAACAACATCGATACCCCAAAAATCAATGGATCCATTTCTCGCCAAGTACACCGCCTGTCAAACAGCCGTGCTTAGAAAGTATCAAAAGTTTCGCCAGTATTCCATCAACTTTGTTCCTGGCCCAATTCCCACCCATCTTCTCTACTTGGTGCTACGTCTGTCGCGCACCATCACTACGCTGCAAGCCATCCGTATCTTGGGCTTGGACCCCACAAACCCCAATCACATGCTTGTTTACGGGGCCTTGGAACAATCACTACAAAATTTGCTACATGAAATCTTTTCCAAGACATCAGCACGCAATCTCGCCGAGTATCCGCTCACTAATCTCCGTGAAGCGTGCTACGAGATCGCGCACCGCTACAGCGGTATGTTTTTCGTGCCGATAAAACACATCAAAACCGTCCACATTCTGGAAACAGAATCAGAACAAGTGGAACTTATCACTTATGCTGAAAAGTTCCATCAAATGTGGATCCTTGCCGCAATTCTCAAGAAATTAGCTTCTTCTTCTTCTACAAATGCTGGTGCTAACTGCGCTTAACAAAAAGTGCTCATCGCATCGCCTGTACATAATTAATTTTTCTGTCTTAAACTACATCGAAATTTTTCATCTCATCTCTTTACTTCCTTCAAACCACCATGGCTAAGATTAAGAAGAGAGGCGTCTCCGGAAACGCAAAGAACTTTATCACGAGAACCCAAGCGGTTAAGAAGTTACAGGTCTCGTTGGCAGACTTCCGTCGTCTCTGTATCTTCAAGGGGATATATCCAAGAGAACCCAGGAACAAAAAGAAGGCCAACAAGGGATCGACCGCCCCTGTCACCTTCTACTACTACAAAGACATACAGTACTTGCTCCATGAGCCTGTTTTGGCCAAGTTCAGAGAACACAAGACCTTTGCTAAGAAATTGCAGCGTGCACTCGGCCGTGGTGAAGTCAGCGATGCCCAAAAGTTGGAGATCAACAGACCCAAGTACACCTTGGAACACGTCATCAAGGAACGGTACCCAACATTCTTGGATGCTTTGAGAGACTTGGACGATCCATTGAACATGTTGTTTCTTTTTGCTAACATGCCTGCCACCGACAAGGTCTCGCATCGTGTCACCAAGGAAGCCGAACGTTTGTGCAACCAATGGTTGGCATACGTCGCAAAGGAAAGACTTGTCAAGAAGGTCTTTGTTTCCATCAAAGGTGTCTACTACCAGGCCAACGTTAAGGGCCAGGAAATTAGATGGTTGGTGCCTTACAAGTTCCCTACCAACATTCCAAGTGACGTCGATTTCAGAATCATGTTGACGTTCTTGGAGTTCTACTCGACCTTACTTCACTTTGTGTTGTACCGTTTGTACAACGACGCCAACTTGATCTATCCACCAACCATCGATATCGAAAAATTGAAGGGTATCGGCGGATTGTCCAGTTACGTGTTGCAGTCGAAGGAACAAGGTGTACAGGCCTTGTTACCAGCAGAAAAGAAGCATGAAGACACCACCGAAGTTGAAGGAAAGGAATTGGATGCTGCTGAGCTTTCCAAGGCGTTGGCTGCTGACCAGCAAGAAGAAGAAGCAGCCGAAACCAACGAAGACGTGGAAAATATCGAGTTGGACGAGTTTGAAGCTTCCAACAAGACTACAGGTGACTTGTTGTCTCAACCATCGAAGTTTGCTTCGCCTACTTCGACCTTGTTCTCAAACTTTATATTCTACATTGGCCGTGAAGTGCCATTAGATATCTTGGAGTTCTGTATCTTGACCTGTGGTGGACAGATTGTATCCGAGATTGCGTTGGATAACTTAAAGATCAACGACCCCGAAGCATTCAAGAGATTGGAGTTGTCCAACATCACGCATCAGATTGTCGACAGACCCAAGTTGAACGAAAAGGTCGCGGGACGGACGTATATCCAGCCACAATGGGTTTTCGATTCTCTTAACAAGAGCGAACTCTTGCCTGTAAGCAAATATGCTCCTGGTGAAATCTTGCCTCCACATTTATCGCCATGGGGAGATGCAGGCACGTACGATCCTAATGCCGAGCTTGCACCTGTTGAAGATGAAGACGAGGAAGACGAAGAAGAAGTAGAGGTTGAAGAAGGTGATGAGGACCAGGAAGAAGAAGAAGAAGAAGAAGAAGAAGAAGAAGACGAAGATCTCAAGGAACAGAAAGAGTTGGAGATGGAAGCTGCTGGTATCAAGTACTCTGAAGCACCTAAGGCTGATGAAAGTAACAAGAAGAAGAAGAGTGCCAAGAGACCTGCTGAGGACGAAGAAAAGGAGTTGAAGAAGATCATGATGACCAACAAGCAACGTAAGTTGTACAAGAAGATGCAATACGGCATTGAAAAGAAGGAAACCAGACAAGAAGAGTTGACCAAGAAGAGAAGAAAGATAGAAAAGACCAAGGCTCAATTGGATAAGTTAAAGTAGAATATAAGCGTTAGATAAATAAAAAAAGATAATCAAAGTAAGGTTGTAATTTTTCAGATTCCAAAAAAAAAAAGATGGAGGGAGATTATGCTTCGCCGATTTATACATGTCGGAAAACGACTTACCAAAGTCGAGGCAGCGGATCTTATTCGGAATTCCACGTGGCGTGTGACGGATCTTATCAGGAACACGAAACAGGATGCCAAAACGATAGATATTGATGCAGCAACGATACGAAAGATGCTCAAGCTTTCGGGGCTTCGGAGCGACATTAGGCCGGCCGATGAAGCGGTATTGGTGCAGTCACTTAAGGAACAGATGGCGTTCATCAAACATCTTTACAACGACAACGATACTCAGGGCTTTACTGGTAAAGATTCGAGCAACGAGACGTATTTCCGCTTGGTGGCTCTGGACCATCTCCATCATGCGAACCAGCCACTTACACTCGAGGCATTGCAGCAGCAAATCGACGAGTTGGCTACAGAAATCGATCCTGCCAAGGGCGAGACCAACGGCTTTGATATCGGTGAATTGCATCCACGGCACAAGACATATTTTAGTATACATAGTTAAAACAGCATTTTAGCGGGCGGTGACCCGTGAATCCATGAACATTCTGTCGGGAATCTCGAGAGTAAACAAGTTCTTTAAGAACTCCTGGAGCCGAACCAAGTCCTTGGTTCCATGTGTAATGAGATCGACATCGGTGGCCTTTGCGATGTTAATGTAGGCCCGGATTTGAAAGGTATTGGTTTCGTCCAAGAGTTTGATACCAATCTTCGCATCAGCGGGACTAGGAGCCGTGTCGTCTCGAATAAACAACTTGAAGATCTCAATGACGATATCTCCGTGGAAGAATCGAATTCCCTTGAGCCAGTATTGGTTCACGACTTCGTAGCCGAGTTCTTCGATGAACTGGAGAAATGAGTCCTTACGCGATTCATCATCGTCTACCACTACCATATCGTCGTCCGAGGTGTCTTTTACAATTGTATGGGTGTGTACCAAGGTGCTTTCGTAGATGGTTTGTGCTGAACAGGCCTGGTTCTTGCCGGCAATGGGAATGTCTGAGATTTGAAGCGTCCAGTTGCGAGAAGTATCTTCACCGGTGAAAAGACGGTCGACCGCGGTGGTATCGTCATGTCTTATGGGTTTGGTGATATCGATGGAGTCGCTGGAGCTTTCTGTCCATGTGGTGATGCATTTCATGTAGTACTGTTCGATCTGGTTGACTTTTCCTGGCTCGAGCTTGGGACGGAAAACATGATGTGGCCGTGTTATAAGCGTATATGTAGCGATTGGTTGTGGCGAGGTGAGACCAGTAAGTGCTTGGAGCGTAGAGATCGTCTGGATATACTTTGAATGAGGAATAGACGATACAAGTGAAAGCTGGTGCACCATGTTGCTCGTAGGATGGTATCTTTATATTTTCTAAATTTCAGCTTGGTGTTTGATTTATAAAAACCACACAACAGAAGGAATACCTTCATCTGATGTTTCTTCGGAAGAAACCTTCTGATGATTCTTCTGTTGACTCTTTTGTTGATACTTCTTTTCTTTTGGTAATTCTTCTTTGGTTGTTCGTTTCTTCTTCTTTTCTTCACGGATTATTCTACAATATCTTTCATTACTCTTGTATTACATATACTATTGTTCTTTCTTTTCACTAATCGAAGTGTCTTCTGTAAATGCAACCACGATGAAACCAATCAACACCACATTGGCCATCAATGCTGCCAATCCACCGCTCACAATTGCATTGTTGCTGAACAAGTACTGGCATACAAAGAACGTCACGATTGGCAACGTAATCATCGCCGCCGTGAAAAACACCAACTTCTGCACCACCGAGCTGTTGTTGCCGTTAGTATTCAAACTTCTCTTTACTTCTCTTTACTTCTCTATTCGTCACTTTACTTACCTTGGAATATCTGCTGCCATGGTTTGGGTAGTGCAACGACACTGTTTTTTTTTCCCTCACCAAATAAATCGTTGACGCCGCTTGTTCTCCCTCTTCACCACGCAATGAAACCTGTTTCCGTACTTGCGCTTGCCGCCACCGTTGCTGCGTTTGCCGACACTGGTGCGTTCTACTCGCTGGAACTGTTGTCCGGTGATTTCAACTACATAGCGCCGGCCGCTGCGGTATCGCACGCCGTCGAACGCTGGTCCCACGCCCTCTGCCACGCCGGCACACCGCTCGTCATCTACCGTGTCGATAGCTTGGACAACGTGGCATTGCCTCAGGAAGGCACACATCTCAAGCATGTCCACTATTCTTCGCCCAGTGACCTCGATTTCGCTCTCGACCCCGCCTGCTCCGCCAACAACGACCCTCTCGTCACCATTATCGACGTAGAAGACTCCCACAACCTCCAATTCCCTTCGGGCCCATTCATCGTCCAGCAGAAACCTCATTTCCGTGGTATCATGGACTACATCAAGGAAGAAGTCATTGATAACCTCAAGTCCAACGCCCACACCAACTGGAAACGTGATGCCGACGACGTAGCAGAAGAAGAAGACATAGACGAACTGAAGTTGCTGGAGGATATCGAACAGGATTTCAGAAAAGCAGAACAGTTCATTGTCGAGGAAGGCGACGAGACCTTGACTGTGCTTGAAAAGACAGCTGCTTCGGGCAAGGTCACCACCAAGAACAACAATGGTAACCTTTTCGAAAAGTACCAGTACTTTACTCCAGGAATCTGGCTGGCGATTCTTGTGTCGGCCTTCTTGCTCTCGATTTTGTACGTGGCTGTGTCGTGGGTCGCTTCCATTGAAATCACGTACAGTTCGTTCGATAAGCAAATCGACTACGAAAAGAAGACAGAATAATCAAACTTTTTATAAATTTTTCATCTATTTTAATTTTGTTATCTTTTTGTTGTTTTTAGTAGACGTATGGCACGATTTTGTACGGCACCAACTTCTCATACTCGTCCCAGTGCTTACCGTACTTGGCTCTACACTTGGCTTCGTCTCTGGTTTGACGGTGGAGCAACAATACACCAAAGTAAATGGCGTAAAAGTATGTCAATGGAGTCTGGAAGCCGGTAGGAAGACACCATGAAACACCAATGAGCCAGTCACCCAAGTAGTTGATGTGTTGGGACTTGCCCCACCAGCCGTCACAGAGCAAGCGGGATCCAGTGTTGGTCTTGATACTCTTGAGATGGTCCAATTTACCTTGTCTGAACTCGGACTTTTGGGTGTTGGACGAGTTAAAGATCCAGTAACCAAACAACATAAGCACAACAATAAGCACGACATTCACGGTTCCCAATTCCAACGTGTTTTCAGGAAGAGCAAGGTAACGACACTGGAGCGAGTATGACCATGGAACCCATGCCAAATCACCAAAACTCAACATAAACCCGAAACCATCGGTGGTAATATCCATCATGCTCAATAATCCTTCTTCATTAAGCACCCCGTCAAAGATATAAAACGCTTGAAGCACATTCATAAGCACTAACGAGTCTGTGACGTGTCCCAAAGAATGGTACTGTTGATGGGCACACGATAAGTTGATGAGGAGCCACAACAACATGCCTGGACGCAACTCGCAGAACAACTTGATGTCCCACGAACCGATCCGTGGATTGAGTTCACGGCCAATAAACCAGTCATAAATCACGTTGCCGGTGTTTCCGTTCACCGACAAGATTCTTTCCTTGGTTCCCTTGCCATTGGTCTTGGTTAACGGAACAAACGACACGATGTAGACAAATACCGCGAGGAAAAACGACGATAACGTCGTTGTCCACACCAACTGCAACTGGTGGTCGTAGATAAACTGGAGTTCGGGCAAGCGGCGGTCAGGAGAGGCCCAGAGACGTGCAAGCAACACTGCCACGAGGGTCGACGACATCGCCAACCCGTTGATTTTGTAGTCCAACTTGGTACCGTCTCTAAGCGCGATGCCTTTCATGTGTTTGCCGGGCAAAACGAAGTCGAGTGCCACCAAACCAAAGAACCAAAGAAGGTAAACCAGCCAGACCTTTGAGTCGAACGCGAGAGCCCACAATTCTGCCCAGGAACCCGGCAATTGTGCTTTGATGGCGTTGACATCGAACGCGATGCCTTGGAGCGAGTAGGTTTCGTTTGCGAGGTATGAAAAAAGGGTCAAGAGAAGAGGAAGGCCGATCGTGATGCCAATGGCACCAGGAAGTCCACTGAACTCACGATGAGTGGTGTGAGGATTAAGAGAAGACATGACGTTTAGAAAAGCATCTGTTTACGATTTATAAAGGTGCGCGGAACGAGAAACGAGGAACGAGAACGACAACGAGAACGACAACGAGAACGAAAAGTACGAGAACGAAAAGTAAAAGAACGAGCACAAGAAAACCAAGTGAAATATCGTAGATATATTTAGAAATATAAAAGGTACACCAAAGAGAATGGTCAAGAATTCTTTAAAAGAAAGTGAAGTAAAGAAATGGTTTTAAAAAGTTGATTAAAAATACAAAATGAAAACAAAAAAAATTTTTGAAAATAGGTTAAAACGAGATCAGTCCGTCAGATCATAAGGTTTGAAGGATTGTGAGCAGGTATAGTAAAACCATGCTTGTGGGTATTTTTGAGGACAACAATAAACTTTATACAGATACAGAGAATCCAGAATCCCGGTAGAATTACCGAATTGAGGACAAGAGAAGCCTGGAATACATAATGACGAATGGGTCGCCTAGAGGTACAAATATGAGCCGGGATCAAATACGAATTTGTGCTGGTGATGTTTGAGGGCACCGTTAAGATTCTACCGTGAAACATTTTTGTGCTGGGGGCCCCAGAAGCCTATCAATTTTTTTTTTTAAGTTACAGCTTATTACATGCAGCCCGAGGCTGTTGGAACCTTATAGCGGGGGACACTTTTCACGTGTCAACAACAGTACTCTTGCTACATTGTTCTGGTGCTATTGTGGATTTAGTGATGACCTTAACTCCGTCCGATCTCAGCAAAGCCCAGGTTGACTAAGCTTTAAATTTTAGGAGCTGCTGCAGTTCCAGCTGGGTTCGGCAGAACGTGGTGGTTAGTTATACATAGAATTCTTTCCTTTTTTAGGGTCATGTAAGCTGCACTAGGGTATAAAAGCCGGCAAGTGTGTATGTGGCAATTGGCGTGTTGCACGGTGCAACGGTGTCTTGAATCGGTGTAAGTGGCCGATGCGAAAACGGTGTTGTCGAGTGATGTTTGGGAATTCTTCCTATTTAGGAAATCAAATTACTCGCATGTTAATTACACGCGTTTTCTGATCTGACAATACCTTGTCTGGCCCTCGCGCGCGCAGTCGGAGCTGCGCCAGGGTTTGTGGAACCCGGGATGACTATACAATAATGGGACTTGGACTGGAGATCCAGATCGTTTGTGGCTATGGGTTTCTGGTGGTTGTACGGATGTGGGTTTCTAACTTAGGGTGTCAAATCTTCGACTTAGATGGGGGGTTTTTTGTCTCACATATTCTGTCTATGGTTTATTTATTTTTCTCTCCTCGATCTCCCGGCCAACCACCTTTTTCGACCGCCGTCACTCATTAGCCCCTAGCGTAACTCCCCTCCTCTCTCTCTCTCCCCTTAGATACAATGTCAATGTGGGCCATTACAAACATACACAAAAATTACTCTGTTTGTCTTTACACTTTTTTTTTTTGTTCGGATTTACCGTTCAGACTGTATAGTTATCTTGCTATCTCGTCTAACACAAAAGGTTGCACAATAGTGGAATTTTTTCTCCAAGTCTCGTTCGGCTCTCCCATTTATTAAATTTCATCTCGCCCATTTCCCGTCATTTTCCAATCCTCTTTTGGCGCTTTTTTTTTAGAATCCCTCCTCCCACCAACCACAGTTCCTTCGTTCCTTCTTTTTCAGTCTGCTCTCTGTCTTCCGCTGGCTACGAACTCCTCAATCCCCTCCACCCACACACACACACACAATAACTTCAACAACAACCACAGGGCCCACTTCACCTTTCCTCTAAAAACCATCCTTTTTTTCTGTTCTTTTTTAGGAGATGCATCCCGATACTTTGGCCGTAGACACCCGTTACGAACCAGTTTATCTCCAGATGTCTGACTATCCTGACAACCCTGTCCAGCAGAACGAGTTCCAGCAAGCACTTTACCAGCAGCTTCCGCCGCAAGGCCAGCTTCCGGCGCAGTACGTGTTTTCCGATTCCGCGACACAACAACCGCCGGTTGTTCAACAACATCCCGCTCTCCAACACATGTACGCGCCCCAGCGTGCCAGTGCATCGTCTGGAAGATCGTCAGTGTCGTCAACATCGTCACTAGCCGCCGCTGCTGCCACTGCTGCCGCTTCTACCGCGGCACAGAGCCCACCCCAGAAAAAGAAACGCGGCCGTCCACCTAAGCCAACATCACTCACCAACAAGATCACCACCACCTTGAACATCAACGTCTCACCCATGAGCTCAAGTCCCACAGCCGAGTCCCAGTCCAACCAAATTGTAAAGCAGGGCGTGCCAGACTTTTTTACTCCGCTCATGAAGGTCTCACCCACGATCCGGGGCAAGAGAAAGCGCAAAAATACTCTGGCACACACGTCGCCCACCAAGAAGAAACAACAGCTTCAGAACATGGGCCTTGGCATCTCGCCAATCTCATCGGTGATCAACGACAACGCCTTCACGACGCCGTACCAAATCAACTCAAAGACCATGGACAACATCTCGATGATCACGCTGTCCAATGATGCCACCAACAACGGTGGCGGCTTCTACAGCACTCCACCATCATCTGCAGCGAAGAATCTGTTCCCAAACTATCTTGCCACGCCACAATTCGAAGCTGATGCCAAGCTCGCGTTTGCGACGCCCGGCAGCTCGGTCAAGGCGTATACGCCAGCTTTGGGCAGTCAAACGTCACCTACACCAACCAATAACACCTCAAACAGCATCAGCATCCATAACAAGAACTTGTTGCCTCCGGTGTCGTTGGTGTCGACTTCTCCCTCAAACAAACTGACTCGGGCCAAGAAAGAGGAAGCTAACAACTTCCTGTTGAGTATCACCGTCGACGGACTGGGCAAGGCCATGTTATCGAGTGACTTCTTTGCCACATCGACCAAACCGAAGTTATCCCACTCAAAGTCGGTGATTGGGATCGAATCTCAGCACGCTGGCGCCGACAAGGGCCCGGGGCTCAAGAGACACAACTCTGATAATTCGCATGTGGTGTCGATGAGCCAGTCAGCGTCGCAGAACCAGGGCTTGTTTTCCATCAATGAGTCCTACAACAGCAAGAACAATACCAGCAGCTCCCAGAGTCAGCCGGTACTGTCCAGTAATGGAGGGGTGTTACCTGAAACACCCAACTTTAAGGAAAACTACATGTATTGTTCCACGGGCCTCACGCCCAACGCCGCTTTACCTTTTAACTTAACTCCTCAGTTCAATTCGATGATGTACTCGATGATGAACATCAACTCTCCAATGAAACGAGGCGTCAGTAGCCAACAGTTCATGATGAATCAGGAATTCTTTGTGAATGGAACGCATGATGGAACGCAGGACGAAACCCAGCAGCTGCAACTGCAACAGTCTCTGCAAGACATCTTCTACAACCCGCAACAACTGCAATCACAACTGCAGCTGCAACTGCAACAGCAGCTGCAACAGCAACAGTTCAACGAAACCATCCAGATGACCGATTTGATGGCTATGAGCTCCTCGGAAATCCAGCAGACACCCCAACCATCGCATCAACGGCAATCCTCCTACGATTCGGGCGATGCCAGATTAGCATTAAAGAAAATCATCCACGTTAAGAAAATCTAATCCAATCCAATCCAGAAATCCCACCATGCGAATCTCCTTCACGTTCTCAAATGCTGTCTACAAGATCGATCAATTTGATTCTTGGTTAGAACGTCTCCCCCATTTTCAACGGGTGCTGGAGATAACATTGTCAATCCCATTTTTTTTACATATATTTGTTATTCATTTCCCCACGTTGCCTACACATTGACACTATTTATCTTATATATTTTTGCAATCTTTCTTTCTAGTTGTCTCCATATCTAATTACTATGTCATAAGAGCTACAAAACATATCGTACCATCCATCATGAAGATATTTGCGTAATTTTCAGTCTGAATGTGTATATTTCGGTCTGGCCTCTGAACGTTATTTTTTTAGTTTTATTCTTTCAAGTTTGAAACTCACACGACTTGCATCGCCAGAATGAAAAAATTTTCAAATCGTATAAAAAGTCCAGGAGTTCCCAGTGAAAAATTTCTCCTTTAGTTGTTGATAACATAAAAAAATGTCTCACAGAAAGTACGAAGCACCACGTCACGGTCACTTAGGTTTCTTGCCAAGAAAGAGAGCTGCTAAGCATCAAGGTAGAGTTAAGTCCTTCCCAAAGGATGTCAAGTCTAAGCCAGTTGCTTTGACCGCTTTCTTGGGTTACAAGGCCGGTATGACCACCATCGTCAGAGACTTGGACCGTCCAGGTTCTAAGATGCACAAGCGTGAAGTCGTTGAAGCTGCTACCGTTGTCGACACTCCACCATTGGTTGTCGTTGGTGTCGTTGGTTACGTCGAAACCCCAAGAGGTTTGAGATCTTTGACCACCGTTTGGGCTGAACACTTGTCTGAAGAAGTCAAGAGAAGATTCTACAAGAACTGGTACAAGTCCAAGAAAAAGGCTTTCACCAAGTACTCTGCTAAGTACGCTCAAGATGGTGCTCAAGTCGAAAGAGAATTGGCCAGAATCAAGAAGTACGCTTCCGTCGTCCGTGTCTTGGCTCACACCCAAATCAAGAAGACTCCATTGTCTCAAAAGAAGGCTCACTTGGCTGAAATCCAAGTCAACGGTGGTTCTGTCTCCGACAAGGTTGACTGGGCCAGAGAACACTTTGAAAAGACTGTCTCTGTTGACTCTGTCATTGAACAAAACGAGATGATTGACGTCATTGCTGTCACCAAGGGTCACGGTTTCGAAGGTGTTACCCACAGATGGGGTACCAAGAAGTTGCCAAGAAAGACCCACAGAGGTTTGAGAAAGGTTGCTTGTATTGGTGCTTGGCATCCAGCTAACGTTGAATGGACTGTTGCTCGTGCTGGTCAAAACGGTTACCACCACAGAACCTCCATCAACCACAAGGTCTACAGAGTTGGTTCTGGTGCTGACGAATCTAACGGTGCTACCGAATTCGACAGAACCAAGAAGACCATCAACCCAATGGGTGGTTTCGTTAGATACGGTAACGTCAAGAACGATTTCGTCTTGTTGAAGGGTTCTATCCCAGGTGTCAAGAAGAGAATCGTCACCTTGAGAAAGTCCTTGTACGTTGACACTTCCAGAAGAGCCACCGAAAAGGTTAGCTTGAAGTGGATTGACACTGCCTCTAAGTTCGGTAAGGGTAGATTCCAAACCCCAGCTGAAAAGCACGCTTTCATGGGTACCTTGAAGAAGGACTTGCAATAAATAAGTTAGATTTCTTTTTGTTTATCTAATTTCATTTGTTGGTCAAAGCGTTATAGGATAGTTTCTATAGATATTTATAACTATAAATGATTATCTTATGCTAAAGTATTGTAATAAAAAGTGCTCTTTTTCTCGCTCTCTTTTTTATGTATGTGAAAAAAAACTGGTAGTTTGAAGATTAATATTTTTTGTTGCGTTCTCACTGAAAAATCTCTTCTCATCTCATCTCCAACCTTACTTGCCCAAGATGTCTGCCAGTAGACAAAGAGTGCAACAGGTACGCAGTGCTACCTTGCCTGCTCAGACTACTCCAGAGCAACGGTACTGGAGAGGATACACGAATCCGCAATTAATCAAGGAAAATCATCCCATAAACCATATCCACTTCAACCCCGTCTCGCCCAATGATTTTGCCATTACATCGTCCACCCGGATCCAGATCTTCTCATCCAAGACCAGACAGGTCATCAAGACATTCAGCAGATTTAAGGATATCGTGTACTCTGGTGAGTTCAGATATGACGGAAAGTTATTGGTGGCTTCCGATGCCACTGGTCTCGTCTCCATCTACGACAGCTACCAGCCCCGTAACTTGTTGGTAAGCTTGAACCCATCCACACATCCCACACATGTGGCCAAGTTCCATCCAACCATCGGTAACCAGTTGATTACCGGTTCCGACGACAGAATCGTTCGTTTGTACGATATCTCACAGACTACCAAGGGTCCTATTCTCGAATTCGACGACTCATACCACGGAGATTATATCAGAAGCGCCAGTTTCATTCCTGGCAACCCCAATTTGATCTCCACCGGTTGTTACGACGGGATTGTGCGTATTTTCGACACCAGAGAGTCGTCGACCCACAACCAGCAGTTGGTAGCCCAATTCAACCATCATAACCCTGTCGAAGATGTGCTTGCAATTTCGGCCACGACATTGGCAAGTGCTGGTGGTCCTCAAGTGAAGATTTGGGACTTGTCCAGAGGCTCGCAGATCCATTCCTTGAACAACTTCACCAAAACCGCCACGACTTTACACAATACCGGCGACCGGGGCTTGTTGGTAGGGTCTTTGGACGGCCATGTCAAGATTTTTGACTACACTACATCGAACTGGGATGTCAAGTTTGGCTGGAAGTTTGGCAGTGGCGGTGTTTTGAGCTGTGCTGTCTCTCCAGCCTCTAACAACCATAAGCATTTTGTCACCGGGTTGACATCCGGGTTGATCTCCATACGGACAAGAAAAACTGAACCTAAGGTTCAACAGGGGGTCAAGGAAGAGAAGTCGAATGCATACAACAGAATGATGAAGGGTAGAGACTACAAGGGAGAAGAAGAGCATCGCATAATCCACTCGAGTACTACGCAAACCAAAAAGTTGAAGCAGTTTGAGAAGCACTTGAATGCTTTCAGATGGACAGAGGCGTTGGACAGTGCATTTGCCTCGGGTTTGCCCAAGGAACACACCATAACCGTGTTGAACGAGTTGAAAAAGAGAGGTAAGATCAGAATCTCGTTGTACGGGAGAGATGAAATATCATTGTTGCCTATTCTACAATGGTTTACCAAAAACTTGGAAGACGTCAGATCTATCAACTTGATCTGTGACTATATTGCTGTTATCTTGGAGATGTACGGCTCTTTGATGGACAAGAGTGTTGTGTTGGAAGAATGCTTTGCCAACTTGTTGAAAAAGATCAACGTCGAGGTAAAAAAGTGCAGGGAAGCCAACGAAATCGGCGGTATGTTGGAGTTGTTAACCGTATAGTGTAATATAGCAAAGATACAAAGGAGTGTGTTTCTCTCATTCACCATTTTCTCCGTCTCTTTTTGACTTTCTTTTCTTTCCCTACGGTATTTTTCTCGACAACTTGTCGACATCCGTCACTGCAAAACCACTTGAGTTTTCCAGTAGTATACTTGAGGGCTTCGACTCGATTGAGTAAACCCACACATTTGTAGTGGAACCATTCGCCATTAGGACACGAATCCTCGTTATCGCACGCTATCATATCTCCGAACGAACCTTGCTTACAGAAACAATATTTGTTGGTATCCTCTTCTGGCTCCACCGCCTCCTGTGCAAGGGGAACAACAACTTGTTGTTTCTTTGGTTTTATCTTCTTCTTGCTGTTGTTGTATGCGGGTTTTTTGGGTTCTTTATGGATCTTTGGTTTGTGTTTCGCTCGTGGTAGTTTCAATACAAGTTTTATTCCTGACGGTACGCTGGCTTTTGTGCGGCTCTGTTTCTTGTACTCACGCTGTGCTTCTTTCTGTGATACTAGAGGGTTTTCTTCGTAATGATCTTCGAGTTGTTTGCGTAATTCGTTTTGCTGGGCAATGATTTCGTCATTCTGGTTGTTCTTAGTTGTTTGGGCAATCTGTTGGAGCTGGGCGACTTCTTCACTCAAGCAAAACTTATGGGTCAAAAGCTGGTTGTTGAGAGCACGCGATTCCAGAATAGCTTCTCTTGAATTGCGCTCGATGCCACGTTTGAGCGCTACGATCTTTGCCAAGTCAGGTCCACCAGCTCCAGTCTGGGTTTCCAATAAAATCTGGTTAAGTTCATCACGTTGTTTCAGGATGGAAATATTGATCGATTGAACAAGCCAAAGCGATCGTATTATATCACACGGCAAATGATCGACGGTGGAAATGAACGAGTTGTTGATCGATGATACGATGGACATCGCTTGGTGGATTGTTTTTGGGAGAAGCGTGCGCCAAAATACATAATCGATATGAAACATCCGTGCCGCTCGACATATATGATCTCAAAAAAGCTTTACAAAACCATGAAACAATCAACAAAAACGCGGTTAATTTCTTAATAATTTAGGAAGAAGTAATTAACATTTCTGATATTTAAATTATAAATCAATAACCATTTTCTATATTATTATTCTTTTCTTCAAATTTATCACAATTCTTCAAACTTTCACTTCTTTGTTTTAACTTCTCTCTTCCCTTAACGCGAAATAATTTAAAAAAAAAACAAACCAGAAAACCATCATATCAGTACAGAGCTCATAACCAATATAATTGATGGATGCAAAAAAAAAAATTTGTTGCAACTTTAATGGTTAAAAGTATAGCAGAGAATAAAATAATTATAATGAAAGGCACTTACATATGTACGCCAGAATATACGAGAATAACCAGTACAGTTAATAATACGAATAACCCATGCAGTTATGATAACCTTTTCGTTCTATTGATGACCCGGCGATTTTCACAATATACCTTGGTAATGGTCTTGGCAAAACAATGTTCCTAATTTTCAAGAACGTCGTTATGGCACACCTAAAAAAAAAGAAAAGTATATATAACCTTCCACATGCACCGTTTGAAAGAAAGATCTAAACTTCGATTTAGTCACCGATCTTTTACTTAATTTTATTCACACATATGGTAGATACGTGTTCCTCAGATAACAACTATGATGGACAACATCTTGGTGCTCGGATCTCCGCGGTGTTTGTCATCTTCGGGGTATCACTCTTAGGTTCCTTTTTCCCGATCTTGGCTTCACGGTGCAAATATATTCGTCTTCCAAGCTGGTGTTTCTTTGTCACTAGGTACTTTGGCAGTGGTGTCATTGTGGCTACTGGTTTTATTCACTTGTTGGCAGAAGCTCACGAGGCTCTTTCCAATCCATGCTTAGGTGGTGTCATGACAGAGTACCCGTGGACAGACGGAATAGCACTTATGGGAGTGTTTGTCATGTTCTTTATCGACATTATTGCTCACAAACGGATCCAGGATCGAGTCAATGCCAAGAACACCACCAGCGACCAAAAGGACGATACTTCAGTGCTGGACTTTCACCATTATCCAACCCTGACACAAACTATGGCTCCACTTACTCTCGAAAGCATCTATAGCCAGATTCTTAATGCATTTGTGTTGGAATTTGGGATCGTATTCCATTCGGTGTTTGTGGGGCTCTCACTTGCGATCGCTGGTGACGAATTCAGAGCTCTTTACATAGCCATTGCATTCCACCAGTTCTTTGAGGGCTTGGGTTTGGGCACCAGATTTGCTACCACGCCTTGGCCCGCCAATAAACCATACATCCCTTGGGTTTTATCGTTGGCATACAGTCTCACGACACCGGTAGCCATCGCCATTGGAATCGGGGTGAGAAGATCCTATCCTCCAGGATCAAGAACTGCATTGTTAGTTACGGGAGTGTTTGACTCGCTCTGTGGAGGTATATTGATCTATAACAGTTTGGTTGAGCTCATGGCCCACGATTTTATGCATTCGACTGAGTTTTCTGAACCTGGACTATCACGAATGCTTTGGGCGTTTGTTAGTCTAAGTTTGGGGGCGTTTGCCATGGCATTAATCGGAAGATGGGCATGATATAGAATATCCTTTCTAGATATATTATTAATTAATAAAAAAATGGGAAGTGTAATCCAACGTATTACAAAGAGTATCTGAAGCCGTGGTTTTCAAAATCAGTCAAGCCCTTGAAACCATCAACCACAGCCCGCTGTGCCATTTCCTCAGTGATGTCACCTTGTTCACTATCTCTCTTTTTGTTTCTGGCAATCATCAAGAATCTGTAAGCCAAGATGATAGCCATGATACCACAGTAGGACGTTAACAATCCGATAATACCACTCTTGTACTTAGGAGCCTGTTTGGAGTAGAAAATGTTGGCACCGACGATATTACCAGTAGCGTAAAATACGAACCAAAGACCATTGGCGATAGTCTTCTTGGTTGCACCGGAGACATTAGCGTTCAACAAGATCCATGATAAGATAACTGGACCACCAACAAGGAACTGCAACCAGGTACATCCGACCAAGGCCCATCTGTGCTTCAAAGGAATTAGATGGATACCAATCAAACCAGCAGTAGGAGGAATACAGATGAGGAACATAATGTAAGTTCTAGCAGACTTGAAGGCCAAAGCAGCAAACCCAGCGAGGGACACCAAAACGAATTCAATGGCACCCGTTGGAAGTTGCAATGCAGTGGCTTGGATACCAGTAAAGCCAAAACCCTTGATAAGCGCAGAAGCAAAGTTACTTGAACCACCGTTAATCACACCACAGGCCAAACCGATAAAGGCAAGCATCCAGACCGCAATGTCGGTGATTGCTTCGATTGCCTGGTACTTCTTGAACTTGACATCCTTGATACCCATATTGTTAGAGGCCACTTGTCTAATGACAATAGCTTTTTCTTCTTCGGTAAGGAATCTGGCCTTTTCTGGAGAGTCAGGACACAACCAGGTGAAGACGACGGACCAGGCAAAGTTCAACAAACCAATAACCAAGAAGATAAGTTTCCAAGGCTTCAAGGACGAGTTGTGGGCGTGACCCAAGCCGAAACCCAACAAAGCACCAACCATTGTTGCAACACCATTGAAGGAGAGGAAGATACACATCCGGAGTGGCTGGTCTTCAACCTTGTAAAAAAGACCATTGA
The DNA here is from genome assembly GCA_030556435.1 of Teunomyces pallodes. Lineage (NCBI taxonomy): Eukaryota > Fungi > Ascomycota > Pichiomycetes > Serinales > Debaryomycetaceae > Teunomyces > Teunomyces pallodes. The sequence goes on from JAKTUA010000011.1 coordinate 200,417, forward strand.
TGGCCATACAGGCAGGCGAGATTGCTGCTTCAAAACAACCCAAGATGAAACGAATAACAAGGGCACCACCGTAGTTCTTCAACCCCACGTGTCCAATAAGGATAATCGACCAACTGAACAACATTGCACCAATATACTTACCGACAGGGACCTTTTGGATGATCATGTTACCAGGCATGGCCCAGAACAAGTAACCGAAATTGAAAATGGCTGCAACCCACGAGTATCTTTGACCCGTCAAGTCCAAATCTTCCTTAAGGGAGTAAGCAGAAGCGTAGTTCAAGGATAACTTGTCCAAGAACTGTAAGGTGTAGGTGACACACAAAAGCGGCACGATTCTCCAGTCCATTTTGCGCAAGATGCGTCTGTACTGAATTTCCTGTTCTTCCAAGGTGATGTCCAAAGCTTTTTCGTATAACTCAAACCCTACCACGCCATCTTCAACCTCTTCGAGTATGGGGGATCTGACGGGATATATTCCGGATTTCTTGTTGTTTTCAACGGAGGTGAAGGAAGCGTACGAATCGACCTCCACTTTTGTATCTATTTTGTCAGATGACATTTGTAATTGCAGGCAGGTGAATGAATGGCTATTCTAAAAAAGATTAGTTGACTACCATTAGGGAGGTATTTATATGAGACAGGGCTTATTGTACTAGTTGCCCCCGCACCTGTTTCATATTGAAAGCAGTACAGACAACAGTACATTGCATATCAGCAAAGTATTAATGCAAGATTTCTTGCATTATCTCCACCTCGTTAAAAATGTTAAAAAATAGCGGAATCGCAACTAAAAGCAAGTATGATTGGACATACTGGAGTCAAATTGGAGGTTCGACATATCAATCCGGATGGGGAAACCCGCTTTACTCCCCGCAATAGGAAGAAGAAAAAAAAAATCCTTATCGTACTAAATTAGGTTTCCCAAATTTGCATCTCTATGCGGCTATATACACTCTATTTGACGTCAGCTTACCAAAAAGAAGAAAAAAAAAAAGCCTTCATCTCTATCTACATATTATCTCATTTTGGTTATCTGTAATCAAATACCAAGAGATCTTCTACCGGGTCAACTCGGACAAGTTTCACGCGGTCCGGATCAAGCTGCAGATTAATCAGCACTTTCCCTGCACTGAGCTCTTCAAGTAATTTTGTGTTCATAATGAGCTGGGCCCGCATATGGTTATGCCCCACAACTTCAACTGCGGCATGGCTCGATGTCCACGAACCCATTGCAAGAATAAACTTTATGCGGTTTTCTGGAGAGATATTTGGTTCCATCCGCAAGTACTCTCGGAAGAAGTAACCTTCCCAGAACTTCAAAGAAAACCGTTGCACGCCACTTCGGATAATTGCCATGTTCTGCATATGGTTCGCGATAAACTGCAACTTATTTTCTGCGATGGCTCGGGTCTCGCCTCCCTCCAAAAGATGCTCCTCGAATTTCCATTGGTTCACGGCGTCGACGTATCGTCTGAGTGGCGAGGTCACGTTGGTATATACATCTAAGCCCAACAGCTCATGTTTCCGTGGCTCTGATTGGTACTTGGCCCCACTAAGAAACTGGATAATACTGCTGGTATCACGCTTACTTGGCGCCCGTCCGTCCGCATCGGCCACCGCCAGGGCCATGATCCCGCTTATCTTGTTTTTGATGTCCGGATGCAAGTTCATGTCCTGTGTCCGATAGATAAGCCCAATCCCGTGATCTCTGGCATACTTGGCAGCACAGTAGTTGGCAAACACCATAAACGTCGACACCAAAAGCTGCGACTTTTGCACCCGATTCTGGCGACTGGGCTCAACAACGATTTTCGTGCTGCTGCCGCGCGGACAGAGCTCGTAGCTGCGACCACCGTCGTGCACCACAAAAACGTCATCAGTTGCCGGCAGACACCGCTCCACTTTGATGGTCGACTTGTTGCTTTCAAGCGTGAGCCCATTCCCCACGGTGACCCGGACACTCTCTAACACTGTTGCCAACCCATACAACTTGTACAAGTTGTTGAAATGCTCGTTTTCCCCCGAATTCGACGCAGTCGTAGTCGAAAACCCCCCAATTTGTCGCTCGCAGCTCAAAATCTCATCCACCCGGGAATAAGTGTAATGCTGCGGGAAATTCCGTGCAATCCCCGCCTTGATGCGGATACTCGACTCCACCTGCGCTAAAACCTTTGTAAGCAACTCTGGCAGCGGCTTGAAATCTCCCTGCGCCATGTACTCGTCAAGATCAGCAGCTCTCACCTCGTACTCGACGACAAACGTCCTAGTCGCTTGTGAATCCACTCCCAAACCGGCCAAATCCGAAATTCGTTGCGGAAACATCCTCATTGGACCTTCAGGAAAGTACGTGGTGCTGGCCCGATTGAGTGCTATCGCACTTAGAGTCGATTCGGGACGGATATATGACGATGGATGTGCAACATGCACGCTTACCACGTACTTGTCGCCACGACGATGGAGCGAAATCCCATCGTCAATCTCATGAGCATCGGCAGAGTCGATACAGTACACTGGAACCGTACCGAAATCCTCTCGCACCGACTCGAGCGGGTCTGTATCGTAGAAATCGCCGGTTTCAGCACCCTTTTCGTCAACGTACCGGTAATATTCCTCGCTCAAGTCCGACATCATACTTATATTATGGCCAGGAAGCGAAAGCGAAGTCGACCACACACCGGGATTCTCGATCTCTTGGTGGCCACTAAGTGCTTGGATCAAGTCATAGGCACGAGCCCGCGAATAGTCATACACGTACATGCTGGTGGTTTCGGTATCTCCATGGATCATGCGAATGATCGACACCAACAACGCCTCCATTGCCAGATCGTTCCTGAAGTTGCCAGCAACGTAATCCTTCATCAACAGGATCAAGTCGTCGTAGTATAACGGCTTATCCACCCGCTGTGAAGTGCCACCAACCACCGCTTGGTAGTACTTAACAAACTGCTTGCTTCCGCCCTCGTGCTTGTAGTACTGCACCACGCGGTTGATGACATCCACGCGATTAATAGGAAAGATCGTGACACTAACCGGTGGAAACAACGCCGAGTTCTTGTCGATGTTCCAAAGACGTGACTGTTTACGGAGCGAGAGAATCAACGCCAAAAATGTCGAGATTGGATGTGATTTCCGCTCGAAATCAAACGGCAACGCGAGCGACTTGCCGAGCCGTGACTCGGTACTGGGATTTGGCGGCAGAACCTGCTTGAAATCGGTGTGTTTCAAGTGGTACAAGAGCTCAAAGAGTGAGATTGTGCGTGGACTGTTGATGGGATCGCCGTTGGAGTCGTACTGGAGCAACCGGTGGAGTACTTCCAACTTGGCGTTGACGGTTGAAAGCTCACTGAACGCCGCAATCGAGGCGTGGGTGAGACCCGGCGAGTAGTACTGGCGGGCTGCCATCGGTACCTGGTAGGTGTTGATGTCCGAGTTGGTCAACAACTGGGAAGCAGCTTGCGACACCACAAAGCTATCGACGTCGCCGAGACTCTCGAGTTTGGCAGAGCCAGGTTCGGTATGCTTGTTCTTGTTCTTGTTCTTGTCCTTGTTCTTATTCTTGTTCTTGTTCTGAAGTTCCTGCGGTAACGAACCGATGGACCGTGACGATGTGTAGTCTGGAATCCCGATGGGAGCGATATCAAGATGTTTGCGTTCGAGCTGGACAAAGCTCTGGAGCACTGCGTGGTATTGTGGCGGCACCACGCCAGGGATCCGGATCCGAATCATATTCTTGGAAGCAAACGTTACTTCACCAGCGTTATTGACAAACGTATATGTTGGTGTGGTGAAGTTGTCGGCGATTGAAACCACGAGGTGAAGATCGACGTTGTCTTCGTAGAGAGTCACCAAATCGCCCACTGCGATGGTATTATTGACTTCAGCGGGTGAAATACGGGCGTCTTTGATGGCATCAATGATTCCTTGCTTGATTTCGGCAAAATCGGTGCCTGGCAGACGAAAGATTTGTTTCACGTTATCGTGCCATCGTTTTGAAGGCTCAGCAAAGCGTTTGGCCATACGATTCTTGGTTTCATTGGCGATCTGCTGGTACAAAGTGTTGTTTCCCAACGAGAGATTGAGTTTCAGGTTTGCTGGGTCTGTGTGGCCCTGTGAACGGCGGTACTCGGCGCCTGTTTTCTTGAGAAGATCGCGGATGGCGCCGGTAGCGTCAGTTTTCTTGGTGTTGGCGGGTAAATCAAAGTCAAATTTGGAATCCTTACGTCGAAGAGATTCGGGAATCAACCCTAAACGCAGTGTTGTTTTGGACCGGAACCGCACAGCACGCCCAAATGAGCGAGTTTGCAACATTCCTTTCCTTTAATATAAACTGTTTTTTTGCAATATTTCGCGATGATCTCCATATTTTGATGCGCGTGGATTCATTCAACTCTCTTTTTTTCTTTTTCTATTGTTTACCAAAACACTCTATCATAACACTTTTGACTTGAAATGAAGGTTGAGGAGTTGATTATCGACGGTTTCAAGTCGTATGCAACCCGTACCGTCATTTCAGGCTGGGATCACCTGTTCAACGCCATTACTGGCTTGAACGGGTCCGGCAAATCAAACATCTTGGACGCCATCTGTTTTGTGCTTGGGATCGCGTCGATGGCCACCGTCAGAGCATCAAACTTACAGGACTTGATCTACAAACGTGGCCAGGCCGGTGTCACCAAAGCCAGTGTCACCATTGTGTTTAACAACAGTGAAATCTCCAAATCGCCCATTGGATTCGAGTCTTGCTCCACAATCTCCGTCACCCGCCAAATCATCTTGGGCGGCTCGTCCAAATACTTGATCAACGGGCACAAGGCACAACAGCAAACAGTACTCAACTTGTTCCAATCGGTCCAGCTCAATATCAACAATCCCAATTTCTTGATCATGCAGGGTAAAATCACCAAAGTCCTCAACATGAAACCGTTGGAAATCCTCTCCTTGATCGAAGAAGCAGCAGGAACCAGAACCTTTGAAGAACGTAAAGACAAGGCCCAAAAGACAATGGCTAAAAAGGAAGCAAAATTGACCGAAATCCGCAATCTTTTAAAGGAAGAAATTGACCCCAAACTCGACAAGCTCCGCAAAGAAAAACGCAACTTTTTGGAATTCCAACAAACCCAAATCGACTTGGAGAAGTTGTCCCGCATAGTTGCAGCCCACGACTACGCAAGACTTTCTCACCATTTCAACAACCACTCCAAATTCTTGAATGAACATGAATCGAAATTGACCGAATACAACCACGAAATCGATAAATTGAACTTGGAAATTACCAATTTGAACGAAGATTTGAACCAAGTGAAACGCCAAAGAGAGTCGGAAATGACAAACGATGGTAAACTCAAGGAATTGGAGCTGCGTGAAGTCCAGCTTTCCAATGAAATCACTCGTTTATCCACATCGAGAGATATTGCTATAGAAAACTACAAGGATGAAATTGCAAAGAAACTAAGATATGAGGTTCAAATACAAGAAATCAGGCAAAATTTGGATAATAACCTTGAAAAATACAACAATTACGAGTTAAAGTTTAATAAAACTACCGAGGAAATGACTATACTAAAAGACGAGTTCAATAAAAAGGAAGAATTGCTTTCTTCTTTATCCACAGGGGTTTCCTCCACGGGTAATATAAATACCGGTTACACGTCTCAACTTAACGAAGTCAAAGAAAAGCTCAACTCGGCTCAGACGTTCATGAAAACTTCCAACTTGAAAATCACCCATTTAACGAAACAGATCAAAGATGACGAAATCAAATTGAAGAAAGCCAAAACCGAAAATGAAGGATTGCTAACTGGAGTAGCCAATTACAAGGCTGAGATCGACAAAAAGCAAAGCGAGATCAGCTCAAAGCTCGGGTTTGGACCTGAACGAATCACAGAATTAAGAGATCAAGAGTCGAATTTGGTGAGCCAGTCCAACAAATTGCAGAACGAACTCAGTTATTTGGAACGAGATATCGGAAATATTAAATTCAATTATTCGAGACCATCGTCAAATTTTAAGGACGAGCTGGTTCGTGGAATTGCAGCACAGTTATTTGATTTGCCTCAGACATCCAACAACAAAGCATTAGCACTTCAGGTATGTGCTGGTAATAGATTATACAATGTGATTGTCGACAATTCAGAGGTTGCTACCCAGCTCTTGGAACGTGGTCAGTTGAAGAGAAGAGTAACGATTATTCCCTTGGACAAGATAAATGCCCGGTCCATTGATTCAAATGTTACTAGCTACGCTAAACAACTTACTCCTAATAAGGTGGAATTGGCATTGAATCTTATCAACTTTGAATCGGAACTTTTGAAGGCAATGGAATACATTTTTGGTACTACGTTTATATGCGACGATCCACAAACTGCCAAAACAATCACATTTGATCCTAAGATCAGATCGAGATCCATTACTTTGGAGGGAGATATTTATGATCCGGAAGGTAATCTTTCTGGAGGTTCGAGAAAGAACAACACTTCTATTCTTCTTAAAATCCAGCAGTTTAATTCGTTATCGAGGAAGTTATCAAAAATAGAGATAGACTTACAAGCAGTAAGACAGGAACTTCATCAAGCCGAATCGTTGGTCAACAGTACCAAGGCCTTACAAAACGAGATTGAATTGAAGAAATACGAGCTATCGTTGTTGGAAAAGAAGTTGGAAAAGAATCCATCCTCAATTATTTTGAAACAAAACCAGGACAATGAGACTGAAATCGCTAGACTTACTGAGCAGATCGCAACTGAGAAGCAAAACTGTCAACAGTACGAAAAAGATATTCAACGTATTGAGAAAGATATCAAGGAATTCAACAGCGATAAAGGGTCGAAGTTAAACGATTTGAAAAAAGAGATTGCCAAAATGAAGAAGCAGGTTGCTGAGAAGCAGAAACAATTGGATGACCAGACAGACCAATTCCAGTCGATTCAGATTGAAAACGAGCAACAGAAGTCTGAAGTTGCCAGTTTGCAAGAGACCTTGGATGCTAGTGAAGCGTTGATTGGTGAATTTGAAAAGAAGAATAACGAAATCAATTGCAGGATCCAAGAGTTGAGTCAACAACACTCGATAGTCAAGGTTGAGTTAGAGGAAGAAAGAGCCAATATTTTGGGTTTGGATGAGGAAATTAACGAGTTGATCAAGATTATCAAAGCCAAGAATGAAGTTGTGAGTGATACCAACCTTAATATTCAGAAAATGACACACGAGCTTGAAAAATCGACAGGAATAACCAAGAACTTGAAGGCACAACTTGATGAAATTATCAGTGAACACAGTTGGGTGACCGACGCGAATGTGTTGGATAACTTGGTTCAGCAATACCCTAACATCAATTTGGAGGAGAGTCACGGTCAGTTGGCGGTGCTTCAAGAGAAGTTTCAGAATATGAAGAGAAAGGTGAATGTGAACATTATGAGTATGATTGATAATGTTGAGAAGAAAGAGACATCATTGAAGCAGATGGTGAGAACGATTGAGAAAGATAAGAGCAAGATTGTGAATACAATCGATAAGCTTAACGGATACAAGCGAGAAACGTTGAACAGCACGTACCAGAAGGTGTCGGTTGACTTTGGGCAGATTTTTGCCGATCTTTTGCCTGGATCGTTTGCCAAGTTAGTTCCTGTGAATATGATGGATGTGACTCGTGGGTTAGAGGTTAAGGTGAAGCTCGGTGAGGTGTGGAAAGAAAGTTTAGTTGAGTTATCGGGAGGGCAGCGGTCGTTGATTGCGCTTTCGTTGATCATGGCGTTGTTGCAGTTCAAGCCTGCTCCGATGTATATTTTGGATGAGGTGGATGCTGCGCTCGACTTGTCACATACCCAGAACATTGGTCATTTGATCAAGACACGGTTCAAGGGGTCGCAGTTTATCGTGGTGAGTTTGAAAGAAGGTATGTTTACCAATGCCAACCGGGTATTCAGAACACGGTTCCAGGACGGAACTTCGGTTGTGTCTGTAATGTAATATTTATTAGTAGCACTACATGTTTTTGTATGTATCTAATTTTAAGGTTTGATTTAATTCCATTTTTCTGTTTATGATGTAACTTTCTCTAAGGACATTACTTTTTGCAGCTAAAATTATACTTTTTTTTTTATTTTTCTGTTGACAAACATTGGAAACCCTAATGGTGCCATGGCAACACATACACACACGCACGCACACACACATCGAATGGAATGTGTATTCAACTTCTTGGTAACATTTACTTTGGCTGCTGGTCTTTGATGTTGAATTGTTTTTATTTTTGGAGCGTGGGTGGCTTGTCAGAGATTGGCACTTTCTATTTCTTTTTTTTTTGATTTTAAATAATTATTACGAGACCTACGAATTGGCGGTCGCCATTTTGCAAACGCGTTGCACCCCTTTGTTCTTGGTGTAACAACTCGCTATGGAAACCAGGAACGGAGAAAGGAGAACGGCAACAGGGAATTATGTGGCGTGTCTCTACCACGAAATTTTAACCGCTTCCACATTCATTTTTTTTCTCTCCCTTCCTTCCCTCCCTGGCTTTCTCGCTGACATGATGATGAAACGGGTGAAACGGGCATTATTTTTGATCCTGTATTTTGGAATCATAATATCAACAGAAAATTTTTATGTGGTGCACCAGATAACAACCTATTCATACAGAAACCTCCACTTCTAGACACGAAACAATGACCCCGTATGCGTACGAGGAAGACAAACCCAAAAAGAGGATGTCAGGGCTGACGATAGCAAAGATTATCGTCTTGATTTTAACGGTCCTAGGTGTGTTTGGAGTAGTGCTGCAGGTGGCCTTCACCCAACCATCTGACGAGGCTGCTAAATACACCCCGGACTTCTCTCGAGTGTCCAACGTCCAATACTTCGACTTATCACACTACGATGGATCTGCCAACGGCTGGCAGTACGATGAGCGCGTCTTGTTCTGCGTGCCACTCAGAGATGCCGCTGCACACTTGCCAATGTTCTTTGGCCACATGAAAAACTTGACATATCCACACAACTTGATAGATTTGGCATTCTTGGTCTCCGATTCGTCAGATGATACCATGGGGGTGTTGATGCAACACTTAAACGAGGTCCAGAATGATCCAAACCCTACGAAGAGATTCGGTGAAATCGAAATCTTCGAAAAGGATTTCGGCCAGGTCATTGGCCAGGGCTTCTCCGATAGACACGGTTTTGCTGCACAGGGCCCCAGAAGAAAGTTGATGGCACGGGCAAGAAACTGGCTCTGGACAGTGGCCATCAAGCCTTACCATTCGCACGTTTACTGGCGTGATGCCGATGTAGAAACCGTTCCACCTACAATCTTGGAAGACTTGATGCACCACGACAAGGATGTCATTGTTCCTAATGTCTGGAGACCATTGCCAGACTGGTTAGGTAACCAGCAGCCTTATGATTTGAACTCGTGGCAGGAAAGTGACGGTGGTTTACAGTTGGCCGAAACATTGGACGAAGACGCGTGTATTGTGGAAGGTTACGTCGAGTACCAGACCTGGAGACCACACTTGGCATACTTACGCGATCCTTATGGTGATCCAGAGGTAGAGATGGAGTTGGACGGGATTGGTGGGGTGTCGATCTTGACCAAGGCCAAGGTGTTCCGTACTGGTTCTCATTTCCCAGCATTCCTGTTTGAAAAGCATGCCGAAACAGAAGCCTTTGGTAAGTTGAGTAAGAGAATGGGCTACTCGGTGATCGGGTTGCCACACTACGTCATCTGGCACATCTACGAACCTTCGAGTGATGACTTGAAGCATATGGAATGGATGGCATTGGAAGAGATCAGACAGAAGGAGGAAGCCAAGGTCAAAAAGGTCTACGACAAGGTGTGGAACAAGGCCTTTGACGATGTTCAAGACGACTGGGCCAAGGAAAGAAGTGTATTCTTAAAGAATACTGATATGTCAGGCATGAGGGAGATCGTGGTGGATTGGTCTGGAGTTGACGACTGGAAGATCGATGAGACCAAAAAGGCAGAAAATAAACTTGCCGATTTCCAACCTTGATTTTGGCAGCCAAAACACGGCGCGCGACACCTTTTAGTCTTCTTCTATTTCTAAAAACAAAGTTGAGAAGAATAGATATAACATACAGAGCGTACGCGTTTGAATCGCGGACTTAACAGAGTGCATAAATATTATGACACGATGCCAGGGAAGTGTCTTGGCAAGTGTGAGTTGGAATTGCACAGTTATAATAAAACGCGAAAATTATTTCACGCAGTGGATCTGGTCTGAATTCGATAACAATCAGGCCCTCCAAATAGCGCGAATTTTTTTGTGATGCCTTGTTGCTAACCGTGAAACGTCATTTACATAACGGCCTGTCTATGAGCCTAGATTATATAGAAAATCATAACCATTAGTAATTAGATTATAATTCTCCTCTCTTTGCCCAAGTATTTCAGCTAGCATCACTTGCTTGTTTTTCTTTCTTTCTTATTTTAGACATCCATTAGTGCTCCATTACAAAGTTTGCTTTTTTGCCAGGGGCAAAAGGTAAACATGTCAGAATTTGTTTTGAGTAGGCGCCACCACGAATTGTTACGATTGTTCTAAATTTGGCGAGTCTGCCGCCGCTTATTGTTGTATATCTTCGGATTATTCTTTATTTTCATGTATTGAATCAGCTTCCCCCTCTTCGTATTGTAATGGCTAGACCAGGGCTTAGAATCCCCTCCTTTCTGCAAGGCATCTCCGTTCCGATTATTGTTGAGTACATTGCCAATACTGTCAAAAATTTTTTGTGCGATATTTTATCATACCCCCCCAATTTGAACGTATTATTTTACAGAATGATTTATATGCCTGGGAGAAAAAATTATATCTAGTGTAAAAGAAAAAACAAATTCCGCATTGTTTAGAGTGGCAATACGAAATTGTTTTTAATAAGAATGAGGAAAGCAATCGTATCTAATGCTCGCAGAACGAAATTTGACACCATATATTCACTCCTTTCTTTGTAGTTGCTTGCAACGGTAACAAAATGAAATAACCCAGCCTCTCTTTTCCAAAAAATATGGTAGTATGTTTCTTGCATACTCCACCCTGGTAGTACGAACTATTTTTAATTACACAAAATGCAAGAGCCAGCCTCAGAGAAAAGCATAAATTTCTTCATGCACTGAAGGATTAGCGCGTTTTAGTTTATCTTAAAATCCTTAGCAAACAAACATAGCTTCCTATTCAGTTCGTGATGTTACCCTTGTAGCATATTCTCACCCTTGAAGCAACCTTACTGTGGTTTTCAAAGGACTAAAACATGGAATTTATGACTGACACTTTCATGTCTAACCGTCGCTTTTAGCAACTGGCACATTTTTTTGATCATTTCCTTGTAAAATATTGAGCAATTGAGTTTGCGGATGTGGGTGTCTGTTTCTATGTCTCCAAAACAGTTAAGTTGCATGCTACGATAATACACAGGAATACAACGTTATATTGCGCTTCCAATACTCACTTTAAGTTGGTGGTAACGACTTACGACCCCAGTATTGTGTGACACAAATAGGTCCTGATGCAACTTCGTGTTTACGATCAGCGTGTCTCCGATGTATCTCTAACTAAACGCGACTTGATTGATGGGCGCATTCCGTGGTGCAACCTATGACTTTTTGATAAATCACGAGTTTTCTATTGTTCACATTCTCAAACCACAATTGCTTGAGTGAAATATTATAAAAAATACAACTGGAATCAGTCCGTTTTTGCTGGTCTTGGTCCTTATTTAGGCCAAGTTTTGAATATTTTTATTTTGATCTCAATAGGAACGTGGGATTTACAACTTTTGAATTGTTGATTCATAACCCAAAAATTTTATATATTTTTAGCTGCATTTATTTATTAGGATTATTTTTTTACCCAGTTATTTTTTTGGAGCCAGATCTGGGATAAGAGCCCGAAAATAAAATTATTCAATTCCGCAGCCATATATATTTGGTGTCCCACCCCTTAGAACTGATTGATTTTATCCAGTTTAATCACTTTATACACTCGCTAAATAATGGTCAGATTATCTTACTCTGCTCTTGCTGCTACTGCCTCTTTGTTGGCTTCTGCCTCCGCCAAGAACGTCGACTGTATTGTCAACGGTAACGTTGTTGCTACTGTTGACTTGGACACTGGTTCTTGTCCATTCACCATCCCAGCCAACTTGCCAGTTGAATTCGACTTCACTTCTATTGATGACTACCTTGTTGACTTCTACTATGCCACTGTTGCTGCCACCAAGTTCTTCAACGACATTGCTAACGCTGGTAGAATTATCTCTATCCCAGCTGCTCAATTGTACAACCAACCAAGTGTTCCATTGTACCACGTCCACGCTGAAAAGCAAGCTCCATCTAACTCTACTGCTGCCATCAGAAAGAGATTGTTCAAGGAACAAACTGAACTTTACAAGAGAGATGCTAAGTCTGACTTCATCGACTCCTTGAAGCAATTGCCAGGTACCGCTGTTCCAGGTACTGCTGCTTCTTTCCAAGTTGCTGACTCCAAGAACCAAACTTCTTCTTCTGCTCCTGCTGCTTCTGGTTCCGTCACCTCTGTTCCAGACTCCACTGTTACTGCTACTAACAAGGCCACCACCATCATCACCATCACTTCTTGTTCTGACAACAAGTGTCACGAAACTGCCGTCCCAGCTACTAAGGGTCCAGTCACCACTGTTGTTGACGATGTCACCACCGTCTACACCACTTGGTGCCCAGTTGTCACTGAAACTATCAAGTCTACCACTCTTGTTACCATCACTTCTTGTGCTGACAACAAGTGCCACGAAACTGTTGTTCCAGTTGTCCCAGCCACCCCAGCCACCCCAGCTTCCGTCGAAGCCGTTGCTACCACCGTCACCAGCACTGGTGCTAACGGTAAGGCTACTACCTACACCACCACCGTTTACCCAGCTTCTCCTGTCGTCTCTTCTGCTAACGGTCAAGCTACTACTTACTGGACCACTGTTTACCCAACCGTTGCTCCATCTGGTAAGCCAGTTGCTCCAGGCCCAGCCCCAGCTGTTTCTTCTGCTCCAGTTGCTCCAGCCCCAGCTGTTTCTTCTGCTCCAGCTCCAGCTGTTTCTAAAACTGTGAAGCCAGCTGCTCCAGCTGCTTCTTCTGCTCCAGTTGCTCCAGCTGTTCAAACCTCTACCGGTGCTGCTGCCGCTAACGGTGTCTCTGCCATCCTTGCTTTGGCTTTGATCCCATTGGCTCAATTCTTGTAAATGGATTACTTGAATTTCGGATAAACATTCTTGATGCTTGATACGCTAAAAAACATAATTTTTCGATATACCATGGTGCTGCCCTCTATTTTCGCAACCACGTCCCTGTCTTCCCGATGTCTACTGAACTATTAGGGAGAAATGGACTTTGTACTTTTACTTTACTTCGTTGAATTGGTGAGCTAGAATCGCTTTTGTTAATATTTACCTGATATTCACTGTAATTTTATAAACTTTGAATAATATTTGAAAACGGATACATAATCATAGATTGTAGGCGCAGCAGTGCATATCTCAATTTAAAAATAATGTGACAAGCGCGTTGCGCATTACTCCTGCAACGAAACGGAGCAAACACTCTTTCTATATTCCAGTATCTTGACTATCCCTTATTGACTACTTTTAATTTCATTACCACTAAATAGTGTTAGCCTTACTTACTCCTCATGCTCATACTTCTACAAGAAAAAAAGCAAGTTAAGCAAACCTAATTACATTAACATATTTATTTTGGCGCCTCTGCTTTTTGCTTAATCGAAAAGATTAATACAAAATGTATTTGAAAAAAGAAAGCTCCGATACCGGGAGTTGAACCCGGGTCTGCTCGGTGAAAGCGAACCGTGCTAGCCGTTACACTATATCGGAATTTGTTATTTGTTAAAGTTTATGTACAGTATAGTGCGTAATTCCAAAAGTCCGCATATCATATTCAAGAACAAATTCGATAATCTCCACCAGGATACTATTCCAAAGATGTCTGATGAAGATTTTTACTCGGAGGAATCGTATGAGTTTGAATTTGAAGAAGACGAAGATGCAGAGGGAAGCGATGTTCCTGAAGAAGAAACCAATTCCGAGCTTGGTCTAGTAAGTACTCAGTTGCTTGAATAGATCAACCCCGATTCTAACACATTTTTTAGGAAAACAAGTATTACTCAGCTAAAGGTGTCAAGTACGATGACCCAACTGCTGCAATTGACGAGTTTAAATCTATTGTTGATCTGACGACGCCAAATGAAGATACCATAGATTGGATTTTCCGGTCGTACAAGCAGATCATCAAGATCAACTTCCACAATAACAACTACGACCAAGCATTGCATTATTTACAACAAATCATAAAGATAACTCCTCAGGTAAGTCCCAACTATGCAGAAGAATCAATGAGCAATATCATTAATAATTATTCGTCTGCCAATGACCGAGTGTTTGTTTCTACTCTTTACGACACCATACTTGCATTCTTAGTAACTTCTGGTTCGAGTTACGACCGTCTCTGGTTTAAAATCAATATAAACAAACTTACATCTTGTCTTGAAAGCAAGGAATATGATAAATGCCCGGTGTTGTTTGAAAAAATCAAGGACAAACTCCAAAATACGTCAGAATCCACAAGGAAGAACTATACATTGGAAATTATAGCGGCAGAAATACAGTACCGGTTCCAGACTGAAGAAGTCAACATTTCTGAGCTCAGTAAGCTTTACCGTGACAGTTTGCCGGTCACAACTGCGGTAACGCACCCCAGGATACTGGGAATCATCCAGGAATGTGGAGCTAAGATACAATTCTATAGAGGGAATTACGAAAGGGCCAGGTTGGAATTTTATGAATGTTTCAATAGCTACGATGAAGCAGGATCTCCATTGAAAAAGAGAGCATTACAATATCTCACACTTTGTTCCTTGCTTACAGAGAATGAGTTTAATCCATTCGAATCACAGGAAACGAATACTTATTCCCAATTACCTGAATATTTTGACTTGCAACTCTTGATAAAGGCATACGACAAAACTGATGTTACTCAGTACTCAAAGATTGTGGAAAGAATTGTGAGCCGTGAAGACTCCTTACTGCACGACAGCATTTTCAAAATCGCTTCTCGACAAATTCATTGGAACTTGAAAGCAAAATCTATTATTAATCATATGAAGGCATACCAGTCAATTACTTTTGAGTACTTCCAGCAATTGTTTAATATTCTGAAATCCGAGTTGGTAGATATGTTGATGAAACTCATACATTCTGGTAAACTTCTGAACATCCGCATTGATTTTGTCAACAACTTTATTGAATCAGACCAAACTAATCAGATATTACCATTAACTTTGAGTTCCAGAGATATTTATTACAACTCAAAGGCATTCAATGCAATAGGTAATTTTGAACCTACAAGTGGTAGCGAGCCAGCATCGGATAACATGGAAATTGATCAACCATATCTAGGAACTGGAACCAACGTCAATTTTTTTGCCAGTGAGAGTCGAACGAGAGTTAAGCCGGCCAACAATTCGAGTTTAAGAAGGTTACTTTTCTTGAGTGATACTCCCACCGATGAATCACAATGGACAAAAACCATTGACGAATGGTTTCAGTATTTGTTTTCTGGGATCCCATCTCCAGTTAAGAATGAATTGAGTCAGAAGGATCAAGTGTTTTCAAAGCAGAGAATCGAAAACAACCTGAACTTCAATAACCGTAGCGAAGACCAAGTTGCTGACATTAATACGAACGCAGGCATACTAAATTCTACAATTAACGCTGATGATCATGATGATGAAGATGAAAAGCCTGAGAATTTACACACTGTGACCAAAACAGATATCCTTACTGGCTGGTATAAGGAACTTCGAGAACACTATGATACATTAATTGGTAATAGGTGATTCCTTCTGTGTAAATTTGAGGGTCAGGGTAAATCTCAGACCAGATTCATTGGTGAAAAAAAAAGTATTTAAGCTAAACATCTCGCTTTTCCTTCATCAATAAAGCGAAATGTATGTGTTTTTTTTTACCATTACAACTCGTAGATAGCATAGATGATTAGAATTTACATGCGTTATCGTCATGATTCGTCCGTTTTAACAATGTCTTGGACGTAATTTGAAATCAACTAACACCTACATGAAGTGCATCTCGAGAAATGAAATAATGTGAATCTTTACTAACATTCAAGCGGCCGAACTAAAAGTAAACGATTTTTTCAAATCGAAATCTGTAGACCGATCATTAGAGTTACCACCAACATCACTTTGCCATATGATGCGTTTGTGGCAATTGACTCTTTAATTTATAAAAAAATGATTCGAAAAAAGTAATGATTTTGCCCAGGATCGAACTGGGGACGTTCTGCGTGTTAAGCAGATGCCATGACCAACTAGACCACAAAACCATTTTTTGACTAATAAAAGTAACTGTATATATACACCCAAAAATATGAACCAACCTTTTCTTCACATTGGCTACTTAACCAACCTGCAATGAATCCATGTTTGGGGAGGAATGCCAAAAACAGAAATCGGATGCTAACTAATTCCCGGAAAGTTGCAGTGACCCCAGCAAAGGGTCTTTAAAAATAATCGTTTGAACAAACTTTCTACGGGGCGACAACTTTAAAGTTTATTTAAAGTTTGACTGAGTGTTCCATTGATTATACTGATCAAAAAGGCATTGCAACCAGCAAGAAAAGGAAGTTGTTAATTGTACTGGGTGAACTAAAAAAAAGTCTCGGCAAGGGATAGAATTGAAAGGCTTTGGAAGGCATCATAACTTTTCAAAAAAGGCGAAACCATTCTTATTATTTTCAATTGGAGAGAATTAGTTTTTGGTAAAATTGGAAGATATTTACTAATATCACAAACGAACCATTCCATGCCAAATAAGTAGAAGGAGCCGAGAAGAGGGGATGAAACCCTCTATTAATATATGTGGAGGTTAAGTAGAAATAAAAATACTCGATAAATATATTACTGTACAGCTAATCACACAACCAGCCTGGTTAGCTCAATCGGTAGAGCGTTTGACTCTTATAAGTCACTAATAGCGCTTCAAAGGTATCAAAAGGTTACGGGTTCGACCCCCGTATCGGGCTATAAATTTTTTTTTGTGTTGTTAGTTTCTTTTCTATAATATTGTTCATGTAGGTCAAGTGACACACATGAGATGCATTTTGTGGATGAAATATGCTCAATTACGGAAAGATGCATCACATGAGAATAAAAAAGTGATGAATGTGTAATCCAAACCCTAAATAAAGAATGCAACAAGAGTCCCAAGAACTGCTATAAAACCCATATAAAAAAAAAATGAACTGAACTCTGGGAAACTTATACAGAGGTGTGGTTAAGGAGATGCGATAATTTCATCTTTTGGATAACCACACATACGACAAATGCTAACAATGCCAAAGCGATCAAAGAATATATGATTGCGATTTCCCAAAAAACACGGTGCTGGTGTCGCCTCTTTTCGGCTGCAAACGATTGTTCTACTGCCTTGGGGCAATGATGATAACTGTTGGTGTATGTGGCGTGCTCAGAAGGGTCTATGTCGCCAATGAAATATGGCTCGAGCATTTTCACTGCGTCATCGGAGTGACCCACATCTTCAAACGCTTCGCTGGCATCGACTCCTCCGCAGTCAAATAACACCTCCATTCCTCCCGGATGCTCTTTGGCAAACGTTGTGAGATCGTAGACCTTATTGTATACTATCATCCAGAGATCCTCAGGGGTGTCGTGCGCACGTACGTCGGCAAGACAATAGTGTTTGAATCGCCTTGTCATCGTGGTATTTATTGAGGGTGTGGTAGAGTTTTGGGATGTAAACAACGACGTATGGTAGTGAGTGTATAATCGACAGCGACGGATTTATGCCAATATCATCAAGGTTTTTCGAGGCAAGAGAACGATGATCTTCGATCTATCTCAGGTCGGATTGGTGGAAGGTTCCATTTAGGAATTTTCTCAAGATTGCGGGTGCGACCCAAGATGCTGCGGCACGGATGATTTCTCTATACATAAAATCTCCTTTTCTTTTCTTCTTTCGTACCTTGGCAAAAACAAACAATAAACACACGACATTGTGTGCGAAATGTCGTTGTCGCATGATCTTTGCAATCGAAATCAAACAAAAAAAAAAAGTCGCCCAACTCCAAAATAAAACCGTCGATTCACGGCTTTCACCTCCTCACCATTTCCACCATGAGCCATAGAACTGCCTTGCCCTCCACCAAAAAAACCCATTCAGAAAAGCACAAACAGATTCTTAAGCAGCTTCTCAAAGAACCCGGCAACAAACACTGTGTCGATTGCAAGACCGGCAAGAACCCGCGGTGGGCATCCTGGAGCTTGGGCTGCTTCATCTGTATCCGATGCTCAGGTATTCACAGATCGATGGGTACACACATTTCTAAGGTCAAGTCTGTCGACTTGGATGTCTGGACGGACGAACAGATCGAACTGATGATCAAATGGGGCAACGACAGAGCCAACTGGTACTGGGAATCGAAGTTGCCCGACAATTACGTGCCCAACGACCTGAAGATAGAAAACTTTATCCGTACCAAGTATGAAATGAAGAAATGGGTTGCATCAAGCACGATTCCTGATCCATTATCCATTGATGTCGGCACAAAAGTAGAAACAACGCCAGTCCCGGCACCAGCACCTCCAGCCGCACCTCCAGCATCAATACAATCAAGATCAAGCACTACTTCGGCCACTGGTTCGTCACAACTGTTACTTGATGACGATTTCGGGTTATTTACGTCGCTGGCACACACACAACCCGTCGCCAAAGCGCCTTCCGGTGCTGTTGCTGCCGCAAGAGTCTCGTCACCGCCACAGATGCAAGCTCCTGTTGCAGGAAGGGGTTCACCACAACTTCAGTCGGCTCAGTCTACCGGCAGCAGCATATCCAGCATTAACAACGGCAGACCCGACTTGAAGAAGTCGATTCTTTCGTTGTACTCGTCGCCATCTTCATCGAGCAGTTTTGTCCCACAACAGCCACAGCAGCAAGCATACAGAAACAACAACAGTGCAAGCAGTGTTAATACCGTGACCAACTCCTTAAGTGGATTGCATTTTAACCAGCCAAGTGCCAGCACCGGTGCAAGTGTGGCGTCCGCTTCGGCGTCGCCTGCTTCTACAAACTACAGTGCCACCAGCAGCACCACAAGCACGCAAAAGAACTGGAGTAACGAATGGAACGATGTACGTACCTCAGCCACCACTGCCCCAGGTGCTGCTCCAGGGGCTGCTCCTACAAGTACATTGAATATCGGGTTAGACGACGAGTTGTTCAAGAACGTATGGAACTAATAGAGATACTATCTAATGGCCACCTGTAGTTGGCAAGCCGACGTACACCTTGAAGGAGTCGTAGATCAACCATTGGAAGCCGGTCAACGTCCCGATCATGACGATTCTGACCGGCAACCCGTTCCACACTCCGGCAAAGCCGATCTGGGAGTAGATTCTCTTCAAGGCCTGACCGGTCGACTCCGTAGCCTTCTTGTCGGAGTTGATCTTTGACACCATCACGTCGGCAGGGTGTGAGACCACGGCACATAAGATACCAGCGATGTAACCACCCAAAAACGAGACTCCGGTCTGTTGAAGCGGGGTGTAGGAGGACACAGGCTTACCCAAGTACAGATAGATCTGTTCGACGGTCTTTTCAAAGGTGGTGAACTTGACCATGGTGTAAGGAATCTGTCTGAACCACAATGGAACCAAGCCCTTGTATAAACCAGCAATGCCTTCGGTAGCGGTGATCTTGGACCAACCGTCAAACACAGAAGTGGCATACGGAGGAATTGTGGTCTGGGTCTTGACCTTGATGGTCTCGAGCGGGCACAACGCGATATCGGCAAGAAATTCGGCCGATGCCGATGCCGCAAGGTACACTCCAGTCTTGTAGCGTTCAGCGTTCTTGGTGCCGATGGCGTCACTATAAGTTTTCTTGAAGAATTCGTAGAAACCGTACTTACCGGCACCCTGGAACGAGTAACCGATGAACGTGGCACCGATCCCGGTGAAGATGGAGTCTCCCTTTGTCTTCAAGATGGTTTTCCAGCCCTGAATGTTGGACTTGTACAATGACGAATTGACCTGACGACGGCACTTGACCAAATCCAACGGAGTCACGGCCGAATGGGTGGGTCCACATGCCACAATGCCACCAATGGTGCATGCCGCATAGTATTTGGGGGTGAAAAGTTCAATTCCGGGTTTGGGGGCAGAGGCGGCGCTGCTGCCCGAGCCTCCGGTGATGACCTTGGAAACCTGGTCGTTGAGCGGTTGAACAAGCGTGTCAGCTAAAGAGGATCCCATATTATTGCAGTAAAAGAAAACAAGAGATATGGCAGAAAGAAAGCAAATGCGATAACGAAATTTATAATTTGTTGCTTCTCCGAGCCTGCCGTCATGGTCCCCGCGCGCTCCTGAATTTCAGGGTCCCAAACAGGAACGGTTCCAGAAACTCCAGCCACGAAAAAAAAATACAAATAGATAAGATAGAAAATGATATATATAGCAGATATGAATAGTATATAGTAGAAGAAGTGACGATTATTGCTGGTGGAGGTTGAAAGTAAAGCACACAAGTCTTTATTGTATGTGATTATTTCCGCACAGTTTCCAAACTCCATTTGACGTCACTAATTCCGAGCTGATTTCCCTGCTCGTCATGGCCATGCCATTCACCCTCGCTTAAATCTATCTCAGCAACATCTTCGCTTGTGACTGTACTGGTGCAGTGGTACTGGTCGTCGGGGATAAACTGTAACATTTCAATTCCCCACGTCTCAATCTCAACAATGTCTTGCATGTCGTCGCTGCCGATAGTGTGGCGCGTTCTTTTTACCAGCGCATACCGTTCACGCTTGCATTCACGACATCTGTACTTGAAATTGGCTGTTCGGCGGAACCCAGTGATTTCTTCCTCGTTATACCGGTTGATTTCCACCGGGTTATTATGGTCGACTCGGCACGCGACGCACCGTACGAGAAACTTATAGTCGTGCGGATATACTTCGTTGTCGAGCGGCTCGACGTCGGTGACGTTGTGGAAAGTGGCCGAAGCACGTAAAATATAGCAAAGCATTGTTGATTGTGGAGCAAAACAGTAACTGCTGCTGCTTTCGCTGCCGTTTTATACCTCGTTAGGTTGCAAAATTGGAAATCAAAATTTTTAGAAAAATTCGGCCAGTGCTCGCCCTGTTTCCTATTCGGGACGTATCTCCTTCCCCAAACCGTTTGACTCATGTGCGGATTTAGGACTTAACGCTGAATCATCGAAGCTCGTCCGCCGAATGGCTCATCTTTCTAATTCCGACTAACGTTTTCATACTGCCTCGGTTTCTTTATCAACTATTGATCACTTCCATAATAAAAAAAGGCATCATCAAATAACTTTTGATGAAAAAAGTGTATTCTGCCAACTAGAAACCTACCAACCCAGAGATATTCATCTGCCGAGCAGGAATGAAGTGTTCAAGTTGGTATTTTTTGGATCTAATATAAATGATCTTCGCTTCATTTGTATCTCTTCCAGGTATTTGTCAAATCCGTTTCGATATAGTATGGTTTTGAACAAAGAGTAACTTCCATTTCGACACGAAGAATCGGAATATATTCCTCTTAACCAGACCTTCTCTTGCATAAATACAACGCTTCACTGAGCCTCTTGCGCATACAGGAACCTCTAAACTATTCAGCCAATAGATCTCACCTCAGATCCCAATTAAGCATATCTGTGCGACAGACTCCGCCCTGTGGTTACGACTGCAAAAATTCGTTCCTGAGAGTATAGAGTGTCATTTCGTAGAACTTGAGAATATTTTTGAGCTACGAATTATACAAATCTACTTGTAGTCCAAGATCCAAAGTCTTGTGTCATTATTTGGTCTAAACAGTATCGTTCTCGAAATAATCGAGCCTCCTTTATTCGTATCAATACCTGCTAATACCGGAAACATCAGTGAAACATTGTACGGATGTGATTATGGAGTTGTCAGATACAGATCCAATTTTCCTAACAAAATATGCATAGTTGTATCCAATGACGTTATTGATACAAAACGAATGAGATCAGAAGCAGAAATTTGATGATAAATCCATTGATGCCTGGCGAAGGACTTCCATCCAAAATCTTACTTTGAAGAAGCGTCAAATCAATGCAACTATATTCGTACATTTATTAGTAACATTTGGAAATGCTTATTCACTTGATAGAGTTTCGGTGAATATTATCTCCGCGAAAACTAATTCTTTACTAATAGAATTTACTTATTACAAACATAACACAAATTAAAAAAAATAAAGAAGATCAACGATGTCTTTAGAGTAATTGTTTTGAGATACGTTAACAATAATCTCTGTTCTGAACAAAAGAACAAAGTAATCAAATAAAAAGCAAACAAACACAGATCAAATCTTCATGATAGTTCAATTGGATTTCTGTAGGACCAGTCGCGAATTGCGAGCAGACCGTGTAAAAAAAAGGGTCCCGAATTAGAAATATATTTCAACCCATCAACCGTAATTGTCCCTTTCCGTGTCAAAACAAGCTGTAATAGACCCCCTGACAAAGTATTACCTCCACGTATCACTCATTTTAGCCGTTAAGCTTAAAAAAATTAAGGTTGGACAAATTACACGACCTTGTAGTACAAATATAGGAGAGAATGCCACACTAACTCTCTGAACTTTCCATACTACTACTTCTTTCTAAAATGTCTTTAACGTACAACAAGATCATTCTCTTGGGAGATTCACTTACACAATATGCCAGTTCAGTCAACCGTGGCTTTTCATACCAAGGAGCGTTGCAAGATCGCTATATTCGCAAGCTAGACGTGATTAACCGTGGCTTCAGTGGATACAATTCGAACCATCTTGTCCGGATTCTTCCACGGGTTCTTGCCACCGAAAGCAATGAGGCCAGAGATAATATCAAGTTGCTTACAATTGCCATTGGCACCAATGATTCTGCTATTAACCGTGATGAAGTCAGTTCAATCCAAGCAATTACCGTTCCTGATTATCAGAACAACTTGCGTCAATTGATCAAGTTGGGATTGGAACATAACGCCAGAGTTGTGTTGATTGGTCCTGGTCTTCTTGATGTCAAGGCATTCAATGTCTTTCTTAGAAGTTATGGAAGAGATACTTCGGTCGACTTCAACACCACCAAAAGGCTTCACGAATATTCACAGGCTGCTGAAGCTGTGGCAAGCGAATTTGGTATTCCATTTATTGATCTTTGGAACACATTCAGAGAACATGGTGGATGGACGGTTGAACAGTTATACAACTCCACCAGCGATAAGGAAGGCGATGAGTATATTGCGATTCCCGACCTTTTGAGCGATGGACTCCATTACAGCGGGGTCGCTTACAAGATATTGTATGACAAGCTTATCAATGCGATCGACACGAACTATCCCGAATTGAGTGCCGATAACATTCCGCTTCACTTGACTGAATGGTACCAGATCGATCCCGAAGATCCAGACACTATATTTTCGTGATATATAGACTTTCTATTTAGAAACATTACTAAGAACGGCTGACTTCCCACTCAACCTCGGTGACACTGACCTCTCCGCCAGCCTTATCATCGTAATCGTACCATTCGCCGTCCTCCAAGTCGACATCGGTGAATATGGTGCCGGACTCGGTACCCTCAGCGCGGAATGGTCCTTCCGGCATGAACTCGACGAAATCGATGCCTCTGGCGTCGATTTCAAGGAGTGCCACCAGTTTGGTGTCGTCTGCTGTGAACTTCTTGCCTGTCAGAACAATTGAGGCTGAGTTTTCGTACTTGCACTCCTTGCACCGTACCACCAAGCTGGCTTCGCCGCGAGAGCCCGACATTTCGTGCTGTTCGAATCGGTTGATGGAAACGGGTTTTGGGTGGAGATTGCGGCACTTGGTGCACTCGATCTTGAAGGAGTACTCGAACGGAGTTTCTGGAGCGTCCAACGGTTCCAAATTCGTCACGTTGTCGAGAGTTGCTTTTACTTTGAGATAGAACTTGGTCATTTGTTGGTTGAAAATTAGCACAAATTGAGAATGAGAATTTATGGGAGAATGTAAAGAGCAGTGAATACGGCAATACACGGAAATGAAGAATGAAAAGAAGAAAGAAAGAAAGAAAGAAAGAAAGAAAGAAAGAAAACAAGAATTTTAAGGATGGAACGAGATATGGAAGATAAAACAAACTGGAAAATCAGAGAAAGAATAAGTTTTGAAAGAAACAACCTGGAAACCAGAGAAATAAATAACTTTTGAGAGTATTATGAGAGTTTTCAAGATTTTGGGTGCGGAGTGCGCCAGCCGTCGGCAAACCATAGCGAGCACATGGTAGTAAATCAATTGTTTCAAGAACGAATCGTTTTTATTGTTGTTGTAGTTGTTGTTGTTTTTATCTCTATTAATTTATAATCTTTATCCAACCACGAACCCAGAACCACGAATCCAAATCCAAAACCGTCATTTTTACCTTGTGGTTAGCATCATTCAAAACCAGCGGCTGGCGGCTCGCAGCTTGTTTCTCGCTCGCTTATATTTCCGTTGTGCGCGCGCAAATCAATTCAAAAAACCTCACTTAAACACCCTTTTAAAAAGCGACCCTTCGGCCACCCATTGTATAGAGGCACACGAGGAACTCCGTTCGCCAGCACACACATATCAACGCCGTTTTGGAGACCGTCTTCAATCAATAACGAGCATACACATACAAGTTTCTCACTACGATGGCGAAGCCGAACCACGACTTCTCCGATATCGTCCACGGCGAAGACTTGGAGTTCCGCGAGTCGAAGGCGCCCAGCATCGTGGTCCACCGCATAGACCTGTTGGGTCACTACCATCCACTGTGGGTGGAACGGTTCAGCGAATCCCAGTTGGTGACGATCGCCGGCGCCGCGTCGGGCCTCGTTTCGGGAATCGTCGTGTGCCCGCTCGACGTGGTCAAAACACGGCTCCAGGCACAAGGAGCGATGCTCCTGCTCCATCAGGGCCAGCCGCCGCAGGGTTGCAAGAAATACAGCGGGTTTCTCGACGCTTTCCGCACGATTTTGCGTGAAGAAGGACCGCGAGGACTCTATCGAGGGCTTGTGCCGATCACCATCGGATACTTACCGACGTGGATGATCTACTTTACGATCTACGAGCGGGCCAAAGCGGTATATCCGCAGCGGTTGCGCGAGGTGGCGGGGATCGAGTCGCCCGCAGCAGCACATTGTTTTCTGGCGGTAACGGCGGGCATGGCATCTTCCATCGCCGTGAACCCGGTATGGGTAGTCAAGACACGATTAATGATGCAGACCGGCCGGGGTCTGACGATCTTTGCCGAAAGCAGCCGGCCCCAACGCACATATTATCGCGGCACCCTCGATGCATTTCGCACCATGTACCGCGAAGAAGGTGTGCGGGTGTTCTATACCGGACTTGTGCCGCTGCTCTTTGGACTTGTGCATGTTGGGATCCATTTTCCGGTGTATGAACGGCTCAAGTACGTGTTGGGGTTGGAAAATGGAGCCTCAGCAGCTTCTGGAATGGCATGGCGGCTTGTGGCGGCGCTGCTGCTTCTGAAAATGGTTGCAAGTACCATCACGTACCCGCACGAAATCCTCCGGACTCGGATGCAGATCCAGCTGGGCCGTGAGCGCCAGCAAAATCCGACCATGGCCGCCACCATCGCCAAAGTGTACCGCAAAGAAGGACTCCGAGGTTTCTATGCTGGCTATGGAACCAACTTGGTGCGTACGGTGCCGGCAAGTGCGGTCACGTTGGTCAGCTTCGAGTACTTCAAGACTTACTTATTGGAAATCTCAGGCACTGCATAAAACTTTCCTGGAAATAAATGACGAAAAAAAAAAATAAAAGTAAATTGTAGAGCGAGCGTCAAATTTGTGATTTACTTCTTTAATGAGGTTTGTAGTGGCATTTCTAGCAACATTAACGCTAGCAATGGCGCTGGAAGCTCCAAATTCCGATGAGGATTCGCCATTGCCATCGGTGGAGCTTCCTACCATGTTAAGTCTGGCCGACTTTGACGCCGCCACCGCCACAAAACTCTCCCTCGTCGAATTCTTTTCCCCATACTGTCTGCATTGCAAGGCTTTTGCCCCCGTATGGGAAAAAACATACCGTGAATCCCATCAGATGCTTGCTGATCTCGACATCGACATGCGCCAGGTCAACTGTATCGAATCTGGCGACTTGTGTGAACGTGAAGAAGTGTTTGCATACCCGAGTTTACGGCTTTACGCACCTGTCAGAGACAACAGCGGCAACATCGTGCCTGGAAAGCTGAAACACGTTGGAAATTATCCACGGACATTGACACGTACTCCAGAAAACATCAAACGGTTCTTGGTCAACGCCGTGGCAGAATACAACGACGGTATCACCGACTTACCGCTGGCGCTGGTCCTCGTCTCCACCGACGAAATTTTGAACATCGTGGCAGGAAAACAACTGGAACCTCACTTTGTGGCCTTCTTCCCGGCAACAGATGCCCAACTCGCGCCGGGGCTGCACTTTGACCGTTCCTGCTACGATTGTGTCGATGCCAAACAAGTATGGGACAAACTCCTGAACCAGATCCTTTCTCTGGCCAAAACGGCCCATATTGGCTGCTTTGACCATCCAGAAGTATGCAAACGACTCCAGCTCCAATCACTTACGTCTCCTGGTGCCAGTGAACCACGATACATCATGTTTTTGCCCGAATCCGTGGGCATCATTCGGTTCGATTACCGTGGCGACCCGAGCCTTGTGGAAATGAAACGGTTTGTTGCCAGACTCGTGGAAAACAGTCAGTACGAACGGCAACTGGCTCAGGGACTCATGGACGTGATGGAGTTGAAAAAGAGTCTTCCATTCAAACCACTCGACTCGTACTACCCATTGCAGAACAAGGTTTCGGTAGTGTTTTACTATGACGAAGAAAAAGTCACAGACGAAGACCGAGCTGTGTTGCCGTACTTATTGGAAGAAGTGACCAAGTCTCCCTTCAACATGTACTTGTACACATCGAAACATGCCAAAATTGAGGTCAACAACGAGATCCAGGCCCAGAACTTAATGGAATACATTTCGTACGACGAACTGAAGCCGGCCCTCGAGTTCAATGAAGAAATGTACTTAGCTGCGTCGATTTCGCTGAAACCAACGCTCTTTATCTACAAAGACAACACCTTGTTCACCACGGTGTATCAGAACTTTGCTGTTGACGATTTGCGTGACGTTGGCCGGGTCCAGGAGTTTGTGCGTCGCAACCAGTATCCGTTGTACCAGGAACTCACGCCCGAATTGCTCAAACATTACTTTAGTGACGACGAAAACAAGAAGAACGACAAGGTCGTGGTGACATTTATCGATGCCAACGACGCTATCGGCACCAACCATGCCTTCTACAACATATCGTTAGCGGCACACGAGTACTATTACCGCAAAAAGGCTTATTACTACGACGATTTGGTAGGGCGGCGTGAGGCAAAGGCCGAACGGGTCCAGACAATGAAAGACCGTGGCGTTGCCAATGTCGATATCATTCGTGAGATGAGACGTGAGATTCCACACTTCTTTGACCATGACCAGGTGTTGTTCACGTTTATCGACAAGTCGCGTGCGGCAGAGTTTGATGGGGTGAGGCATTGGCGTTTGGACCCGCGTAAGTACGCTGTGGGCGACACGGTGGTGATCAGCAAAGATAATCGTTATTACTGGGACAAGGACATTGATGGCCACCAGTTGGTCAATGATCCGTTCCGTCTTCAGCCGGTGTTGCTTGCGCTCTTGGACCCTAAATTGGCCAACGGCGCGCATTTGACGCTGAAATTTGTTGTCCATCTCTACTCAGGACCGCTTTACTTTATGGATTACGTCCATGATTACGGATTTGTGGGATACGTTTGTTTATTGGTTGCGGTTGTGGTTTTTTGGCAGATTATCAAGCGAGTTTGGCGGCGTGGTTCGAAAGTATCGCGGCCCGGCCGCGGGATCATTGCACCTCCACCGAAATACGATTAGTTTTTATACGGAAACTCTTTGGCTTCTGTTTCTATTAAGCGTTTGTAGCTCGTGGGAAGCAGCTTCACCTGGAAATCGGAGCCGGGAACCCCCGAAACCTCGCTGTACGGCGGAATCACCATCCGAGCCGGAATCACGGTGTGTGCACGTACCACGCAACAGTCGTAGATGATTGAAAGGTCACCGAGCGTACATCCCTGTTCGATAAGCACCCGGTTTCCGATGGTCGCCAGGCGAATGGTCGTATCTGGCCCCACAATACAATATGCACCAATCGTCACCGGGCCATGTTTTCCTTCCTTGACGAGCGGTGGATGTACAATGCTTCCTGGTTGAAAATAACAATGTTTTCCAATGGTGATGGTGTGACGAGAATCACTGGTGAGAAGCTCAGCGTCGCCATGAAGTACGACGTTGGCATCAATGGTGGTATTTCCACCAATCACAATCCGATCCGACCCTCGAACAGTAGCACTTGAAGCTATTCGATTCCCTGAAGACGTCTCGATCCACATTTCTGATCGATGATGGTAGGAGATGCTTCTGCTTCGTAACTGTGAGTCTTGAGTAAATTAAAGAACAGCACTGTACATAAAATTTGGTCCCTGGCCTGCACATAACCGTTTTCTTTTATTCACTGTTTGTTTTTAGTTTTTTGGGTCCACGTTTAATATCTTAAAACTCCGAACATGTCTGGCCTTTTTAGAATTAACTGCGGATACCAGAACTACGACTGGGGTAAAATCGGCTCTCTGTCGGCCGTTGCACAGTTTGCAGCAAGCTCCGATCCTTCAACGACGATCGACGAGTCAAAACCATACGCCGAATTATGGATGGGCACCCATCCTTCGGTACCGTCCGTGGCCGTCGACGACGCCGAGTTTGGCGGTCAAACCTTGAGAGATTTGGTGGGCCAATACCCACAAAAGTTTCTTCACCAGTCAATCATTGACAAGTTCGGGTCGCTGAAGGAACTTCCTTTCCTTTTCAAGGTTCTTTCCATCGAAAAGGTGTTGTCGATCCAAGCACACCCTGACAAGCAGTTGGGCGCCCAGCTCCATGCCGCTGACCCTAAGAATTACCCTGACGACAACCACAAGCCAGAAATGGCCATTGCCGTCACCGACTTTGAGGGTTTCTGCGGGTTCAAGCCGTTGGCACAGTTGGCCACTACGTTGCAGACAATTCCCGAACTTAACCACGTCATTGGTGATGAGATCGTAGCTGAATTTGTTAGCCAAATCAAGCCAGACGCTGCTATTGGCTCTCCAGAAGATGCCAGCAACAGAAAGTTGTTGCAAAAGGTGTTTGGTAAGTTGATGAACACCAGCGACGATATCATCAGCGCTCAAGCCGCATCGCTCGTCAAGAGAACCGAGTCCGAACCACAACTCTTTGCTGTCATAGACTCGAGATTGGCTCTGTTGATCCAACGCTTGAACAAACAGTTCCCTAACGATATCGGTTTGTTCTGTGGCTGTTTGTTGTTGAACCACGTCCACCTCAACTCCGGTGAAGCCATGTTCCTCCAGGCTAAGGACCCTCACGCATACATCTCCGGTGACATCATCGAGTGCATGGCTGCCTCCGATAACGTTGTGAGAGCAGGTTTCACGCCAAAGTTCAAGGACGTCAAGAACTTGGTTGAAATGTTGACTTACTCGTACGACTCGGTCGAAAAGCAAAAGATGCCACTTTTACTGTTTGCTAAGTCTCACGGTGACGCCAAATCGGTTCTTTACGACCCTCCAATCTCCGAATTTGCCGTTTTACAAACCATTTTGGCCAATGGCGGTGTTCAACACTACGATACTTTTGATGGACCTTCCATTGTAATTGCCACAAAGGGTAACGGTACCATCAATATTAAGGGCGAACAACCAAAGGAAGTGAAGACTGGTTACGTTTTCTTTGTTGCTCCAGGTGTTGAAATCGAGTTGGTTGCTGGATCCGACGAGTTCACCACGTACAGAGCCTTTGTAGAAGCATAAATATATATAATGGTCACGTGATATGTCACGTGACGGAATAATAAAATCCTCATCTCAATTTTCCCAAGCTCATCTCTAATCTTCTCGAAATATATATCAACCAACACAATGACGTCGGTCAGAAAGCGGAAGATGGCGCGTTCTTCCGTCAAGAAGAACACCAGAAGATTGAAGGATAAGCAGGCGACAATCAATATTCATTCTAACCCGATTATAGCTGCGAACTGGGACAAATCGCTCACGTTACAGCAGAACTATAAGAAGTTGGGATTACGGGCGAAGTTGGGGACGATGGCTGGTGGCCAGGAGCAAAAAGTGGTTACTTTGACAGAGGAGAGAAAGAAGAAGAAGCAAAACACCAAAGTTTCTGTGGAAGAGATTGAGCAAACTGACGATCCAG
Source organism: Teunomyces pallodes (assembly GCA_030556435.1). NCBI lineage: Eukaryota > Fungi > Ascomycota > Pichiomycetes > Serinales > Debaryomycetaceae > Teunomyces > Teunomyces pallodes. Next base: position 230,857 of record JAKTUA010000011.1, read on the forward strand.
CGCAGATTCCTGAAGGTGAAGCGCGGATTATTCGTGATGCTGATGGGGAGGCCATCAAGGTGGTTTATGGGACGATGAAGGTTGTTCGTGAGGAGGTTGAAGAAGCTGAAAACAGTGTGATTAAGCAGTTGGAAGATTACGGTAAGAAAAATCTTTCGCAGAAGAAAGAGAGAGTACAATCGGACCGTGAGACGGCGTGGTTGCAGGCGCTTTATGAGAAGTATGGCGATGACTACGACAAGATGAAGTGGGACAAGAAGTTGAATGTGTTCCAACAAAGTGCTGGCGACTTGAAAAAGAGAATCACCAAGTGGAAGAAGGCCAATGGTATATAAATCAAAATATGTATATTAGTAAAAACAGATATATTGTTCAAACCCGGGCCGGGAAATCATTGGCCAAAACCTTTTCTATTATTCCGTTCATGATTGGTTTCAACTCGCATTCGTCATACAAATCGATGAGTTGGTTGGTTTCGGTTTGTTCCTCTACCATTGCAACAAATCGAGGATCTATCGGTACGTTTCCCAAGAAATCGAGTTCGAGCTGCTCGCTCAACTGTTTCCCACCGCCGCTCAGGAAGATATTGGTACATTCGGCACAGTGAGGGCAGATAAACCCGCTCATATTTTCCACCACGCCAATAACGTGGAAATTCACTTTTTTACAGAAATTGATTTCTTTCCGGACATCTGCCGTAGCTACCTGCTGTGGCGTGGTGACGATGATTGCACCGTCAAGTGGCTGTGCCCAGCGGAGCTCTTCAGCAATTGCTATGTGTTCATCCGAGGTTCCTGGCGGCGTATCGATCAACAAGTAATCGAGCGGGCCCCAGTAAACGTCTTTGAGGAACTGGCGGATCATGGCGGTCTTTTTGGGACCTCGCCACACAACTGAATTGTTTCTGTCGCCCAACAAGAATCCTAGCGACATAAGTGAGAGATTTCCCCGTCCTTTGGCGGCGTTTGCCGGCACCACCCTGACAGGAACCCAACCGGCCGTTGATTGGTGGACCTGGCGCTTTTCAACGCCAAACATGCGTGGCAACGACGGACCCGTCAAGTCGATATCCAAAACACCAACGTTGAACCCTTTATTCACGAGTGTAAGGGCAGTTTGAGTGGTTACAGACGACTTACCAACGCCTCCTTTACCAGAAAGAATGAGCACGACGTGCTTGACATTCAGAAGCGATTTCGGTACTTCCTCCTCCATTTGTTATGATTGGATGATGAAAAAAGTTCAATAAAAACCCGCCGGTTCAGCTCTTATCCTGATCCTGTTACTGTTACTGTTACTCTGCTACTGGTAAGTGATTACTAAGTGATTTTGGTCCTGTATCTTATCTGATGGAAAAACTGCATGTAATTAGTAAATTCGGTTCCTGTACATTATACTTGTGTGTCCTGTATACAATTGTTCAATACTGTATATAGTGGTGAATGATATCCTGCATATCTCGCTAACTAAATCGACCATTACCACTGGTTACCACCCACAAGTACAGCATGAGTTCACGATACCTGGCGATCGGAGTACACCAGCGAGATCTTAGAACACAGCTTTTCACAGCACCAAGCCCGAAACCGGTGTCACGCACCACGTCGCCGTACGACCCGACGCCCGCGGGCCCGTCTGCCAAACACAACGAGGCGTACTTGCTGTCGCTAGAAGCACAAAACAACGACGAAATGGAGTCGATGGGCCACAAAGTGGCCATGTTAAAGAACTTGGGGGTGCGGATGGGCGCCGAAATCAACAAAGGCATCAAGTTGAATGATGATATCACCAACAGCTTCGAACGAGGTAAAGTCTCCCTCAAAAACACCTACAACAAAATGGTGGTGATGAGCCAGCGTGCTGGCATCACCTGGCGCATGTGGTTGGTGGTGTTTGCCGTGGTTTTTGTGTGGTTTTTCTGGATATGGATCACGTAATTTATAATACATAGTGTTTGAGTTTCGTCACGCTGCGCCGCGTCGTCGTATCGTCCTTGTTTTCAGGACTTTCAGGACTTTCTGTCGGCAAAATCGTCCCAGCAACAGTTGTGCTGCTCACGGCGTTGGGTGAAGTCGATTCGTAGCTGCTGTTGAGGGCAGAAAGCGCACTTCGTTCCACATGGTCATAGTTGGACGACTGAGACTGCGGCACCGCTTCCAGCACCGCTTCCAGAGTCACTGGAGGTGCTGTTCGCATCTTGAGAATCAGATTCTTTGGCTTGAGCGTGTGGTGGCTCGGCTGGTGTTTGGGAGTCGGCAGATCTTCGTGGAAACGACGAGCTTGACGGCGTTTTTGCCGGCGTTTTTGCCGGAGCTGGCGCTGGAGCGACGTGTAGTACTCGTTGGTGCTTGCAAGGTGGCTCGGAGGCGCCTCTGTCTCAATGGAATCGCTATCTGACGAGCCAGACGAAAGAAGCGGATCGGAAGTCTCGTCGTCGCTGTTCAATCCCGACGAGTTGCATGTCTCTTCGTCGCTCAGAAGCCGTGCAGCAGCAGTAGCCTCAAGTGACTCGGCCAATAGTTTCTTTGCTGGTGATGCTGGCGCTGCTGGAGATTCGGTTTCGTCGTTGCATTCGCATTTCCGGGGCGAAAGTGGGGCGCCATTGATTCGAAGCTTCTTAAAGTGCGATGTCTGGAGGGTCAGTTTGATGGTTGCTGGCGATTTAATGCTGACAAGGCCCGGAAAGGGCCGTGCGGTGGTTGTTGTGGGTCCAATGAGCGAGGAGTAAAGAAGATTGAGCGGATTGTGGCCGATTCGAGACGTGGGACGCCGGAACGGATCGGAATCGTCGTACTTGTGCTGCTGTTTCTGGCGGTACTTGGAAATGCTGGACGAAATAAACATTTCGAATTGTGTTTCGTCCATGTCTGAGTCAGAGGATGCGTGTGGAGGTGTCATGGCTGGAGACTGGAAATTTGTATCTTGTTCTTGTATTTGTTCATGTAAATCATGTTCTTGTTGATCTGCTCTCTCTTCTTGTTGTTGTTCCTCTGTCACTGCAATCTGTAGATCTCTCTCTTCTTGTTCTCTCTCTTCGTGTTCTCTCTCTTGTGTCTCTAGTTGCTGTATTTGTTCTCTCTCTTGTTCTTCTTTTTGTATTTGTTCTTGTTCTTCCTCCTCTTCCTCTTCCTCATCTTCTCTTAGCAACCCGTATAATAAAGGAAACCTTTGTTTATCCACAGATTTCCCATCAATCCTTGTCAAAACATGCTTTACTCTGGCACTGATTTCTGCCGTGGAAGTCACTGCCGCTGCAACATCGCCGTCCACCGCCGCGGCACATGCCCGGATCCGTTTCCGTTTCAGCACCATCGTCTTGTTGATGCCTGCAGCAAGCTTCACCACCTGTACGTTCTTAAACTGGATCCGTTGTTCGGTTGCTAGCCGGTGCCGAGTCTCGCGCCGCAAGTCGTGCTGGTAGTTCGCGGCCACCTCCACAAGCGCCGCCGCCACGGCACCAGATTCCGCCTGGAGCTCGTGCCGAAGCATGTGGTCAAGTCGAAACATGTCCACGGACGGCGGCTGCACGTCGCTGACGCCAAACCGCGGCTGGTACTCCATTTATAGTTGGGGATTCTTTTTTTTTAAAAAATATATATTTATATATTTGATTTGATTTTCTAGTCGTATACGGATTTGGCCACAGCGCTGTTATCGCCAAACGGATCGCTGGCAACGCTGCTGTTGGTGTCGGTTTTGCTGATGCTGATGGACTCCAAAGCACTTTGAAGTGACGCTGGTTTTGCTGGCCGTGGAGGTGGTTTCTTGAATTCTGGTTTTTGTTTGACGAGTTCTTCTACTTCCTCTTCTTCCTCTTCTTCTTCTTCTTCTTCTTCGTCACTACTTTCAGTATAATAACTCAGCTCGCTGTCCAGCTCTCCGTAATTATGTTCACTGTAGCCACAACGTGTATCAAACCGCTTGAACGTCTCTACAAGAAGCTCGTTGGCTCCAATCAAACTACCCAAAAACTCATTGTCCATCGCCGCCACCTCCGCCAGCTTCGACTCCTGGTCGCCAGCACCCACATACTGCAAGTACTTGAGCACTTTCCGCCGGATGGAACGACACTTGTTGAATTCCACCACAATCTCGTCGTTGTCAGTGGGCAACTCGTCGCCTGAAAGCACAAGCAACTGGTTGTTGAGCGCCGTGGTGTGCGTATGCGCCTGCGCAAGAAGGTCCCGGATCTTGGGTGCCTCGATCTTGTAGTTGATCTGTGGGATCTGGAACTCGGCATCGGCGTAACGACTTGATTTCTTTGACTTTGACTTCGATTTCGCCTTCGACTTCGACTTCGACTTTTTGGGTTTGGGCTTTTTGGGACGTGGAGGTGGCACTTTGGGACTCAGAACTTGTGGCTGATCATCACTAAACTCATCACCAAACGCATTGGTAAGTTCGGATGATGATTGGACCCGGCTGGCCGTACGGCTGGCGGAGGTGCGGCTGGGTTTCGAATGGCCCTTTTTCGCTCCGGGAATCGCCTGCCAGAGCAAAGCAAGGTACTTGTACCCGTCCAAATCGGCCAATTCGGACTTCCAGCCAATGGCCAACGCCTTGACTTTGGCCTGGACGTCACGGTGGTACGCCGAGCCGTCGCCAGTACGGCCATTGCCCGTCAACACGCCTTTGAGGACGTCGAGAAGCTTGTCGTCACGGGCAATCACCGGGCCGATTTTGGGTCCTGAATTCAACACAAGCAACTCCAAAATGTTGAGAGCACGCAACTTTTCATCGACAGTGTCGCCATACTTGATCTTTTTACGGATGGCGCGTGCTGCTTCGGTGGCGCCGCTCGTCGGTTGGATCTTAATGAGATGAAGGAGATCGGCGAGATAAAGTTCTATCTCGTCTTCAACATCATCGTTATGATGAGGAGTCGCTAATTGGTTGATTTTGATGGTGACAGACGTCACCTGCCGTTCTCCAAAGATTGGCATGATGGTTGGTGGATAAACGTCTGTTGCGAAAAGATAAAGATGTTACCACAATTAAACAAGACACCCAGAAAACTAAAACCAAAAAAAGAAAACCACTGGAAACAACTTGAAACAGTGAATTTGAATGAATTTTACAGATTTTTATTCAAAACACTATAAAAGTTAAACCATGAATGAATCCAAATTCTTTGTTTCCAAAAGATATTGACAATTACTACTTGTTTCATTGAGCAATTGTAGAATTTCGTCACATTTTGGAAAATTACCAGAAACCAATTCATAAATCAAAACCAACATTTCTTTAAACCTTTTTAAAGAACTTTAAACATCCTTTAAAGAACAAGTAACAATCTTCTTCTTCTTCTTCTTCCTTCTTCTTCTTTCCTCCTTCTTCTTCTCTTCTCTTTCCTCCTTCTTTTACTGTCACGTGTGGGGCCAACGAGCAGAGAATTGAAAAATTTTAACTGATCCCTACCATTCCACTCCAATAACCATGTCTGACCAACAAGAACAAGACAAGTTAACGCAAGACTTGCAGAATGCATCTCTTGGAGGCCAACAGACTTCTGGCCAAAACTACTCCAGCAACGTGAACGCCCAATCGTTTGTTCCACAGCAATACAACCAATACCAAGGCCAGTACAACCAATACAACCAACAGTACAACCAGTACCAAGGACAAAACAACCAGTACAACAACCAGTACCAAGGCCAATACAACAACCAGTACAATAACCAGTACCAGGGGCAATACAACCAACAGTACAACAACCAGTACAACAACCAGTACAACAACCAGTACAACAGAGGCGGCTACAACAACTACAACAGTTACCAGGCCCCACAAAGCACTGCTTCACAAGGCATGTCGTTGGCTGACTACGAAAAGCAAAAGGCTGCTGCCCAAACCTCCTTGAACAAGCCAAAGAAGGTGCTCAAGTTGGCTCCGTCGTCTTCCATCAAGTTGGGCAACACCATCAAGACTCCTGCTTCAAAGGAAGCCTCTCCTGCTCCTGAAAAGAAGGAAACACCCGCTGCTTCTAAGGAATCCACTCCTGTCCCAGAAAAGAAGGCTACTCCTGCTGCTTCGAAGGAATCCACGCCTGCTCCAGAAAAGAGCGCTCAAGAAAAGAAGGAAACTGCTGCTCCTGCTGCTGCCAAAGCCAGTGCTGCTGCTCCTAAAGCTGCTGCTACTAAAGCTGCTGCTTCTTCTTCTGCTGCCGCTGCTGCCGCTGCTGTTTCTTCTGCCGATGCTCTTATCAAAGAACAAGAAGACGAAGTCGATGAAGAAGTCGTCAAGGATATGTTTGGTGGTAAGGACCACGTTTCCATCATCTTTATGGGTCACGTTGATGCCGGTAAGTCCACCATGGGTGGTAACATCTTGTACTTGACTGGATCTGTCGACAAGCGTACCGTTGAAAAGTATGAAAGAGAAGCTAAGGATGCCGGTAGACAAGGTTGGTACTTGTCTTGGGTGATGGACACCAACAAGGAAGAAAGAAACGACGGTAAGACCATCGAAGTCGGTAAGGCATACTTTGAGACCGAAAAGAGAAGATACACGATCTTGGATGCTCCTGGCCACAAGATGTACGTGTCTGAAATGATTGGTGGTGCTTCGCAGGCCGATGTTGGTATCTTGGTGATTTCTGCCAGAAAGGGTGAGTACGAAACCGGGTTTGAAAAAGGTGGTCAGACCAGAGAACACGCATTGTTGGCAAAGACGCAGGGTGTCAACAAGATCGTGGTTGTGGTCAACAAGATGGACGATCCTACTGTGAACTGGTCTGAAGACCGTTACAAGGACTGTACCACGAAGTTGGGCTTGTTCTTGAAGGGAATTGGCTATGCCAAGGACGACATTGTGTTCATGCCGGTTTCTGGGTACACCGGTGCCGGTTTGAAGGACCGTGTTGATGCCAAGGACTGTCCATGGTACACTGGTCCTTCATTATTGGAGTTCTTGGATGACATGAAGACTGTGAACCGTAAGATCAACGGTCCATTCATGTTACCGATTTCTGGTAAGATGAAGGATTTGGGAACGGTTGTGGAAGGTAAGATCGAGTCTGGACATGTCAACAAGGGTGGTAAGTTGCTTTTGATGCCTAATAGAACCCAAATTGAAGTTGTGACAATCTACAACGAGACCGAGCAGGAATGTGACGCAGCTTTCAGTGGTGAACAGGTCAGATTGAAGATCAAGGGTGTTGAAGAGGAAGATTTGTCTCCTGGTTACGTGTTGACGTCGGTCAAAAACCCCGTGAAGACCGTGACTCGTTTCGAAGCCCAGATTGCCATTGTCGAATTGAAGTCGATTTTGTCGACCGGTTTCTCGTGTGTCATGCACTTGCACACGGCCATTGAAGAAGTGTCGTTTGTTGAGTTGAAGCACAAGTTGGAGAAGGGAACTAACAGAAAGTCGAAGAAGCCACCGGCATTTGCCAAAAAGGGTATGAAGATCATTGCGGTGTTGGAAGCCGCTGCGCCAGTTTGTGCCGAAACCTACAGCGATTACCAACAGTTGGGTAGATTCACCTTGAGAGACCAAGGTACCACCATTGCCATCGGTAAGATCACCAAATTATTGTAAAGCGAATGCCGATTATAAATGTATATTTCTACTGAATGAACGTCTCGTTAACCATCTCACCAAATATTGTAATAAGATTTGCAACGCCGTCGATGATGTTATCGTCACAGCCGGCACCAGGAACATGTTTGGCATGTGCAAAGTCGATCATGTGAAGAGAACTCCATCTGGAAGGCGTGGATTCTTTTTCTTCTTCTTCTTCGTCTTCGTCTTCAGGGTATTGAGGCACGAGCGGGTCTTCAAAATCGTCACCAAACTGCCATCGCGTGTCGTCACCTTCGTATACAAGCAAGAGCGATCCAGAAAACACTCGGATCTCGTAATCCAACAAACAATTGTAGAGAAGCTGGAGCCGTTTCCAGTATGTGACAAGAAGATGGTGTATGATCCGTTGTGCGTGCGGCAAGGGGCTGAAATACGTGCCAAAAAAGAGCCAAAGCCCCTGTTTAACGGTATCTGCATCAAGCAGACGGCCGTACTGTTTCCCAAACACGAGGTAGTCGCCGTCTCGATCCACGGCGGCGTGCATTCCAGGGTATATTTCTTGAGGAAGTTGCGATAATGGCGAGTACACTTTCATGCCGCAAATACGAAACGAAAGCGAACCGCTGGTGGTTGATGAGCTCACGGCATGAAGCCTATCGATCTTTTCTTTTGGAGTGACGGTATCGTCAGTTAATTTTGACCCGAGTTTTATATCGATAATGCACGGCCGGGTATAACCATCGTACAAATTCTGGAGTACGAGGTACGGATTCGAAGAGGCTGACGGAAGCTGTACGGGCGCAAGCACCGGTTTTTCAAGCGTGGTGCCTTCAATTTGGCCCTGTGAAAGTGTTCCGATGTATACGGGAAGCCAATCGACGAGACGGGCGCCGGGAGGATCGTTTTCGGAGCGGGAATTATCTAGCGCGTTGATTGTGGAGTAGAAATCGATCTCTTGCTGGGTGGATGATTTGATGAATAGCGGGCCGTCGGTGAGACAGCCGTCGTGGCCAGCAGCTTGGTGTTCTGATGGAACCAACATGAATAGAGAGAAAGAGAGAGAGACACGGAAAGGGAACTGAAGAAATATAGAAAAAGTAATGGAGGTACAAATTATTATGAGAATCGAGAGAAACACAAAGAGTATTGAGATGAGATCAAATGATGAATGAACACCACGAGAGCATTCCACTCGATAGAGAGAGATCTCAAAAAAAAAAAAAAAAAAACAATAATGAATATCAAACCAATACCAAACAGGAACTTTATCCTGACTGGCAAGGTTATAGATAAATAAGTAGATCAGACGAAGACGAAGGAAGGAACGCAGCACATCTTTTGAGGGACGGTCCAGGCTCGCGCAGGCAAAAAAAAGAGAGAGATTAAACGAGCAAAACGTGACGAGACGTGACGAAAAGGAGTCGAGGTTTTTGAAAACAGCGACAGGCTCTTCGTGTAGCGAACAATATAACAGGTCGGTCACGAGCCGTGGTTTTCTTTAGAAAAAGGGCTATGCTAAAAAAAAAGGTAAACATGCTAAAAAAAACTTACTTCCCCCACCTCCCCAATTATTAGCTGCGGCGGTGTCAGTTTACGTATACAGCGATGGCCGCCGTCATTTATTTGTGTCGTTTACAGCCCGCCTAATTTGTGCCTAATCTGTGCCAATTTTGGCAAGGCACGCGCGCACACTCACTCAATACATGATTTATAAAAACTACGAAAGTTCTGAGGAACCAGCAAAACAGCGGAAAAGAAAACAACCAAAAAAAAAAAATAAGATACTAAAGAAAAACACAGCAAATTTCGGCCAAAAAAAAAAGAGGTGAGCGAAACGAGGATTTTTCTTTTTTCCCTCCCCGTTCGCATTATTATCACAATAAAAAGTTTAGTGACGGGCGTCTAATTCAAACCAGGAAAAATTACGGTACCACCGGCGGTGAATATAGCATGAGTAACCCATACAACAACTCCTATAAAATGGAGAACTACAAGTACCTGTCCAATGAGGACGATTTCGTTGCGTTCATGAACGAGATCCAGGACATCAACAACTCGTTGGACCAGTACTCGAACTTGATCAACCTAATCTCCAACAAACAAAGAAACTTTATCCAAGAACTCGACTTGAACGAAGAAGACTCCGACTACAACTCGAAACAGATTGATGCTTTGGTCTCCGAGGCCCAATCCTTGCAGTTAGACTTGAAGAACCGCATCAAAAACGCCCAAACCCAAGCAGTCCAGTCCCGCGACCAGGTCAAGTTGGACCAGGCCGAGACATCTAGAAGAAGATTCTTGGAGTTGATTCAGGACTACAGATTGGTTGAAGCCAACAACCGTGAACAGACCAAGGCCCAGGCCGAAAGACAGTACAGAATCATAAAACCCGATGCCAGCGACGCCGAAATCCAGGCTGTGGTCGAAGACAGCGGCAACAACTCGCAACAGTACTTCCAACAGGCTTTGTTGCAGTCCAACAGAAGGGGTGAGGCCCGTACTGTTTTGAACGAGGTCCAAGTGAGACACCGCGAGTTGCTCAAGTTGGAAAAGACCATGGCCGAGTTGACGCAGCTTTTCCACGACATGGAAGAGTTGGTGATCGAACAGGACCAGGCCATTCAGCAGATAGACGAACAGGTGGCTGGTGCCCAACAGGACATCGAGCAGGGTGTTGGCCACACGGCCAAGGCGGTGGTCAGTGCCAAGAGAGCCAGAAAATGGAGATGGTGGTGTTTCGGTATCATTGTCATTATTATCATTGTTCTTGCCTTGGTTTTGGGTATCCATTTCGGTACCAAATAGATGGTGTCAGCAGCATTGTTGGTATCTTCCATAATTAATAATGTTTCTTTGTTTGTTCTTGAGGACAATTTGATGAGTGTAGAATCGGAACGAAAATGAGGTTTGCTTCAGAATGAAAGAGCTGTGAGTAGACGATAAACTACAATAGAAAGAGAAAGAAAAGAAAAGAAAAGAAAACGAGTACAACAAGAATAAAGTACTATATAGTGTAAGAATAATAAGTAGAGATTTAAAGTGAGTGAGTGTAGAGAAAAAAAGAATGATTGAAACAGTGACAAGGTAAGACATTTAGTTAAAAAGACAAGCTGTAATAAGGTAAAAAAAGGTTGTGGGACCAAAAAGTCTTATAAAAAAGTGTTTATTGGTGCCCGGTACTGGATCAGAGGAAAAAGTGATGATAATGAGAGTTAATAGTAATTTGTGTTTCCAGTTACAATACAAAGAAGTCAAGTAAGTAACGGGCACTGTATTTGTGAATTGTGCGGTGGCTATAATTGTGGGGTTAATGGGTCAATAAAACACCAGGTAAATTTATATGAGTCATGTTATGTCTCCAATTCAATTGACAAACAACATTATACGATCGGGAACTCTGAAGAAGAATCTTTTTCCTAAAGCAAGAGCACCTGCTTTCTAATCGTTAATGTATCATGTCTAGTTTGAATCGTAGAGTGAAGTGAAAAGACATACTCAGAACATTCTGAAGCACTCAAGTTGTAGTCTTCTCCGATACCGCTCCGTCAATAACCGAACTGCACCGAAGAAACGTCCCCCAGAACCCTGCGAAAAGTGAGGTTCGGGTGCGGCTCCGGTTCCCCAGATCGCGTTTTCGCTGGTGACTAATCAGTCATCGCAGCATAAATAGTTGGCGTGGTTTTCTCGTACCGTTTTTTTTTTCCATTAACCTTACAAACAATGCCTATGTTAAAAGATCCTTCTGTTAAGTATAAGAAGTTCACTCCAGTGAATCTCCCCAACCGTCTGTGGCCAAGCAAGACCTTGGACTACGCGCCCAGATGGTTGTCTACCGACTTGCGTGACGGCAACCAATCCTTGCCTGATCCCATGTCCATCGATGAAAAGAAGGCGTACTTCCGCAAACTTGTCGACATTGGCTTCAAGGAAATCGAAGTGGCATTCCCCTCCGCTTCCCAAATCGACTTTGACTTCACTCGTTACGCCATCGAAACCGCTCCCGCAGATGTCTCCATCCAAGTCTTGTCGCCGTGCAGACCCGATTTGATCAAGAGAACCGTAGAAGCACTTACTGGAGCCAAACGTGCCACCGTCCACATTTACTTGGCCACCTCGGCATGCTTCAGAAACGTGGTTTTTGGTTTGAGCGAAGATGAAACTTTAGCCCTTGCAGTAAAATGTGCCACTCTTGTGAGACAATTAACCAAAGACGACCCAGCTCAACAACAGACTGACTGGGACTTTGAGTTCTCTCCTGAAACCTTCTCTGACACATCACCAGACTTTGCTCTCAAGGTCTGTGAAGCAGTCAAGGAAGCCTGGTCACCCACGAAAGAAAAACCTATCATCTTCAACTTGCCAGCCACCGTCGAAATGTCCACCCCAAACGTGTATGCGGACCAGATCGAGTACTTTTCTACCCACATTTCGCAGAGAGAAACCGTATGTATCTCGTTACATCCGCACAATGACCGTGGCTGTGCCGTGGCCGCTGCGGAATTGGGCCAGTTGGCAGGTGCCGACAGAATCGAAGGGTGTCTCTTTGGTAACGGAGAAAGAACCGGAAATGTCGACTTGGTAACTTTGGCATTGAATTTGTACACGCAGGGCGTGTCTCCAGACCTCGACTTCTCCGACATGCAGTCGGTGGTGGATATCGTGGAAAAGTCCAACAAGATCCCCGTACCGGAAAGAGCTCCTTATGGAGGGCTGCTTGTGGTTTGTGCGTTCTCGGGATCGCACCAGGATGCCATCAAGAAGGGTTTTGCTGCCCATACTGCCAAAGTGGCTGCAAACGGCGGCAAAGAAGTCCACTGGCAAATCCCATACTTGCCATTGGACCCGGCCGATATCGGCAGAACTTACGAGGCAATCATCCGTGTCAATTCACAGAGTGGAAAAGGTGGTTCTGCGTGGGTTATTTTGCGCAATTTGGAGTTGGACTTGCCTCGTGGACTCCAAGTCGCTTTCTCGAGGGTGGTTCAGACCCGGGCCGAGATCAAGGGACAGGAATTGTCAAACCAAGAGCTCTGCGACTTGTTCAAGCGTGAGTACTTTATTGACTACGAGGGTGATGTGGAAGAACAGATTAAGTTGATTGACTACAGCATTTCGACGCCAGAAAAGGGTCAGAAGGAAATCGAGGCCGAGCTTGAGATTGACGGTAAGCTGGTGACGATTCGTGGCCGTGGTAATGGTCAGCTTTCTGCGTTCAACGATGCTCTTGCCAAACAGTTTGGGGTGGGCTTCAATATCCAGAACTACCACGAACACACTTTGGGTAAGGCTTCCAACGCCCGTGCCGCAACCTACATCGAGGTCACGGTACCAAACACCGAGATTTCCCAATGGGGTGTTGGTATTAACGAGGATGTGGCACAGGCTTCGTTCTTGTCTCTTGTTTCCATCTTGAACGGCTTGCACCGTGATGGACATCTCGCGTAGTAAATAGTACAATAAAAAGTGACGAAATGAATTTAAAAGATTAATGATTGTAGAATAAGAAGAGAATAAGAATATAATTAAACAGTTAAAGAATTAAAGAAGTAAAGAATTAAAGAAGAATGAGAATGAAATTAAACCAACTCCAAAAATTGACATGAAAATCAAATTCGCATTTTAAAGCAATCTTCATTCCATGACTCAGGAACAGGCAAGCGTGGCAGACACGTACAAAGATCTTGTGGAAGCCGAAAAAAAGGCTGCAAGTTTGGAAAAGATGTTGGACGACTTGGATGCCAAAATGGACGAGATTTTGAAGCAGGCCGAGGCCGCACAGGCCGCACAGCCACCGAAATGAGTTCGCCCTCGTTATTACTTGTATATGTATAATGTAATAAATATTCTCTACAGCTCCGCCAACATCGTCAAGAGCGTGCTCTTGTCTATAAACTCAGGTTCCGTGGTCTCTTCAAACGGATTTACAGGTAACCGTGGGTTCACCACCATTGTATTTCCGTCGACCTTGACTTCGTCGAGCTCAGGAATCAGCACCTTCGCCGCTTTGCCTCCTTGGAGCCACCACTTGTTGACATCGGAACTAGGAGCTGGCAATTGTGTTTCTTCTTCAAGCAAAAGCAACGCATCAAAGTTTTCGTTGTTGACATCGTAACTCTTCTTGTAGTTCTCATAGATCTCGTTTGCCAAACTTCGCTTCACCACCTCGTCCACTAAATTCACAGAAATCTTGAACATCGAGTAAACGGGCCGATGGTCACTGAAGATAAGCTCCTCGTCACAATCATACACCAATTGCTTGACGTTCTTGTTACGTGAAAGACTCAAGATTCGGTCTGTCCACGCAGGAACTCGCTGCTTCTCACTCGTATCGTACGTCTTGGTGCCATTATCAAACTTGTACGTTGGAGGAAACGTGATCTCCATTTCATCATAGAAGGGAAACGTTTCGCCACTAGCCATCTGCTGATTAAGTTGATCGTACTCAAACAACTTGGCAAATGCCCGCTGCTCAATCAACGGTTTCACCAGCTCGTTGGCCAACGCAATACGATAGTTGAAATCTCCCATCCAAACAACTGCATGATGGTTTCTGATTCTCCGGTTCCGACTAAACTTGATCCCCTTGGCGATCGTCTTGTAGTTCTGGTGCCGTTCGTCAATATTGCTTAAACCAGCAGCAAGATGACTCACAACAAAACACATCTCAGTACTCGAATAGTTGATACTCACAGCTACACCTCCTTTGTTGGCACTGATACCTCCAAGACCAGTTTTCTTGATCGAACCTTCAATGTTCGAGATGTTCTGGATCTCGGTTTCCTTCACAAATAATAACAACGCAATGCCTCCCAACTGATCGCTCCACAATGAAACGTACTTGTTCTTCTCGGGATTGTATTCGTCCAAACACTTTTTGATCTTGGCCTCCCAAAAGAATCGGTTTTCAGAGTGAGTATTCACCATTTTGCCTGGGGTCAACTCGACAATTTCCTGAAACCCAATGAGCACCACGTCGTAACTCTTTTCTATATGATATTTGCCGGTGGGGAAAAGCCAGCTCAGAATATCTTTCTCGTAACACGAACCGTTGACGTTGAATGTCAGCGCAAACACCGAAATCTCCTTGGTCGAACTAAACTCCTTGGACCGGTTGTTTAATTCACGCTGCACATAGTCGTAGAGGGGATTGTGCACCGTGACAGCTACTTGGTCCTGTAATCGTCCCAATAATTTGAGCATGGCCATTTCATTTGGTTTCGTCTCCACCACACCACTGAGATACTTCTTGGTAAAATGAGACTTTACTGAGTTCTTGGTCGAGGTGGCACTTGAAGATTGAAGCTTGGTACTGTATGATATAAAGTGGTTGGTAATATTGCTTAAAAATTCATCGTTGCCCTCCCATAACTGGGCATGTTTGCGAAGCAAGTCTTGATCCACGTCGTAATTGGCATCTCGAAATGCCAATTCAATAACTTCTTGAACAATGACTTTAGAAACAAAGTTAGCTTTGCTCAAGTTATCAAACGAATTGACCCGAAATACTCCCAACTGTTTCCCAATATAAGTTTCTTCAACAAAATCATAAAACATAGCACCAAAGTCAATAACAGAGTTTTCGAGCAACGGCACAATATCGTAGGGATTCACCAGTGAATATCCTGTTTTCTTCATGGTTGAGGTGGAAATGGGCACATCGGTTTCTGCAAGTTTGTAATCAGTAGCCTGCGATCGAGAAGTGTTAAACTGCGTAATATGTTCCTTGAACGCGGTGTTGAGCACACTCTTGTGATTCTTGGGGTCTTGTGTCAATGAGTTGATGATATGGACTTCACCAAACTGGTTGGAGATTGTGTCGAAGTGTCTACTAAAAGCAAGCTGTGATGCTTCAAAGGACCGGGGAAGTACGACTTTCTTGGTCTTTTTCGTGGCCAAAAGAATATTCTTTTTGGTGAAATGGCTCTCTATTTCCCAGTGGATGGGTACGCTTCCTCGAATAATGACGTATGAAAAGCAGTATTTCTTAGTGTAGATGATAACTTCGGACTCGACATAGTTGGAAACCGATCCTTCGTCGTCACAGCCCCAATCGCCAAACAAAGGTCCGTTTTTGATGCACGATTGTTTGGAGATAAGTGTCATCAATGCTTCTTCATTCCGCAAGGAAGTGTTGACGGTTTGGGCGTAGCCCCTGGTGATAGTGATAAGGAATCCCGATTTGTCGAACATGGTCTGCTCGTAGTCCGATAACCTGTTTCTAAACTCAATCAATTCAGAATTCATAAATCCGTTCCACATGAACCGCTTGAAGTATAAAGAATCGGCAGAAAGTTTGAATCCCTTGGAATCAGCCAGCTGGAATCCTCGTTCCAGGAGATTTGAGGTGATATCAAAGTCGCGTGAGTAGAAGAAGGAGCCACTTGAGAGCAACTTGCGAACTGCGTGTGAAGGGTACTCTGAGGATTTCTCCTGGACGTTGACCAGAACCAGCAGCAGGGCCAGCTGGTATTGCTGGTATATCAGGGACTCGTCGTTATGCAAATGGTCGTATTCATCGTTGTTGAGACAATAGAAATCGACACCGGTAATCTTGCGGACAGACTCCCTTTCTGTGGGAGACGCTACCACTTCGTCGCTGGTGATGAAACCAAGGAAAATGTTGCTCTTGACGTTGAGGAAGCCCACGAATCCGAGAATCGACTTGCCCAGCAACTTGTTGGGAGTCAATTCCTTGTACTTGGTGAAGTCCAAGAACTCTTTTCTTACGAACTCGACTATGACTTTGCTGTTTGCTGCGTCGGGTATTTTAGGGTTGGTTGAATGGCTGCGGTTAAGATGGGGCCTGTGGTGATGGTGTCCCGAGCTTTTGTGAATCGAGAAGGGATGGCGAATTATCAACGCATAGTCGCTGCTGGTCACCACAAACGTCCTCAGCCTATCGTTAAGATAGAGCCTCATGCTATTCTCCGGATGGTTTTGTTTGCTGTTTCTATATAATTTGGGAGCACTTTGTGAGATCGCCTTTTTTCTTTTTTTCCTGGCGCGTAAAAACAAAAGGTGTATAGCCTCGCCAAATTATTTATATATAGAATTTCATTGTGCATATAAACACAAGCAAAGACAAATTGGGAAGTGGGCTGCAAATCATCTTTGTCAGCGTTAAAAGTAATTTTATTAAAAAAACATATAAAAAGACACATAAATTAGTTGGTCTTCTTAGTCTTCTTTTGCTTCAAGTGTGCCTCTGGAATCCAGCTGGCATCGTAAGATTTTCCAGAAGCATTGGAACCAGAAACCACAGGAGAAGAAGCTCTCTTGACCTTTGGAGCAGCAACAGGAGCAGTTCCTTTCAAGTACTGCTTGCCCCAAATCTGGTAGATGGCATAAGCAGCACCACCAAAGGTGGCAATCAAAACCAATTCCAAAAACAACAATTGTGGGTTGAAGAACGAAATTGGCTTCTCAGTGACATTGGCCAATTGTCCTCTCAAAGGAACCAATCTCAACTCGTCACCAATAGCAACAAACAATTGAGGGGAGAAAAGATAGTTGTCTGGAATCAAGTTCAAAGGAATCTTTTGTTCAAACACTTGTTCATCACCGGAAGCCATAACAATAGGACCAATGGAACCCGAAGTCAAGTTGGTTACGATTTCAGTGGTAAGTGGGTTACGGAACGAACCGCCAACTCCAACAACAGTAACATCAAACTTTTCGTTGTTGACAGCCTTGTAGCTGATCCGGATTTCGTCACCATTGATCAATTCCGCCACGTCCTTTTGGGTGACGTCGGGGTACTCAGCAATGTGGTAGTCGACGATGAAATCGAGGTACTGTGGAGCATCGCTGCCAGCAGGTTCAGCTTCAGCAACAACAGCACTAACAGAAGCAACAGTAGCCAAAAGGGCAGATAAAATTCCAGAAACCTTCATATTCTTTTTGTGGTTATCACTATCCGTTTACGTGGAGATTAGAAAAGTTTTTCGATTGTTCGGAGACTATTTTTTTTTTTTGATTTCAGTGGTGTCGGTAGTATGCAGGCCGCGACAATTTACAAAACCGAACCACCAAATGACTTTAAACTCTTTTTGGTGCAAAAAAAAGAATAAGAATTCCGAGGAGCTACCTATGACGATACGACTAACTAAAGCTCTTGCTCTGAGCGGTAGAAGATTATACAGCCAGAGTCTGGAATCCGTTAAGTTACCTCGTGACTTTCTTGGAGCTACAACGAAAGAGGTACGATTGGAAAAGCGTGTACTTCGAGAGAAAAAGAGACTGTCAGAGAAATACGATGCAATTCGCGAAAATAGAGCGTTGGCAGAAAACTTCAAGACCCACAGTGCCAAGATTGTCGAGTTGCTCTCAGATCAGTCCAATATCGAGGCATTATTCTATAATTCACGAGCTCCTCAGCGTCAAATAAAATCCTACGAAGAGCTATGCAAATCACTCAATCAACCACATTTAACATACACATCACCAGAAATCAGAAATACTATCGCTCTAACCGTGGCATCGCTAGTTACCTCGGTGCTAGTGGAATTGAACTTACGTCGCTTGTTTTCTGCTCGTCAAACGAAGAGTACATCGTTTCTCTACAGAAACCTCATCAAAGAAATTAAAGACGAAACAAAGAAAGTGGAGATTCTAAAGATATTAAGAACTATATATCCCGGTGATAAGGGAGTACCGGAAACTTTTGATCATTTCTTTAAGGCATTGGATCACGAGGCTGTGGAAAAGTTGTTAAATGATTCACTTAAAAAACTTGACAGTTTCAACTCGATTGAGACTTACCGATACAACTATACCAACTTCAAATCTTCTCAAAGTTTAAATTACGACCACTCAGATTACTTGCCACAGATACAAAATAGGGACCTCATTACATTTTCCAGCACCAACATAGATAACTCAGAGTATCTCTCCCAGCTCGAGGGATTATTTGATCAGTACCAGCAAACCATAAGTTTGAAATCCCAGGAACCAAATTTCGACAACTCATTATTCTCCAATACTCCTCCAAATGTACTCAATGAAATTCATGAGACTTATGTCTTAAATATTTCAAAATTACAGCATATCAAATTGGTTTTGGATGTGTGCCATGTATTATTAACCTGCAAGAAATCAACTCCATCATTAAGGCTATTCAAATACTTGCTTGATTCCTTTGGAAAAGTGGGATTATTGAATTACCAGTCATTCATATTGGAAAGTTTACCTTCGTATAAGTACAGTCCTACCTTACTCGCTGACCCACAAGAAGGAATCAAGCCTCCATGCTCGGCACTTCATTATAGAGAATTAATAGAACAAGATCCCGAGTTTCTTGTTAGTCTTGTCAGATATCATGCCGCACGTCATGATGTGAATTCGTTCAAGCAGTTGTTGCGATTTTACCGATTAGAGGAAATATCCAACCATGAACGAGTATTGAACAAGTCATACTTGGCTACGATGGTTTCAAAATCTCGTTATATCAGAAGCAAAGACCGCAACTTGAACGAAAAACCCCTTGTCTTCGAGACAGACTCGCCCATATTTGTGCTGACTGATTCGATATATGAAAGTATAAAAGCCTGCATTTCACTTGAGCAGTACCAGTTCATTGATATATTGTTTAACAAGCTATTGGTGCATTCTGTTGAACACAAGAACGAGATTAAGGTGGCATTAAGTTTTGGAAATACCTTGAAACTGGCAAAGACATATTCCTTGCTAGTAGCACAAAACTATCTGCTTGAACAGTTTTCTTCCAAGATTTTCACCAAGGACATATTAAAAATTATGCTCCGGGCGAGCAGGGAATCCGACGACTTGGGTCGGTTGATGTGGGTTTTGCCTCATTTGGATATGTTTATTGAGACACACTTGCAGAATGTGGAGAATGTTGAACATTTCACTGCCATAAAGGCGTTCTACGAAGCGAGAGAAGTTGATCTTGCTTTTAGCCAGTTTGATAAACTGTTTGAAGTGGATCTGGAGCTTATACGAGAGATTTACGATTCGCTCAACAAGTTTGGGCTTGAAGGGAAGCTTGTGACGTACGATCAGATACTTCAATTTGGATTTACGGTGAAAGAGCTTGTACAAAAGAAATAAACCAAAGGTGGAATCATAACTTTCTATCATTATCATGTATATATTATGGCATCTATAAAATTGTGAATAAAAAAAATAGGTGAGTGATATCGTTACTATTGGTACAAGGGGTTGAGTTTTCTTTGTTGGTGAACTTAACGGCCAACGTACTTCTTTTCAAAGACTCTGGATATGTTGTAACCAATGAACGAAAAGGCGATGGCCAATTCGAAGGCGATATCACCGTAGTTCTCACCGATTTTCTTTGCAAGGACACCTTGGTACCAAGCTTGGTTCATACCGACAACAACACCGGCAACACCACAACAAAAACCAAACACACCGGCGTAACCGACTGGATACACGGTTTTGTCGTCAAAGTTTTCGTAGTCGTAGGCCTCAAACCTACCCTTGTTGTGGATAAAGTGTTCTGACAACGAGATCGAGTGGTAGATGGACAAGTAGTAACCGATCAAGTTCATGAAGTTGTCCATAACTGCTGCGAAATCGTAGTAAGCTGGAATACAGATAGCCAACGTGACAAAGTTGGCGACGATAGTCCAAACAACTCTTGGGATCTTGGCCATTTGGGACCAGAAAGCCTGGGCAGAAAGAGCGATGGAGTACATGTTTGGAATGTTGTTGGCGACGGTGGAAAGAGCCAAGATGACACACAAGAACTGGCCGAAACCGTGCAAGGAGTCTTGGACCAAGATACCGTAGACCAAACCACCAATGGAGTCATTCTTGTACAAGTCAGCCCAGACTTGGTTGTTTGGAGCACCAGTGGCAGGGTTGATCATGATAGGAGTGGCAGCAGCCGAACCCAAGATCAAGGTGAACAAAAGAGGAACGAGCAAACCAAAAAAGATGGAAAAGAAGATCTTCAATGAGTTAACGTTTCTAGGTTGGTAAACGGTGTAGTCCGAAGCATAGGTGGTCCAACCGGTAGCGAAACCGTAGATAGCACCACCGTACGAAAGAATATTACCAGCAGTGGTAGCACCGCCCTTCATCACACCAAACTGGAAACCGCCAGCGATCGAGAGTCTGGCAATGATGGCAATGAAACAAACAAGGTTAGGGATCCAAGACCACTTTTCGTAGACGTGGATAACGTTGTAACCAAAGAAAGTAACCAAGATGGTCAAGATAACCAAGATTAAACAACCAGCCCATGGAGGTAAAGCACCGTTGTTGACAATGTGCAACAATTGGGCAGAAGACATGATATTGACTGCACCCCAACCAACACAGGCAATCATGTTGATAAAGGCAAAGATTCTCATGGCGTAGTCACCAAGCAAGAACTTGGACAAGATCATTTGTCTCAAACCCAACTTAGGACCGAAACATGAAAAGAAGGCGACTGGTAAGGCACCCAAAATCGAAAAGAAAATTTGGGTCAATACAGCTTCCCAGAAAGTCAACTGGAAGAAAGTAATACCAGTGGCACCAAGGGCAAAGGTAGCAATGACCAAGTTGGCAGACAACCACATGGTACCGACATTGACCAATGAGGTATCGGTTTTTTCTTCGTCGGTGATTCTTTCAATCCCCTTTGTTTCGGCATTTAACTTGGCAGCCCATCTGTTGAACAAACTTAATTGTTCGGTAGCGACTTCGGCATGTCCCGAGTGGTCTTCAAGCGACTTTTCAAATGAGTCGACAGAGTTCTTCTTTATGTTCAGCGATGTGCCGATATTTTTTTCAAAGTCCATTGTATGAGTGTGTAATAGATTAGTTGCTGAGTTTTAAAGGTTATCTCACAACTTATGTGATACGTGGATTTTTGAATATAAAAATTAAATCAATCAGATCCTTTCCCAATAAGAAAATTGTTCTGGTTTAAATAGCGATGGCCCCAATTGTCCGAGTCTAATTGCCAAAAAAAAATGCGCGAAAAAAATTGCTTTTTTGGATGAAATTTGACAGGACTCGCATTAAGGCGAGAGATAAGGGTCAGAACGAAAGATAGGCTAATTAATTGGGGCTGGATCCAGATTAGCAACCGAGCAGACGAGAGGGGGAGAACAAAACACTCACAACCGCACATGATAATGGGGAAATGATGTTTCATCTACAAACAGGTTTTTTACGAATGGTTATTTGACACGTAAGAACAGTGGGAAACACAAAAAAAAAATAGCGTAAACTGTAGCACGGGTCATGTACTGACAGATTGTATCTACGTAACGTCCGTTGCACAATCGTCGCGTTGCACCTGGTGACTTTTTTTTTGACTCTAGATTAATTAGCACGGCATACTATTAATTAGAAAATTATTTTTGTTCTCTGTGAATAACGCTTTTTCTATTGGCAGATTCACATTCAGAGTTTCCCGAAACGATACCGCCGTCCATTCTATGGATAAGTTAATTTTATTCTAGGGGTATACGGCGACCTAATCTTGCTCTTATTATGCACATGCCTTACTGACAATGGTTAAAAAGCCGACTCCACACACATACGCACACATACGCATTCTCCATTTCCCGTTTACGTAAATCTACTCGGTTATTCCATTTAGATCATTTCTCAACTTTAATTGTCTTTTTTTTTATTAAATTAAACAAGAATTGAATTTTTTTCTTTTTTATAGATTGTCTGGAGCTCAAGAGATTTTTTTTTAATACATAATCCCGTTAGCGATCAACAACTGCTTCAAACGAGACACCTCGTCAGCCAATCCCTGCTTCTCCAGGATCAACTCTTCAACCTTGTTTTCCAACTGGTTCATTCTTTCCATCTTACGTGCTCTCGATCTTCTGGCTGCTTCGGTGTTCTTAGCACGCTTCATCACCACAGGATCAGACGAGTCAACAGCAGTAGGTGGTAAAGGCTGTGTTCTCTGCTTCTTTGAGTAGGTAACACATCCCAAATGGTCAACTTTTTTGGTTTCAACCGAGGCACTCTTCATTGTAGCACCATCGAGCAAGGGCGTAGGTAAAGTAGACGAAGGGTTTGGAGTAAACAACTGAGTCTGTCTCTTGGATGGAGCAAACTCAAATGATTCTTCAACCTCACTGTAAGGTCTCTTGCTGGAGACACTTTCAGTTGACACAGTTGCTGGAATGTCTGTTTCAGCAAACAAATCAGCAACATAGTCTTCGTCTCTCAAAGCGGATTCGGAATCCGCAAGGTTTTCTTCTCCAATGGTGACAAGTGGTTCAGACACAACCTCATTACCGAAGAGGGAGACCCAGTCATCCTTGGAGTTAACCTTAGCACCATCGACAATCAAATCTAACTCGTCAAACATAGGAGTATGATCTTGGAGCTGATCATTTCCGTCCAAGACGTTGGAAAACACAGAATCCAACACGGACGAATGAATGTTGAAGGGAGAGGTTGTGGCATCATCCTGTCTCGAGGGCAAGCTGGCCGACAACTCGGAAACGTGTTCCTTTTTCAAAACAGCAGATGGAACAAACACTGGCTGGGATTCAAAAGCAATTGAATCCTCAGTCATCATTAAGTTATTAGTAGTAGTAGCGGACATTATTTCTTTGTCTTTGTTTCTTTTGGTATTCAAATGTAGTAGTAAATGTGTAGTAGGGTTCAGGGAAATATTCGTATCTTTCTAAAAGGGATTAAACAACAGCGCCATAATGGACGTAAAGGTAACTTGTAGTATTCACAGTATCATCTTTAAGGGGGACGTTAAAACAACAACTTTGATAGTTTATCGATATTGATAACTTGGTTCTTTATTTTTATTATGATAATAAATTAATAAAAGACTCTTTTGGGGGTAACTCAAAAAGTAATTTAAGCAGACATTTCGAAAATATGTATAGACTTAAATCAAAAAGGGGAAAGTAAAAAGGATCGTAATATATAAAAAAAATAGTAGTATTGTTTATATATTAAAGGAGATGAGTTGTATTTTTGTTGTTGTTGTTGATATCTAGAGAAAAGGGAAAAGAAAAGATTTTTCATATCTCGCGGAGGAATCGCAACATTTATATTAATTACTATCGGGAGTGGGAGCCGAAACTTACACAAAACAAAATTTGCAAAAATTTTTCTCCGCACCATTCTCACATTTACGCAATTATATTAGTTTTGCAAGCGGCTGGATACGTATATTTCAGTATGTATTATTAATGGATCCTTTTGATTAAACCCTAATTGGGAGGGGAATGACTCATTTTCATCTCAACTGTGTACGCCTTTCTCGTACTTTTGATAGTAACAAACAGCCTAATAGAACATGAAAGAAGTTGTCGCAATCAAACATTTCACAAGCGATTTACACAGTAATTAAAATTACATACAACCAGAAAAACCTGAAATGAGCTTGGCCAATCATGCGTCTTATCTGTTGCTCTAGTGACAATCCCCCCAAATATTAATTATACGCCGCTAGTGGGCCGAGAACTAAACTCCGGCAACGGCGCGGAACACCCCTTCCCAATTAGGAAATTTTGGCATTTATATGATTTTACCGCGATTTAAACCACTTAGGCAACCCAGGCTTGGACTTTTTCTGGCTAGCAGTTTGGTCTTGTGGCAACGGAGTTGTCTTTTTAGGTTCATCTTCAGGTAAACCATGGCGTTTGCTTTCCAAAACCAACTCGGGCAACTCGCTTGTCTTTTTAACCGAAATCACACCATCTTTAGTAAACGGACCGAGGCTTGAGGAAGTCGATTCCCAAACCAACATAACCTGCTCATTCTGAAAGTCAGGAATATCAACTAAACGCGTGTTGTTGAAGTCAAACGACATTTCGATCTTTCTGAAAGGAGGATACCCGTACTTCAAATTATAGTTCCCCACAAATGAGTCCACCAATAATTCATCGATTTTCTTAACAAGCTGCCCAAACTTAATCTGCTCAATGTCTTTTAGAAAGTTGATTTGTAGAATATTTCTGTCAGGGAATCTAACTCTGATGAGGTACTTGGTAGGTACAGTTGCTGTTGCCAGTTTCTTCGTGGGGAGACCTGAGTTTTGAATTAATTTATGGTAAGTTTGTGCTTGTGATAATGTCATTTCGTAGTCCCCGTCAGGATTTTCGTAGTGCTGTGAACGGATGGTGGATTCTGGAACGTAGAGCTGCGGAGTTTCGTCGAGATTTTGATCAAATTCGGTAGATTCAATTTCCATGGAATCTGAATTGCTTTCGATGGCTTCTGTTGGTGGCTCTGCAGTGATTTGAGGCTCGGGTTCCTTACTAATGGTTAAATCATGTGGCTGCTCAGTGGTTTCTTGAGGCTCTTCTTTGGCCTGTTGATCCAATTGAATTCTGCTCTGTTCTTCCTGCTCCAATTTAGCCTTTTCTTCTCGTTCTAATTTTGCCTTCTGTTCTCTTTTTCTCCGCAATTCTTGCTGCTCCAACTCTCTTTTGATAGCGGCTTCTTGCTGAAATTGTGTTGTAGCCTTATCCTTAAGATAGTTGAAGCGGATGGCAATACTCGAAACACCTTGCACAATACTGTTCAATGGCATCGAATAATCTGTATATGTCAGGTTTAAAATACTTATGCTGGAATTGGATTTATAATCCAAACCCAAACCATGTTCTTTATCGAAAGTCTCGAGAAGTTGCAACAATGTACTTGATTCTTCAATCTTTGACACCACAGTTTTTGATGGTTGGGCAAGATAATTTACTGTTAGCCTCACATTCATTAATACATTAGTACTTGCGACTAACTCAAGTTTAACTTTACTGTTGGGGACAAGATTGGTGAATCTCACGGGCAACGAACTGTCCAAGACCTTATCATTGTAAATCAACTGGCCATTGCCTTGTTTACCAAATTTTTCAAGGGTTTGTTGAGTGAGCTGTGCAACTGTTGCCGATTTAAGAATCGTTATCTTCTTGGAAACAAAGCCATGCGATACATTAATGCTAATTGACATGGCGTTGGTGGCAATTTATAATGCTTGGAATCTGAATCATTCAAAAACGATGGCCACCCGAGTCATATGCAGAACCACCGTATTTTTCCTAAGGGCCTGGCTAATTTTATTAGTGAAATTGTCCGAAACGCTCTCTCTTTCTCTTTTTTTAAGTCAACAAAGAGTCATAAGCAAGTAATTCAAGAGTTTTAATATGTAACTTTCTATTGATGGAGAGTTGGCTTTTTAATTTTTTGGTTTAGGAAGATTACTGAATCCTGATTTCTGAGACGATTGATTCCGTACATGAATCTTTCAATTTACTTCCCTTTTGCAGAAATTTTAGGAGATTATCGTAACTAATTGTTCAACTACAATATCAAAACACTTACAGTTCAGTGTAACATCACGGTTGGTGATGTGCTGGTGGGGATGTGACAAAGAAACCAGTCATCTTCCTGCATAAAATTATGCGCTAAAAAAATTGTAGATAAATGACTTAAGTTCCAAGCCCAAACGAACGCCCCCCCCTGCTCCTTTGTTTTAATTCCCAGAAATATACATACATTTTTACCATGTGTTGGAGTGCCTGTTTATCTGACTGCTTTCTTGTTGTACTCTCGGTATTGTTCCCACCACTTCCTGTGTGGATCAGAAGAGGAATCTGTACCACGGACTCCCTTATCAATATCCTTCTTTGTATGTTGGGGTACTTGCCTGGCTTGATCCACGCATGGTTCATTATCGCCAAGTATCCACCATATACTACAGAAGACTCGACCAAGATCTACTATATCTTCAGAAACGACTTGGAAGCCCAGCAACAACCCATCCATCACCACAGCCATTCGCACACGCACAACCACACGCATATATCGCAGGAACCTCGTGCGCACCCCGAAACGTCTTATGGTGCCACAAACGAAGAAGAAGGTTCATCCTCTGCATCTCGTGCTCCACCTGCTTACCTGGAACTTGACAACAAAGTCCAACATTAGTAGAGAGAATGTGTATAGTTAATCTCGCCATTTATATTATTATCCCTGATTCAGATTCACTCGGGCTTATCGCATCCCTTTATACTTCCTGTAGATTAAGTTATGTAAATTGGTACCGTACCCATTTATATTTGTTAAATCATGCTGTCAGTAAATTTAGACAATTCAAAACCTGAAAAACCTGGTTCAATTGCTTTGCTCCAGTCATTCAAGGATTGGTGGTACTCTCCTTCCTCGCTCCAGTCGGCAGCAACGGCCAACGATTCGACGCCATTCCAACACGCAAAACATACAAATCGGCATATCGAGTACGATTTATACCGAGCCGTTCTATCTTGTGATATCGATTTGGCGACTCCAGATGATTCAGTTAAACCAAACCTGCGTTTTTGTGGTCAATTGCTTGATATTCCCGTTGATAATGAAACTACAATCCATGAACTCTACCTCGAAAACAATACTGGACCAGAATCCGACCATATAGTCATTATTCATGGATATATGGCGGCTCTTGGATACTTTATTCAAAACGTGGAGCTGCTTCTTCGCTCAAAAAGCGGAATACGGATCCACCTCATTGATCTACCTGGATTCGGCAACTCGTCTCGGCCCCCATTTCCCCCAGAATTCTTGACAACTCCCGACCGGTTGCCAGATCAAATCAGCCAAATTCTTGAGGTGGAAAACTGGTTTATCGACCGAATTGAGCTCTGGAGACAGAAGAGAAATATCCACCACTTCAAACTCGTGGGCCATTCAATGGGAGCTTACCTTTCTTGTTGCTATTTGATGAAATACAATAACGGCACAAATTTGGTAGACCAGTTTCTTGTCGTGAGTCCCATGGGTACTGAATCAAGCTCTGATTCCTTGATTAATGATGAGAAACTCCAGTTTAATCACCACGAATCGGGTGGTGATCCATTTGCTGAGTTAGATTTAACTGAACAACAAGATTTGCACCCAGACCTTACATATCTCTGGGATAAGTTGGGCAAACCACAATTCCCTAAAAACATAATTCTTGAAAACTTATGGAAGTACCACAAATCTCCCTTTCAAATGCTTCAGAAATTGGGACCTTTTTACTCAAAAGTGCTTTCTTATTGGTCGTTTAAACGGTTCAGCAACACTGAAAATGCCGATCTCATTCTCAAACTACACAAATACTCATACTCAATCTTTAACCAGTTCCAAGGTTCAGGAGAATTGGCAATAACAAAATTTATATCCCACGAAATCCTTGCTCGACTTCCACTTTGTGATCGTGGTTTGGTGGAATACCTTGCGAAGAATAATATCGAGACGTTATGGATCTATGGCGAAAAGGATTGGATGAACAGTAATGGAGGAAAGTATATTTACGAAAAGCTACAGACAACAAAAGCAAAGTCTGGGTTTAAAATAGTTAGCGATGCCGGACATCATATTTATTTGGATAACCCCGAGGAATTTAACCGTATATGTGAAGAGTTCTTTAAATATAACTAAATAAATTCTTCAACACTTCGACTTTTTGGTCACAATTATCGTCAGCCAGCTTTAGAGCTTGTGCCATAGCGTAGGCGAATCTCATCTTTCCTTGGATTTCAATTCGGTTCCGTAACTCTTCGCTGACTTTATATGCTTCTGAAATAATTTGTGCTGGTAAATCGGCCAATTTAGCCACGTTCAAACCGTACAGGTTGTTGACAACTCCACGGACCAAGTTGTAAAGAAAGATAATCTCGGGAAACTCCTGATCTTTCCTGTTTACTTGTTCAAATCCCATATGAAAATTTGCCACATTGGGAAACTGGTTTTCCAAAACATGAAGCGAAGGATAGTGGGTAATAAATAACACAAGTGGACTGGCCTCATGTTCAATAAGGTACTGTAATATTGACGTTGCAATGGCAATTCCATCACTAGTTCCAGTTCCTCTTCCCAATTCGTCAAGGATAATGAGTGAGCGGCTCGACATTTGGTTGATAATAGTGCTGCATTCCAGCATCTCGGTCATGAACGTCGAGTTTCCCTTGAGAATATTGTCGTTGGCACCCATTCGAATAAATATAGAGTCAAATACTCCCATGGTGGCCGATTCACACGGAAGAAAACATCCAATTTGCGCCATGATGACAAGTAACGCAATTTGCTTGACATAAGACGACTTTCCGCCCATATTGGGACCGGTAATGATAAGTACGCGTTCTCGGTCGTGATGCATGCTGATATCGTTGGCCACATACGTGTGACCGTTCACCAAGTTTTCTATAATAGGATTCCTGCTTTTGGTTACTTGGATCACTTGTTCGTCGACAAATTGTGGTTGAATATTGTTACCGATAGCACTGGCAGCCGTTAACGACAATATACAATCGAATTCCGCCAAGTTACGTACGACTTCACTGAAATAGCTGTATTCGTTGTCAATCAATGTTAAGAACTTCTGGAAGCACGAATCGCAGTTTTTACTCATCAATTCTCGATGGTACTGCAAGAGCTTGTAGAGACGTTCAGACTCGGCACTTCTAAACCGCAGAACTGTCGTGGTGCCGTTAATTCTGATAAAGCCTGGAGGTAATGCATCGACCTGCTTGCCGTTACGTACCTCAATCAAGTACGGTTCACGGTTGTTGGTGATATATTTCAACGTAGGGCGCAGCAAGAGGGTTCGGATCTTTTCCAATTCTTCTTCTAGCTGCTGTTCAAGCAGTTGAATTTGGTTCTGTTGTTCAGTAATTTCAGGCCAGTTATGGTAGTCCAAATTAAAAAACTCTACCTTCAGATTCTCCGGATCCTTAGCCTCGGAAATGAGGTACGAAGGATTAATCATGCTAAAGAATTTGGTGACGATATCGCTTTTGATTGCTTTGAAGTTGGCAAAGATTTGTTTCAACAATGGCGATTTTGTGCTGGTAATAAGTCCTGTTAATGCCAGGTCAAATGTATCTGTGAGCTTGATGATGTCCTGAAAACAGTCAAGCAACAAGAAAACTTCTCTTCGGCCAATTTTGGCGGTATTATAAGTAGCCGAATAGTGGACTTTGATAAGTAATTGTTCTAAATCTAGATCGAGTTTTGACATGAGGTTCTTTGTCGCATCAACAAACTGATTAAACCTACTAAGTAGGTCTTTGATGGCACTTGAACGTTCTTCGATGCGGTGCTTTTCAATCAATGGCTTTGAGATCCACCGGTGGAGCAAACGTTTACCAAAACGTGTCCGTGTATGGTCCAACAACCATAAAAGCGAGCCTCGTTGTGACTTTTCCGAGTTTTCAAAGATCTCAAGTGCCTGGAGGGTGTTGCTGGGGAGAATGAGATGCCGTTTTGAGTTTGTGAATGTCTTGATGTTATCGACAATGGTGAAGATATTGCTCAACTTGAAGTCTTGGAGGTACACAATAAGTTCTGCAATACATGCTTGGATTTCAGAGTTGAAGTTAACACTGTAGTAATCGACTAGAGCTTGATGTTTCCCGTCATCGACCGTAGAAAAGAATGAAGTGAGAATTTCACTTGTAGTGGAATTGGTATTGGTGGCATGTTTCAATGATGCCTGGTTATTTACAAGGTTTACCAGCTTGGTTGAATGTGTAGCATCGTCACTGATGATCACCACCTCGCTCGGATACATGTACATGAGTCTTGTTTCCAACTCTGTACGACCCAAATCGTCCTTGAAGGTATCGTACACGATTTCACCGGTCTTTGGCTGCACTGCTACAAGT
Source organism: Teunomyces pallodes (assembly GCA_030556435.1). NCBI lineage: Eukaryota > Fungi > Ascomycota > Pichiomycetes > Serinales > Debaryomycetaceae > Teunomyces > Teunomyces pallodes. The sequence goes on from JAKTUA010000011.1 coordinate 260,994, forward strand.
GAGACTTGTTTCGGCACCGTATCGTTGATACAGACAATGTAACCGGGATCGTCTTCGTCCACCAGTCGAGCTTTTCCACCGGCAACAAATTCATCATCCATATACGTTCCTCGGGTGTACACTCCAGTCAATTCTCGTTTCATCACGTCTGATTTCGACTTCTCAATCTGATTGGCAATTGCTGATTCCATCTGTTTGACCACCCCGATTTTATGGCCCGCATTGAGCAATCGCTTGAGGTTGATGTGAAGTTTGAAGTCGGGAAATGAACAGTACGAAAACGCTTCTTTGCCAGCTTCTCCACTGAGAAACATGATGTTGAGAAGTTGAGACGCAATCCGTGCATCGTCTCCAAAGAGCTTGTACTTGTATCCAATCTGGATCACCAACATTTTGTCGGTATGTGCTGCTTTGAGCTCGAGAATCTGCGTTTCAAGCGGCGTAAGTTTCTTACTCTTGACTGATGTAGTGTTTCTTTTGATTGGCGGTTGTTTCGTGGTTTCTTTTGGTGTCACCGATACTATTTTCTTTGTTTGTTTTGGTTGTCTGGCCTCCTTCTTTTGCTGTTTCGGTTCTTCTGTCTCTTGATGCTTCGAATCATGATGCTTTTCACGTTTGTTTGGTTCTGTTTTCTCTTTCTCCAATTCTTCTTCTCGTTTCTTCTCATTCAAGTCTTCGTCAATGACCACCGTTTCGACTTTCGCCGCTTTCTTGGGCCGAGATGTGAAAAACTCGCTGATTGTCGCCTGTTTACGCTTCGTGGGTGCCATGCCATACAGTGATATTTTTCGCGCACCAGTGTTTCCATACGCATTTTCTATAATTCTACAATACTTAACGTACCCGACTGAAACTAATCGCATTGACAGGCCGCTTATTTTCAGTAAGTGAATCGGCCCTGTCTTCCCGCGAAAACGTACTGAGAGTCCCAGAAGAACGCGTTTTCCGTACTGGCGAAAGCTCAGATGAACTGCCCCGCCGACTCGTGGGGACATATGACGTCTTGTTAGACATCAGCCGTTGCCGTGGACTATCGTTATTGAGTGACGTTCGGCTGCTGTTGAACGCTATTTTCGCAGCAATAGATGCTGACGACAGCAGCCGGCGCGACCGTGTGGCACGTATTGGCGAAAGATCGACCCGTGGCTGTGTAGATTCTATTTTCGGTTGCTTCAACGTCGTCCTAACGTCAATAGGAACACTAGACAACGCAAGTCCAGCTGAAAAGGAAAGACTCCGTCGCCTGCCAGCGGTATGCACGGGCGATGCATTCAGTGAGGTGATGGAAAACTCCGAATGCGGTGACACTGAAGCTTCCTCGTCGTTCGGGTTACGTACCGACGGCGATATAGTCACTGATTTGAGCGACGGGGTCTTGTGAATTGACCCTGGCGTTTGCGGAGCCGGAGCGGAAACCGGTGTAGTAGACGTTCTGGGTGATGTGTGTTGGATGACCGACGTCGCAGACGTCATGATGGGCATTGGTGGACGGTAGTTGTATGTAGTGTTGGCACGCTGACGGCCCGGTACTGTCTTGACTGGCTCCGATGGGAGCGATTGGGAGTGGGAACGGGTGATTTCGAGACCGTTGTTGGGGGTCATGGTCTGGGAAACTGGTATAATCGGACTGGCCAACACTCTGTTCTCCAGGAACAGCGATTGTGACAAGTTGTTGGAAGCCATGTAGAGGAGAGATGAACTACCCGAGCTCAATTCGTTGGTGATGGGGGCGGGGTCGAGAATCTCAAAGTTAAGCATGAATAGTTCTTGTTTGAGCACCAGGTACTGAGTCACCAAGTCAAAGCTCAGGGCGTAGTCGAGAGGGAGCCAGCCTTTCGAATTCTTTTGGTTTTCGAGGAGTTTGATCTTTTCTTCAACCACAGATTTGTCCTTGTGGATTATCAATAGGTGTTTGAGTAATGCCTGGATACATCCAAACTGGCCGTGTGCAAAGCATAGATGAAGACACGAGTTGCCGTTGTTATCGGTGATGGTTAAATCGGCACCAAATTCCAAGAGTAACGTGATGCCTTCCTTAAAGCCATGGACACATGCAAGGTGAAGCGGGGTTTGTTTGAGTGCTCCACCTGGGAAGTTGAGCCAGAGTTTCCCTGGGAACTCTTGGAGTAAGTAGTGGAGGGTTTGTGGGTGTTGCTTGATGAGGGCGAGGTGGAGTACCGAGAACTCATCAAAGGTGAGGAGATCGAGGGTGCTGTAGTTATTGGATAAGTCTCCGTCCAACTCCTTATTGATATACAGAATCAAGTGGTTGCAAATGAGATAGTGTCCGTGAAAGGAAGCGTAGTGGAGGTTGCACCAACCGCGGTTGGTGGGATCGACGTTGAGCCAGAGATCAGGAAACCGTTCGAGAAGTCGTTTTGTGATGGGAAGATGTCCATTGACAATGGCAGCACGTAGCCTTTGTGAAGGAGAAAGCATTCCCTTAAAAGTAAAGGCCAAAAAAAGGGGGAATAGTCGCAGATATTTATAGGCGGGCAAAGGGTAGCTGGCGGCTAATGAATACAAGTTAAATTTAAATATTATCGTAACGTCAAACATTCGCACCCGATTTTACACCACACGAAATTACTCAAACGGTGAAACCGTGAGGATTCAGAACCGGCAACGATATGCGAATTCTCACGATATCCGATCTTCAAGGGAATCTCGATGCAGTTGTGCTGCTCTATGAAGCTGAGGCTGCCAGGGGCAACCCCGTCGACGTCATCATCCACACAGGAAACTTTGGGTTCTGGAACTCGAATACCATCGATGAATATAAAGACGCAGCGTATCTCAAGCAGATCGTGGCGTTTTCCGAGGTGCTTGATCTGCAATTGGTTGATGAGTTGAACAATTTGAGTTACATCACCTCCAATGGCGCCGACGACTTTGGTATCATCAAATCGAAGTTGGCAGCTTCCCAATCCGGCTTGAGCCAGTTTCCACAGTACGTCAATGGCTTCAAGACACTTCCATGTCCCGTGTACACGACTTTTGGTCCATTAGATGATCCCAAAATCATTTACGAGCTCCAGCAGCGTGAATATTCAGTGCCAAACCTCTATTTGATCGACCACACAGGAAGCCACGAGATTGAAACCGACTCTACCCAGCCAAATATCCGATTATACGGATTGGGAGGCTCGTTAAAGATCCACAGCTTGTTTGACAACGGTAACTTGCCGTACAGCTCGGTAAGTGGTAAGGTAGGCGAAATCTGGATCACTCTCTTGCAAATAGCCGAGTTGTATGCCAATTTCACCAAGCATCTGGCCAGTCACACCATCAACATATTTGTTTCACATGCTCCTGTGATAAAGACTCCATTATTGGAACATCTAGCCATTTTGACGGGAGCAGACTTCACTATAAGTCAGGGTCTACATTTCAGATATCCCGTTATGGGCAATGGGATGAGTTTTGTTGATAGTATGGGCGGTAGTGCTGGGTATATCGAGAACTACCGGTCCAAATTCTCACGCCTACGGATGATTTTGGGCGAACTTTGGCTTATTATCAAAAGCGAATTGGTGGAGCTTCTCGAAGAGAACGAAAGCTTGAAAGAATCAATCGAATTGGGACTAAGTCTTTTTGACAAGATTCCTGTTTCTGTTAACGAATCAACAGAAAAGATTGTGAGTCTTAGTCTTGATGATGTGGAAGAAGATGAAGAAGAAGAGAAGAAGGTGCTAAAGAAGATCAATGACTACTATTTCCAGGCATACTACAACCTTTGGCACTTTAACTTGTGTGACCATCTTGCCGAAGAGAACAAGGATGACTACAACATAATGATATTTAAGCTCGAGTACGGTAACTTCAAGCTCGATTACTGTACGAGTCAGGGGTTCAATTTCAACTTCAAGGACCGCGAAGGCAGAAAACACGACGAGCCGTTTGAAGACGACGAAGAACACGACGACGAAGACTACAAGAAATCACGCAACTACAGCCGTGGCAACTACCGTGGACGATCAACGCGTGGCAACGGTGGTGGTCGAGGTCGAGGTCGAGGATCCGGTCGAGCCAAAAGTGCGAGATCGAAGGGAAGAAACTTTTAGCATGGTTCACAAAAAAAAAACTGGATTCCAAATGGATGTATTGATTATACGTAGGTGTATCCCACAGACGAGACTAATGATATAATTGACGGATGAATGCTTCTTTAGTGATGTTCAAATGGCAACTTTTGTCCAAAGATGACAGGACCATCTTCCTTGATTCTGTAGAAAATGTAGAACCACATGGTAGCACCCAAAAACTTGGATGCCCACTTGATTTTGAAATCGGTGTGTGGTCTCGTCACTGCAGCATGACGGATGTATTTTGCAACGTGGCCGGCCATGGTGTGTATTTATGTGAGGATTTTCACTTGGTGGTGGTGATGGTGATGGTGATAAATAATATGTTTGTTCTGGTTGGGCGGTGAGAAAGAAAAGTCATGTGATTGTGGTCATGTGTTGGTTGGTACACGTCCACCACTTTTTTTACGCTTCGTTCTTCCTTTCTTTTTTGGATAAATTTGGAAGATCGTTTTTTTTGCATGTTAGGAGCACACGTGCGTGCATGAACCAAGCGAGCAAATATTTTCTTCGTGCGCGCTTTACACTTCTATTTTCAGAATAGCGTCTATACACGTGACGCGTGGTGCAATTTCTTAAGCTTATTCGGTCCTGTCAGAAAATTTTAGTGCGATCTACATCTGAGACACCTGTTTGGGAAGTGCATATTTTCTAAACCAGAAAAAATATTTATTTCTGTGTAATGGACCAGGCAACGCCTGCTTTAACGGGAAGGAATGAAGAAATTGCCGATCACAGAATATTTTCATAAACACCTTTACGGCATCTCTAACCTAGCAATGGAAGATCTCTAACCTAGCAAAGGAAGATATGGGATATATCGGGTGTCTGAATTAAAGTAAGAGAAAAAAAAGAATACAGGTCTTACCAAACCTTAATTAGAATTCCTGAAACTAGCCGATGTGGGGATTAAACTCTGCTGTTTCATGGAACAACTGTGTTGAGACATGAAAAATAACTGACAAAAATAAAATCGTATAAGAACACTTTCAAATAAAAGGGTACCACGCAGAAATAATCCTTATACGGCGTTTTGTCCTCGGTAGGTTTTGTATTGTTGACTGTTGGATACTACGAAGATCATTCTGTGATGCGCAGTACAATGCTGCTGCAGCAACGCCTGATATATGCAGTAAAACGCCCAGTAGAATTTACTAACTAACTTTTTGTTTTTAATCTAGAAGACGCCTTAAACTTTCGCTAGGTGTTGCGGCCTTGGCTCCATATCCGCAGCGTCAGCACCTGTGAGGGGCTTGCGTCCCTTAAATGAAGTTTATAGTGGCGTGTCATATTGCTCTTAACAGAGAAGACTTTCTGGCACCCCGGCCATTTGCAGTCGTAGAGTTTTTCCCCGGTATGCGTATGGTAATGTGTCTGTAGTGACGACGGTCTTCGGAACTGCTTGTTACAGATCTTACACCGGTTCCGTAACGCGGTTTCGGGTCTCATTGTGGATTCTGTATTCTTTCTTTTCGGGGTTTTGACGGTGCCGGGCACTCTAATGGATTCTTGCCTCCTGGACATACTAAAATAGTCCACAGGAGGCCGGTTTGGATCTGCATACGTAAGCTGACCTGTTCCATAGTTGATGAGTGGTGTATGCATGGTGTTGTCGGTAACACTCGCGGGAAGGTCTGGATAAGCCGCCTGGGCGTAGGTTAAACCGCTATGCATTTCGGGTAACAGAGATGGTTGCATCAGCGACAGGACTGCGTAGTTCAGGCTTCCCACCGACTGTAATACAGGGGGGTTGGGTGAATATACATGTTCTTGTTGGCTTTCTGTAAGCAGATATGGAACGGGTAGCGTGTACAGTTCGTACGGGACACCACTTGAGAATGATAAATTCTCCTCATTCGACTGTAGTGGTTGTTGGTATGGATACAGATGGTGATGTTGTAGTAGTGGCTGCTGCAGCTGGAAATTCGGTTGCAGTAGTTGTGTTTGCTGTGGTTGTGGTTGTGGTTGTGGTTGTGACGGCGGATGTTGTGCTTGTTGGTGATATATTGGTTGATGTTGTTGTTGCTGATGGTGGTGCTGCTGTTGTTGATAGTGGTACTCGTGGTGAGTAAGAGATGGCGTTAATTTTGCTTGTTGATGCATGGTGAAAGCACTTTTACCTATCAAACGTTGTTGTGCTACTCCGTTGGCACTTTCTTGATAAATGTTAGTCTGTTGATCTGGTCCACTACTCAGAAACCTTGACGAATGATTGACTAGATAATAAGGGTGGTTGATGGGGTTGTTTTCTTGGTAGGGAGGACCTGGCGGAACAGGCTCCACTTCGTTGTATGTATATGAGTTATTTATATTGGAATCAATGGAGGACATCGCCGTACCATCATCTATTGAACACCTATGTTAGACTCCCCTTTATTTCTTAAAATATATTAAAATAGGCAGCTCCGTTAGCTGAGATAGTAGTGGATAGTCTTTTTTATATAAAACTATATGAATTCACTACCTTGGTGTGGTTGTTCTTGAAGCAAGTCATAAAGCGAGACACCAATGGAAATATAAATATCTGGAGATAACTGAGTCGTAAATTGAAAGAAGCTTAAAATTAGACTCTAGTTTAGTTACCTAATTTTTTTTTTTAATTTCTGTTGGAAATATTTTTTTGCTTTAGTACTAAAACACAATCATATTTTTTGTTTGAGATACCTTTGTGTAAATATTGAACAGAATGAGAAAACTACCTCTTATCGAAGATGCGTGATCTCCATCCAATTTGGGGTTTATTATTTTCTTCAAAAAATTGTTGCTCAAGTAGTGAATTAGTTTAGGATTCCTAATTTATGTCCGTTAATAACCCCGATGATTCCCCGATGGAACCTCGGGAGTACTTCTTCCTGGTGTTTATTTTTTACGAGGCGTTTCTTTATTTTGTATAGGCGACCCACTTCAGATCAGGTGCGGAGAGGGTCGGCCGAGTAGTTATTCAGTTGTGGTCCGCTTAAAAGTTCCCGGCAATATGCATCACACATTAATGTAGAACGAGAAATTATTAAGGTTTCTTTCTGGTCCACATTCCCAAGGTACTAGTAGTACAAGTTTGAGAATAAAAAAAAAATTTCGAAACACACTTCGTAAATGTTGTGGAAGTTATTGCATTGCCATGTTGCATCTATGGAACTGCAGGTGTCAATGCAGCTGGCAAATTGCACCTCTCCAAAACCAAGAATGCATATTTTCCAGAAAAAGATTTTGTTGAGGGTCTGCATTAAAGCGCAAGACGCCTCTTTTTTTCTATTGTTGCAAAACCTCGCAGGTTGATGAGCAGTACGAACTCACAGAATTCTTGGCCGTTGTCGCGAATGAAGCACTAATCGACAAGAGTGTGGTGGCTGAAGAAGATATTTTCTGCCTCGCTATTCTTTTTTGACTGATATTTGTCTACAAAGAAAACTCGTCGATCTTATACATGGTTTTCTTGTATCATCAAGAATTTTGTTTCAAATACTTTATGACAAGATATCCAGGGATAAAATCTCCTGGACACAACGCCGGAAATCGCACGCTTTGTTCTTACACCATCCAACCAATTACAAAAAAGCCACTATTTCTCTTATTGGCTAAAGTCGGGGATCACGCGGACGCAAAATCCATAAAGGTCTGTAAAATAATTGGGCAAAAAAAAATACGGACGGTTAATCACTAATCAATCCGCGGTTCGAGAATAATCTGTATGTCTGTCTTCCAATGGAATCCGCGTATGATGGGCGTAGCTGATCAGTTAATAGAATGAAAAGAATCTGCTGATCTTAGTTCTATTTCGAGAGATCTTCTATCGAATTGTATAATTGCCATGGTTAATGGCTGACGACGATCGACAACCAAGCAATCTTCTAATTTTCTGTGACTCAGCGGGAAAACGAATACTTCGCACCAGAATGAGACAATTTGTCTCATATCATAAAGTAAATCAAGATTTTTTTTTCCTTTGTTAGGTGCACTCCATGATCTAGAAAACCTCGACCAACGAAGGAAAAGAATTTCAGCAACAAATCAAAAATTTGGATGTCTAAACTGGCCGGGTTGTGAACGCTTCAGTTTGAATCTTAGTAACGAATAAAATCTATGCATTTAGCTTTGATCTGCCCCTTTTCTATTCCATCGCAGGGTTGTATGCTCAGCAAACCAGAGGAAAAATATTTCATTGGACGAACACATCTCCTCTTCAACCCTGTTCTTACCTTAAGCTTTCGTACATTTCGCTGTAGAATGTCTTATAGTGAGGTCGGCCCATTACTTTACCCCTTCCGGTTAATTAGAAGCATATATCCGTGATGTTTCTATGGTTTAAATGAAATTCTGATGTCATTCCTGCATGTTATGTTCTAAATTTAGACTTTCGCAGCCAGCCATCCTAATTTAGCCAGCCATTCAACCTTTCAGCCAGCATAAAGGGTTTTTGTATGGCATTGTTGCAGGGGGGGAAGGTTTAAGTCCTAATACAGGCTATGTGCTCCTGACCTTTTGTTTACAATTCGTTATTTACCCCAGCAGTTAATAGAAACTTGCTGCTTAATTATCAATCACCGGATCATTTCTTTTGATCCCAAAAATATTTCATTGACAGACTCCTGCCATTCAAATTTATTATAAATACAGCGTCATTCTCCTTCCCTTTTTTTACATTCTTCAGATTCAACTTATTCTACAAACAATCACAACAATACAATCACCATCACAACAATGAAATACTCTTTGATCTTTACCTCTGCCTCTTTGGTTGGTTCAGCTATTGCTGCTTATGTTCCTTCTGAACCATGGTCGACTTTGACTCCTTCTGCTCCAGCTCCATCTGGTGCTTCCACCGACCATACTGCTGCATTTGGTATCCAAATTGTCACTATCAGCAAGGCTTCTTCCACTTCTTCTGCTGCTGCTCCAACTTCTACTAGCAAGGGTAAGAGAGACGTTGTAAACCAAATCGGTGACGGTCAAATTCAAAAGCAGACTTCTCAAACTTTGTCTACCCCAACTCCAAAGACCACTGCTGTTGTTCAACAAATCGGTGACGGTCAAATCCAACACCAAACTACTGTTTCTGTTGTGAACCAAATCGGTGACGGTCAAATCCAACACCAAACCGCCTCTGTTGTCAACCAAATCGGTGACGGTCAAATCCAACACCAAACCGCCTCTGTTGTCAACCAAATCGGTGACGGTCAAATCCAACACCAAACCGCCTCTGTTGTCAACCAAATCAACGACGGTCAAATCCAACACCAAACCTCTACTGTCAAGGGTGCTTCTCAAATTGCTGACGGTCAAGTCCAAAAGCCAACTGGTGCTCCAGTTGCTCCAGCTGCTCCAAGCTCTGGTACTATTCCAGTCGCTTGTAAGACTGACAATTCTTTGACCATGAAGTTGCAAAAGTCTATCTTGACTGACTCTAAGGGTAGAATTGGTGCTATTGTTGCTAACAGACAATTCCAATTCGACGGTCCACCACCACAAGCTGGTTCTATCTACGCTGCTGGTTGGTCTATTACCAAGGACGGTTACTTGGCTTTGGGTGACAAGGACGAATTCTACCAATGTTTGTCTGGTGACTTCTACAACTTGTACGATGAAAATGTTGCTACTCAATGTTCTGCTGTCAAGTTATCTGTTATTGACTTGGTTTCCTGTTAAATTGGAATAATGTGAAAAATCCTTTTATCTTTTTGCATCAATTTATCGGTGCGTGAAAAGCGACAGCATCTCTCATCATTTTACTTCTTCTACGACGTTACACTTATTTCTATGTAAACTTATATAATTTGGTTATATTTATAAAAAAAATTAAATGGAATATGAATTAAATTAAAAAGCCAGTAGGAAATTTATTTATTTATTGCAAAAAATTATAAAAGTTTAAAAAAGAACAGTGGAAAAATAAAATAAAACAACCACAAAAAAACATGAAATAAACTTTATAAATCATGATTCCGTTGTCTCGGCTACGATCTACGTTTACCAAACTGGCTCCGATCCGATCAAAATGGTTTCGTTTATTACCGGAATATGTCACTTTTTTTTCTTCTTCTTCTTCTTCTCTGGATGTATTTCACTCTAAATATCAGACTTTATTTTAATTCTAGCGCTTTAAAAAGCTTTTTTGTTTGAGTGGACTGTTGCGTGAACTAGAGTAGCCGCTACTTCCCGTCATGGTATATGCCACACTGGTGTAAATACTGTCTTCAGCAGAGAACATATCGGGCTCTGTCGTCTCGGGTTCGTTATAGTGTAATGTAACTGAACTGAAACTAGCAAACGGATCGCTGGAGTCTTCCTGAGACTTTCTGGCGCTCTTTGCTTTCTTGGTCGTCGTTTTAACTTCAATGCTTTCTTTAGGTTTCTCGTACCGTCTGTTGGACTTGGTCAACACAGGAACCATCGGTGGCTGCTGGTTTCTCAACAATGCCCATTGAGTATTCTTGAAAAACACGTGGCCCTTGATTTCCGATGCTCCTGTCTTTGATCCCAATCTTTTGGCCTCATCCTTAATCAATAACTTTTTAATTAAGCTCTTACAGTTGGACGAGGTCGATTGTGTATCCAAGAACTTCACTTCTTTCTTCAACACGTTGGCAAAAGTCTTTTTACGGTCGCTGCCCTTGAATGGTGTGGTACCGTACAACATCTCATAGATAAAGATCCCAAGTGTCCACCAATCAACAGCACTGGTATGACCTTTGCCTCGAATGACTTCCGGTGCGATATATTCCTCGGTCCCCACAAATGAATTGGTTCTGAATCCATCAATACAGGCCTTGGTATCGATAGTAGGCACATCTCCTCCATTGGAAGACAAGTGCGATCCCTTGTTGAAGAATATCTCAGGGTTTTTAGCACTCTCACTCTGTTTCGACAAGTCAAAGTCACTCAACATAATGTGTCCTGACTGATGCAATAATATATTTTCTGGTTTAAGGTCTCGGTAAATAAAACCCATCAAATGCAAATATTCCAACGCCGCCGTGACTTCGGCCGCATAGAACTTGGCATCGTTTTCCGAAATCGATTTGGTTTCTCTTGTTTGTAATGCTCTAAAGAACTCGCCTCCCATACAATATTCCATGCACAAGTACAAGTGTGCTTCGGACTGGAACGAGTGGTATAACGTCACGATAAATGGATGGTTACTGGTGGCAAGAATTTCCTGTTCGGCCAACGCACGTTTGATCTTGTTCCGCTCAATCATCTCTTTCTTGTTCAAGATCTTCATGGCATAAAGCTTGTTGGATACTTTCTCACGTACCAAATACACCTTACCAACATCACCTTTACCAAGCAACCGGATCTTCTCAAAACAGTCCGAATCAACTTGTACGTCCATGACTTTGGTCGAGGCACTCGAATACATTCGTTCTTGCGTGTATGTTCTTGGCCTTCCCGTGACTTTGAGTTCACCAATGTGTTTGCTGAGATCAAACACTTCCGGTTCGTCTGTTGTCTTGGTCAGTGATACATCGGGCAGCTTTGTATCGTTAAGAAGCCGGTGAACTAACGGAGCTGAAGCCACTCTGCGCAACGTTCTCTGGAACGGAGATGCCGGAGGAGCTAAGTTTGGCGTAGGAGTTGTAGTTCCATCGGCTCTCTTGGTCTTGGGAAGATGGTCGATATTGTCCATGTTAGAATTGGACCGGTTTCTTGGGGTTTTAGGTGGTTTGTACTCGACTTCCAACGAACCAAGATCAGACTCATCACTAGTCGAGTATTTATCAGCCTGAATCTTGGGAGGTTTCAACACTCCGTGTTCGTTGAGCGAAAAAACCGAATCGTTGTGTCTTAACGATACAGAAAGGTCTTCGCCATGTGAGTTTTCCAGGATATACTTTTGGGGCTGGAGACTGTCGCTGACATGTGGAGGAAGGCCCTGGGTGGCAAAGTAGAGGTTGGACATCACTGGACTCGAAGCCACATCATCCTGGACGATTATGTCGGGTTTTGAAGGCGTAACGATTTCGGGAAGCTTTACTCTGAGGTTCTGGGTCGATTTCTTTAAGGAGAACGACTGTTTTCCCGCGTTCAGCAGTGTTTGACGTGGACTCACTGGCGATGAGACCGAACGTTTTCTTCCCAAGCCAAACTTCTTGGATGTGGATTCGACAGGAACACTGACGTCGATTTCGTCGTCGATATCGGAAACACGTACAATATCAGTAGAATCAAGTCTATCCAACGGTTTGAGAGACCGTGTTGGAGTTGCAGGACTTGCCTTTCCTGTGGCAGCAAGGTCAGACGGCGACGATTGTGTTTGTGTCGACGAGAGGCGGAAGAAGCTTCTAAGTTTGACGAAACTTTGCTGTTTTTTCACCTCTTCAACCGGAGGTTGTTGTGAGGACTCCGAGTCGATGATTTGGGACGTCACGTTGGTAGAAGAGAGCGAATCGACACCCAGATCTTTATTGAAAAGAAGTCTGGAAATCGAGATCGAACGTGACCGGGGCTGAAGAAGCGTGGTATTGGGCGGATCGAGCGTTTCGGGCTTTGTGACGGGCAGAGAACGAAGCTCGGTAGACGAACTGTCCGTTCCAAGGTCTGCACCGCTTTGATTTGGCACCGATTGTGTCGTCTGGTTGTGGAAGATGGATGAGAAGTTGACCATTACAATGCAGCGACCGGAACCAAACTATGGGACATACGGCAAATACGTAACAAGAAATGTGATGGGAAAAAGTATGCTGCTGCTTTGACAATCAAAAACAAAAAGAAAAACCACCGTTTCGTCGCCTGGTTTTTACTAAGAAAGCAATCCTCTTTTTGTACCTTGTGATTCACCGAACCTTTTTCGGGTTTTAGGCGTAGAGGTGTTGCTCGTGCGCGTACCGAAACCAGGCTCAAATTTATGATAATTTTTATTAAACGTTTCTATTTTTAATATACATAGAGGGAAAGAGCCATGATCAGAGTAAACTGAAGGTGATTATGTTGTAGAAAGACTGCTTGAGAGTTGGTTTTGACTAATTCCGATTTTTTTTCCAAAAATCTTCCGGAATTTTTCATCGATATTTCATCGATTTTTATAGATTTTCACTTTCATCGTCTCTAACACAAGTGAGGAGGTAATAAGAAGTTGGGGATCGAGTTCTTAATATGGTAAACATGTTCACAGTTACGACAGACCATTTTTCCTTCCATGATTTGCGTTTCCATCAATAACGTGTGCAAATCTTTCAAAACAGGCTGGCTGTCTTCCATGATTGGATCCAAGTCTTCTGGCTTTGATGGTGGAAGTGTGGTGTTACCCAAATCACGGGCCACCAGCAACACAGCGTCCCAGTTGAGTCTGTCTAACATGTGCACGATGAATTCGGGATTATATTCGAGTTCGTCCTGAGCCAATTCACATTCTTCAAAACGAAGAGGAAATGCCTCGGTGGAGTTCTGACACGTCTTGATAGGACACTTGACGAAGTTGGTGGTAAGAAACTTCATTGATCTCTCTTTCAATCTACAGAAACAAGACAAGAGATGCCTTTTTTTTTTGGCTAAAGAGAAAAATTGAAATATCACGTGAAAATCACATGAACCAAATCACGAGTTTCCCTTTCTTCCAAAAAAGAAAGTGGCGATTCCAAAAACGAAAGCTTTATTGTAAAGTTTAGAAAACACGGCCAGGATGTCGCTTCAGAAACTTACTGCGGAGTTGTACCAGCTCTTTGAGCAGAAGAACTATACACAATGTCAGAGTATTCTTCCACCGGTGAAACTCGAGCTCATCAAACACAATTTGTTGGTGCCGCTCCCCAGCAATACGGCCACCGAAGATCAGGTCAATGACTTGAGAATAGCACAAAGAATACTCGAAATTGGAGCACTTCTGGCACTTTTGAGCAATAATTACCACGGATTTGAGAACTACGTGGCGCAGCTCAAGCCATTCTATGCCCACCACAAGTTACAGCAGCGCAACCACGAACAAACCAACAAAATCGTATCGTTATGGTTGGTGTACTTGTTATCACAAGGTCAGATTGCTCGGTTCCATGTGGAACTTGAAGTCATCTACAATTCGAGCCAGTATGACGTTGAACACGACAAGTATTTGAGCTTTCCAGTGAATTTGGAACGTCACTTGATGGAAGGTAACTACATCAAGATCTGGAAGTTGTTGAAACTGGACCAGAACTTGCCGTGTGAGGAAATCGGGCATTTTATTGATACGTTGATTCGGGCTTTGCGGTTCGAGATCGCCCGCTCGTTGGAGAAGACGTATGACTCGATTCCAGTATCGAATTGCAAGAACTTGCTTTACTTTCCACAAGAACAAAGCGACTCTACCTTCGAAAAAGTGTTGAGAGAAGATTTGGAGGTTGAAAACTGGCGGATCGAGAACCAAGTGATTTATTTCACCAAGAACGACGCCGAGTCCACGAGCGATAGTTCGGATCTTATCAACAACGTATTGAGTTACGCCGACCAAATCGAATCGATTATCTAGAGAATAGAAGTTTATTCCAAGCTGGTGTAGAATCCTTTGTAGGCCTCGTCCAAGTCGGCAAGAAAAGCATCGATGTTTTCCTGGTCCAATTCGCCTTGTAAGTTGTTTAATTTGATGAGCCAGTTGATGAGCTTTGATTTGCCAGCAAACTCGACCATCTGATGGCTTCCGTTGTCCACAAGATTGTTGAGATTGACCACCAAGTCACTGAGAAGCGGATGGAGCTGTTCTTTCGTCTTGTAGTTGAGTTTGAGGGCGTCCATGCATGTGATGAAATTGCCAGTAACTTCCGCGATTAACCGCGACGAAGCACTTGAAGTCGTTGATGGATTCTTTTGCAGATCAACCTGCGTGCTGAGATGTTCAATGGTGGCAGGATATCCGAGCTGGAGCCGTTTTACTGCAAGAGGACACTCAAGTCCGAAATGGCTACAGAGTTGAGCAAGAAACGTTGCTGGTTCAAGACTCGTCGATCCCAAACACTGTTTGACAATTGTAAACGAATCACTGTCATTCTCAAACCCTTTGACTATAAGCTGATACTGATGGATCAAACGGTACGACGTCGACGTGAACTTTTCCTTGTCGGTGATGTAGTCTTTGAGATACGAGTTCTCCAACATTTCAAGGGTCGGTACAATCGAACAGAGCTCTGCAAGCGAGTCATAAACAGTTTTATGGCGTGGTGTCACTAACAACGAGGATCTGGTCACCTCCTCATGATACTGGAGCCGGTTCGACGGCGTATACGACGTGGTGTTGGTAGGAGCATATGACGGGATCATTCTTAATCTGCAATATGATTTACAGGTTTTGGATTTATAAATTAAAGATTCACAACTCCACAAATCATCACGTGATCCACTCTCTACTTTATTCATATCGTTATCATTAATCTATGTACTGAACGAGGTTCTTCCCCAACCGGTTCAAACCAAAAGCTTCAGCATTGTAGCCCAAACGTACCCAATCGCTTTTGGTGTAGCGGTACACGATTGGTGGTGGCCGGTAACGGTTCATCGCCGCTACAGCGTCCTCATACTTCCTCAGTGTCAGAAGCAGGTTCACCAAGTACGTACCAAACTTGTGCAGGGCGATTTCGCACTCTTTCATGATCCACAGCAACAAGTATGTGCTGCTGCTGCGGTCATACGGACTCACAGTCATTGGAAGTCGCATCTCCATATCTTTTGCATGCACCAACTTCACCTTTACCGCAAGCTCGTAACGGAGCAGAAAGAGCTTGCCTCGTGTAGTGAACCCTTGGGTATGTGTCAACGGTATACCTTCTTCAAGACGATCAATCTGCTTGCTGCGGGAAATATTGGTCGACTGGATCATCAGCACGTCGGTATCGGAGCCGGTATCTTCGGGCTCTGTCCCTTTGAAAAGCAACAAGTAGTCGTTGTCTGCTGGAAACACCACATCGTGCTGGTGTTGGAGACCGTTGGTGTCCAAGAGCGTTGATTCGGGGTACATTTTCAGTACCGTGTAGATTTTTGTCTCTTTTCTTGCCGGAAGCCCACCTTCATGGCACTCTAAAATCTCCTGAAGCTGGTAAGTTACCTTGGAAATGCCGAGATTACGTTTAATCTTGCGATTGGCGGCATTGGCGGCGATTTTCGTCGTTACTGGCAAGATATCGCAAGGACCGACCGCTGTTGTAGGAAGCATCACGTCCACGACGACCTGCTTGTTGCTGGAAGTTGCGGACTCGATAATTGGTTCGTTATACTGACGATACAACGGCAACGTATCGTATACTTTGATGGCAATGGGAAACATATCCATATACGTGATTTCCGACTCCACAGAATCGCCACACGCCACCTTGACACAGAGATTGTGGGTTGTGGATGCGTTCCAAAGCGGAAACTGGCCTGAACTGGCGATATCTCGTGGTAGTGGAATGAGCACGGGAATGTCCATTCCTAAAACATCGTCGTGGAACTCGCCGACTACCGGCCGATACGCAAACGGCTCGTCGTAAACAATATAGTCACGCTGTGTGTCATTGGAGCCGATTGTTGACGGCACACTGACTTTCTGGAACGTTCGAAGCTCGATCCGGACAGATCTGACACGAAACGGTGCGCCGGTAGTTGACCGGAGTTCTACCACAGTTTCGATCCGGGGCTGCAGTTAGAACCAATTCTGTAGATGGTAAAAAGAAAAAAAGTGTCTGAAAGGGAAACATACGATGCTTTTGGGAACACCAGGACATCCATGAACAACGGTGGTGTCGGTAGGACGTAGACTGGCTAGTACAGGCGGCGCCACTGGAGGCAGCATTGTTTATTATGTACAAAGGGCGCGTGACTACACTCCGAAAAAGTCTGCCTTCTGCTGCAAAAACAGAAAAAAAAATGTCAGTCTGATATCTGGTGTCTGCATGTCTGCAAAATCTGCAAATCTGCATGTCTGTATATGCGTGCATGGCAATTCCGATGTCTGCATGTCCATCACAAGATTCCTGGCAAAAGACTCCATCGTAAAGAAAAGTCGTCGTACTTTTCCTGGTAGAACCGATGGTTCTCTACCGCAGAAACCGCCAAATTGAAGGAAACAAAAAGCCAGCAGCACAAGTAGTTGGTTTCCACCGCAGTCCAGCGACCATCACCAACGCTGATGGCCCAAATCAAGCCGTAGAGCGCAATTTCGCTCAGATAATGCGGCGACAGCACGTACCGAAACTGCGGCACCGAGTACTTCTTGAGTGACGCCAAATGGAGATGACACGCGTACTGCGCGTACAGCACTGCGATAAATATTCCGGCCAACAACCAATCAGATCCATGTAAGCGTGTTGGTTGCTGTTTCCGCCAGAAACTAAGGGCACAGTTGGCCGAGACAAGCGTATAATGGCCCATGCCGACCAAGTAGTGTAAGATATTGATGCGCGAAGTTGGTGAGAATCGCGACACGCAACAGCATTCGTACAAGCGGCGAAGTCCCTGCACCGTGAGAAGGACGTGAACAAGTCTGTACTTTGCAGAGACACCATTGGCCGACGCCCATACTGCTATGGCGGCACAGTATGCGGTTAATAACACGTAGAAGTGCGTGAAGTACGATTTAGGGACGGTGAGCAGTACGCAGAACTCGATCCACGTTGGCTTACTTGGTGCACGTGGTGCTCCAAGGGCTTTTCCATGGAGAAGGAGCCGGGTGAAGAAGAGCTTGGTGACGAGAACACAGCCAATAGCACCAAGATACACCACGCCCACCACAAGGTCCCATGTCATAATGTCGTGGTAAGTGGATAGTTATTAGTATGTCGTGGAAATGTGAAATGTCGTGTGACTAATTATTTTTTATTTTCTCTCAAAAATTTGATCCGAAATTTTGTTTTTTCTTGTCGCCGGTTTCGGGGGGTGCGATCGCCCTGCGACATTGTTATCTCGCCTGGCGTTGCTCGTTTTAAGAAGTCCCGGAACTCACGATGACTCAATGAAAAATCGTCCATAATTTTTCACTATTAAAAACCAAGCTTATCACTTGCAAACAAAACCATAGAGAAAATGTGTGGGATTTTTGCGGCATACCGCCAACCAGACGTTGAAGCCTTCAAGGCAAAAGCACTCCAGTACTCCAAAAGAATCAGACACCGTGGTCCTGATTGGTCGGGCAACGTGACCCAGAACGATACCATCTTGTGCCATGAACGTCTTGCCATTGTCGGACTCGACTCTGGTGCCCAGCCAATCACCTCCGAGGACGGCAACTTCCTGTTGACGGTCAACGGTGAGATCTACAACCATATCCAGCTCCGTGAACAGTTCAAGACGTATCCATTCAAGTCGTTGTCGGACTGTGAAACGATCATTCCGTTGTTCCAAAAGCATGACGTCGATGCCCCCAAATACTTGGACGGGATGTTTGCGTGGGTGTTACATGACAAACAACGCGATCGTGTTGTTGCTGCTCGTGATCCGATCGGAATCACCACGTTGTACATGGGAAAGAGCAGTGACAAGCCTAAAACCCGCTACTTTGCGTCTGAACTCAAGTGTTTGGTAGACGAGTGTGATGAGATTGTTGCTTTCCCTCCGGGCCACGTCTACGACTCCGAAACCGACGAAATCAAGCGTTACTTTGAACCTTCGTGGTGGGACGGTTCCCAAGTGCCGCAGAAACGGGTGGATTTCACCGAAGTACGTGAAACTTTGGAACTTGCCGTGAGAAAACGGCTCATGGCCGAAGTTCCTTATGGTGTCTTGTTGTCTGGAGGTTTGGACTCGTCGTTGATTGCTGCCATTGCTGCCAGAGAAACCCGTAAGGCTGCTGAAGCCAACATGAACGGAGCCGACGCCAACAAGGAACTTTCCGGAGTCGATGGTTCTGGTTCGTTACACTCTGCCGGTTGGAACCAGTTGCACTCGTTTGCCATTGGTTTGCCAGGTGCTCCAGACTTGGTTGCGGCCGAGAAAGTGGCCCATTTCATCGGCACCATCCACCATTCGCACACTTTTACCCTTGAAGAAGGTTTGGATGCGTTGGACGATGTCATTGCTCATCTCGAAACCTACGATGTCACCACCATCCGTGCCCTGACACCAATGTACTTGCTTTCTCGTAAGATTAAGGCCCAAGGTGTCAAGATGGTGCTTTCTGGTGAAGGTTCCGACGAAATCTTTGGCGGATACTTGTACTTTGCCAACGCACCTTCCGCTGCCGAATTCCACGATGAATGTGTCAAGCGTGTCAAGAACCTCCACTACGCCGACTGCTTGCGTGCCAACAAGTCCACCATGGCTTGGGGTCTCGAGGCCAGAGTGCCTTTCCTTGACAAACAGTTCTTGGAAGTCTGCATGAACATCAACCCTGAAGACAAGCTTATTGACCAACAAGCCGGCAAGATTGAAAAGTATATCTTGAGAAAGGCTTTCGATACCACCGGCACCAACGAAAAGCCTTACTTGCCCGACGAAATCTTGTGGAGACAAAAGGAACAGTTCTCCGATGGGGTCGGCTACTCGTGGATCGATGGCTTAAAGGATGCTGCCGAAGCCGCTGTTTCAGATGAAGAGTTCGCCTCGCCAAAACCTGAATGGGGCGACGATATCCCCACCACCAAGGAAGCATACTGGTACCGTTGCAAGTTCGATGCTTTGTTCAACAGCAAGGCTGCTGCGTCTACCGTCATGAGATGGATCCCTAAGGCAGAATGGGGCTGCCACGCCGACCCTTCGGGCCGTTACGCTGCCACCCACGACCACAAGGTGGCTGCTGTATAATAATATAGACTCCCTACATATAACCCCTTATTGTTTCTTATAAACGCAAGAACTCACCGACTACTTCTCCGTCCCGTGCCAACCACGCCGCTTGGATCTTGATGCTGTCAAGCGCTTGACGGAACGCCCGCTCAAACCCATGCACATCCTTGTCACTAAAGAACGCCGCGATCTCGTCGTGCTTCTCCTCCAGCGCGTAGTTACACAACGTAACCTTGACAAACCGGTCCAACACAACCATGTTCGATGCCATAAGCTTGTAGAGCTCATCGTAGTTCGCCTTGAAGAACGCCCAGAACGCATCTTTAGTCACCGCATTCTTCGAAAGCGGAACTCCTACGAAATGCGAGTCCATCGTCGGCACAATCTCGGGCTTAAGCAACATCGCCATTAACTTGTCCGCAATCTCACGGCTCGAAACATGACCCAATGCCGCCAACGCAACTTCACGCGAGTCCAAAGAACTTGGGTGCGTTACTTCACAAAGAATCTGCTCGAATTGTGATTCAGAGAAGGACGACGAAGAAGCAATTGCAGTAAATACAAACGACCGGAGCGAAGGAGGAATTGCAGCACCGCCAACCCACTTTTCAAAGAGCTCGGAGGCGTATCCATCAACTTCTGGAATCGCAAGACCGGCAGCCTGGCCCAAAATCTCTTTCTGGAGCTTGACAGCAAGGAAATCAGCAGCAAAATCTTGATTCTTGAGTCTGTTGATGATTTCCACCGCCTTCATTTCATACACGGAACGCTTGAACCGGCGTAAATCCTCACTCTGCGAGGCAAAGACAGTCAGAACCTCGCCCAAACGGCGTCCCAACTCAAGCCACACAACATAATCGTCACCATCTACACGGTGAACCAAGTCCAAGAAAGTAGCAGTCGAAACCTTACCGGCAACCGCATTGGCAGCAGTGTCTGCAAGCAAACCAACCTTGTCCTTGGCCGAGAGCTGCGCAAAGAACGGCAACACGTTGGTCTCCCAAACCTGTGGAGCATAAGAAACACGGTACGCACCAGAAGTCTCGCTGTTAAGCTTGAAGAAGCCCGAAAGCGGATGGCTATCGACAACCAAACGTTCCAGGTCAAACGAATCGACAAGACGGTCGCTGGCGGCCGCGTTCAACGGAATCCACCATCTGGTGGTGTTTTCCTCGGGAGTAGCATCACCACCAGCAAGGAACCGTTGCTGGCTAATCACCAAACTGTCGTTGGAAGTTTCCACGTTGACAACAGGGAACCCAACCTTTTTGATCCAGCTCTCCATCCACTGAGCCACTGGTTTGCCGGAAACTTCACTCACGGCACCCCACAAGTCGGCAGAAGTTGCGTTGGAGAACTGGTGACGCTGCAAGTACAACGAGACACCTTTCAAAAACACGTCACGGCCCAAGTACGTCGAAAGCATAAGAATTGTCGAAGCACCCTTGAGGTAGGAGATAGCATCAAACACTTGGTCAATATCCAACGCATCAACCACTGGGACTTCAATTGGATGCGAGTTGCGCAACGCATCCAAACCAAGTGCCAGTTGCATCGAGTCAGAAATGAAGCCGGAGAAGATGTCCCATTCAGGGAACAAGTAATCGACTGCAGCAAATCCAACCCAAGTGGCAAAACCTTCGTTCAACCAAAGCTCGTCCCACCACTTCATGGTGACTAAGTTACCGAACCACTGATGGGCAAGCTCGTGGGCAACAACATAGGCCACTTTTTGCTTGTATGCTGGGTCCAGCTTCTCTTCGGAGAACAACAACGCTGTGGCACGGTAAGTAATGAGCCCCCAGTTTTCCATCGCATTGTGCGAGAACGAGTGCACCGCAATCAAGTCCAACTTGGCAAGAGGATATGGCAAGCCAAACACTTGCGAGAAGTAGTCAACAATCTTTGGTGCAATGGCACTGGCAAATGCAGCATCGGCAAGATGGCCTGGCGTGGTATACACGCGGACAGGAAGTGGAGCACCGTTGTACAAATCTTTTGTGAACGACTCAACGTACTCAAAGTCACCGACGGCCCACGCAAGAAGGTACGTCGACATGATTGGTGTACGGTCAAACAGAACTGTTTTGAGACTGCCGTTCACGGTTTCAGAAGCAATTGGCGTATTGGCCAATGCCACCAAATCTTTGTCGACTGTCAAAGTAAGGTCAAACGTCGCCTTGTACGCTGGTTCATCTAAACAAGGGAACGCACGACGAGCATCGGTGGCTTCAAATTGGGTGGAAACCATGTAACGTGTTTCTCCGTCTTGAACGTAGCTCGACTTGTAGAAACCTGCCATGTTGGTCTGGATCACGGCACGGTACGCGATGGTGACAGTGAATTTAGAGCCGGCATTAATGGAACGGCCAAGCTTCGCAATAAAGTATTCCTTCTGTTCGTTATGGGTAAGACCAATCACAGGAATCGATTCGTTGTCTTGAACTACCGAGATTCCGTCCTGGGTCACCGTGAGCGAACGGTAGTTGAGGTGGAGCTCATCGCTTGATTCAATTGCATCCAATGAGATGACGACTTGGCCAGAAAAAGTCTCTGCTGCAACATCAATGTCGGAGATGGCAAGCTGGTAGTGAGAAGGCCTGAAACTGGCGGGAAGTGCGTCGTAGTAAGGCATGTTTTTGATCTGGAGAAGAGGACTCCATGGAAGGTGCGCTGATGCATTTTTGGGGAGAAGGTACCTGGAAGAAAGGTCGTGTGCCGACAGATAACATCGGGTATAAAATTTGGGCAGTTGTTGCCGACTGGCCAGAGTTGCGTGGTTTCGAATGCTGGATAATGGAACACGAAGACGCACGCAAGTAGGAGAAAGATAGTGTGGGTGTGTTGTATGGGTATGTATATGTATGGAGCTGAGATGCGATATTGAAATAAGTGGTCAGAAAAGTACCAAACTTTTTCAAGGATTAGGTTTAACACATCCAAATGACAACAAGATCATACACTCAGTGGTTCTGTGGTGGTATTAACGGCAGGATCATGAGTACTTAAATCTTGAACTTTTGGCGGCAACAAGAAGAAAACATCACTGAATTTTTGGTTGCAAATCTCGCAGTTCGTAGCTTTTTTTTGGCAGCCACCTGCAGATAATCACAAACACCCACCCACCCACACACACACACACACAGCAACAATAGCAAGCACCGTAAACCAGAGTCTGTTAACATGTTCTGAATTTGGTGGCAAAAAAATCAAACAAAATTAGTTACAGAAATGTAAAGACAGTTTTTTCATGAAGCTCTTTTGAAGCTTGAATCATTGTGATCTGAAAGCATTGAAGCATCAACCAAATAAAGATACAGTTTGTGATAGTACCAGTTTTAGGATTCATATGGCGTTATTTGCAAAGTCAAGTGCTGACATTTGAAATTCAGTATCGAAACCACAGCCAAGTGTCGTTTTTACTTGAACCAATCAGAATCCCGTGTTTGACCCTCGATTTCTGTCATTCCAAATACCAAAGCCGCTCAATTCTATCAAGCACAATTTCCGACCTTTCTCAACGTCCAGAATCATTTACCGATTTTGGCGGTTGGGGAGCAGAATATTGTTTTCAAAAAGGTCGATTTGCAGCACTCACACCTTATTTTTTGTTGTTATGTGGGGCGATCACGTGAATGCAGGGGGGCTATCATTTTACAGTAAATCTTTGATACGACGGCAATCGATACCAAAATGTTGTTACGGACCGCTACAGTGCTAGCCACCGCGGTAGCAGGTGCTGCAGGCTACTCTGGAAACTCAAAGACACTCAATCTACACGATTCCGGTGCGATTTGCAAGTTCATGGAAGCCTCTGGTTCGCGTGAGTCGTATATCGGCGTTGAAATTCTATCGGCCGATTACGAAGGCAGTTTGAAGGACGTACAGTTTCCGGTACTTGTGTTCCATTATCCCGATATACTCAACTTTACGAACGTGCCAACTGTTGAGGAATATTACCAAAAGTATTCGATCTCAAAGGACGAATTGTATTCGCTGCTTGTGGACGAAAATGGGTTCGCGTTGAAGCCTAGTGGCGAAGAGTATAACGCGGATGCATTGTTTAACGGCATTTTGACTACAGACGGAGAGGAAGACGAGGATGAAGGTGAAGGAGAAGGTGAAAGTGAAGGAGAAGGAGAAGATAAAGAAGACGATAAAGAAGACGATAAAGAAGACGATGAAGGAGAAGGAGAAGGAGAAGGAAAAGGAGAAGGAAAAGGAGAAGGAAAAGGAGAAGGAGAAGGAGAAGGAGATGGCGATAAGACGCATAAAGGAAAGGATGGCAATGAGATTCTGAAACGAGATATTGTGACTGACATTCATTTCAAAGTCATCAAGCGTGGTTTTTACTGCGTGTACATTGCTCCACCAACTGACCGTGGTCTTATGACCTTGGAAGTTCCTGTTACATTCCACCAGGCTCACGGTAACCTTCCTTACCTCGAGTATCTTGCTTACTCGCAGATGAAGTGGGTTCTTTTGCTTGCCGTGGTGGTGTTTGGCTACCTTACACACTATGTTTTGCGGTACAAGATTGCTCTGGACTTTCTGAACATTCAATCGCTCTCATTGGTGGCACGGGCACTTATCATGTATGTAATTCCGCCCATGATTCTTGTCATTTTTCTGTCATGGTTCTATATGATGCTTCGCAACAATATCAATGGTGGTGGAGTTATCAAGGCGTTCCGTCTTATCAATGATTTGTTTGGTAATTTGTTTCTCATTGGATTAAACTACTATATCCTCTTGTTTTCCATGGGTTACGGGGTGGTGTATTACCTGACCACAGGCAACACCAAGTACCGTCGGATTCCGCCTAATTTGTTCTATAAGGCGTCGGTGTTGTTTTTGGTACATTCTGCGATTGCATTCCTTTATGTGATTTCCAACACGTTTTCCAACTCACTGCCACCTTTTGTGATGGCCGACGATGTCTATACTGGTCCTGGTGGTATGTCAGGCCCGGGTTCTGCTGGAATTATTGGCCTGATCATGCAGTTACTTTCTATTGTGTGGCCACTTGCATCTTGGTGGTACTACTTCAAGACGAAAAAGGTGATTGCCAAGTTCCCTCCGGTGCAGAATGCCAGTACCAATGACCAGATTGCTGCTTCGTTCCGGAAATCGTTCTATGTCATTTTCTTCCTTCCATTCATTGTGACGTTGGTGCTGGTGATAGTCTTGGTTACAAGAGTGATTCCCGACGTGTCCTTGCCGGAAGCAGATCTGGCAGAGAGAGTAGCTCTCGAACAGTCAGTTTTGGAATTCATTATGATGGAAATGGTGTTTGATTCGCGGGTATTTTTGCCGATGTTCTGGACATCGTGGCTCAACAACTTTGCCACGGTGATTTTGCTCTTTGTGATCTGGATCAATGAAAACAATGTTCTGGTACTCGATATCCAGGACCAGGAGATCGAATATGCCGACGAGGCACAGTACGATATCGACAGTGAAGAAGAACCAACGACTCTTTAGTTTTATATATTTTTACTTTTACTTTCTTATAGTTATAGTTATACATTTCTTCTCTTTTTGAAGCCCTTTTTGCCTCTCTTTCTGTGTCCGTTCAGCAAGCTGCGGTCACCAAGGCCGATTTCACGAGCCAACGCCGTGCCGAGCTCCACACCAAACTTCTCTACCCGCAGCAAGTCCTTGCGGGCGGCGGCAGCGGCGGTTTCGTCGCCAAACTTCTCTGCCCGCAGAATCTTTTTCTGCAACAAGTCGACGGCCAACTGCTTGCGTTCCTCAGGACTCAACACTTTTGGAGCTGGTTTCGTTTCTTCCACGGCTTCAGCAGGTTGGATCACCGTCAAGTCGCCGGTTTTAGCGGATTCGGCCGGTTCAGCAGCCGGTTCGGTGTTGGTTGGTGCTGGTTCAGCAGCGGGTTCGGGCACGGGCTCAGCAGCAGCAGGTTCCGCGGCGGCGTCGGCATCTTTTAATCTCTGGACCAACTCCGCCTTCTTTCCATCTGTTGACAAGGATCTCTCCTTCAACAATTCCTTCAATTGCACCACTGTTTGCGATGAATAGTCTGCCATGGCGTTGTTGCGACGAAATTCGCGTGCGCTTTTGGTAATATTTGGCGTCGGCGAATTTTGGGTCGTGTGGGGGAAAAGACGTGTCCGTTTCACAACAAAACAGAAGAAGGAGAAGAAAAGGAGAAGAAAGAGAAGAAAGAAAGAGAAGAAAGAAAGAGAAGAAAGAAAGCAGAAAAGGAAAAGAAAAGGAAAAGAAAAGGAAATGAAAAGGAAAAGAAAAGGAGAAGAAAAGGAGAAGAAAAGGAGAAAGAAGAGAAAAGGTGAAAAGAAGAAAGAGAATCAAAAAGAGTAAAGTAAATAGAAGAAAAGATATTGGAAATTTCAGTCTAGTTTCATCCTCTTAACATTATATTCATTTCTATTCATAAAATGTTCCATAAAATGTTTCATTATACCATTTCAAAGTTCATCACCACCAAAACCACCAACATTGCCAAATTTACTGCCATCAATACCAATACCATGGCTCTTGTAGCGGGAAATTCGCCTCTCACCATCAATATCTGGACGTAAAAGTACCTCACACAACCAAATACAAGCACCACAGCGGCTAGAACCATAGCCATGCCTGCTACCGGACGACACAAGTGGCGTACCACGTTATCTTTGGCCAGCAACCTGCGATCAGCCACCACGGCCTTCGAGGTCACCATGTAGAACTGGAGCACGCCAAGAGCCACCATCACAAACAGACAACTTGTTCTGATCCAAGCCAATACCGTACGTTCGTTGGCAAGGTGATCGCGGGCGTTGGTGCCTTCATTAGGGAGCACCAAGTGTGGATTCAACATCGATTTATTCCTTAACATAAACATAATAAAAATCTTTCTCTAATAATACAAACTTACTCTTCCATTTCGTCACCATCAAGCACCATCAACGTTTCTGTGTCGGCAGTCACTTGCAAGATACTTTCGTATTCGTAGACACAGCGTTCGAGGTCTTCCACCGTGAAACCTTTGGCGAGCACACGATTGCGCACGTCAGTCATCGCGAGGCGCGCGCCGTCGTCACGCGCCATGCGCTTGATAATATTAAAGATTTTCGACGTGCGCGATTCGTCTTCAGCAACGACGTCGTCGGCGGCAAGCAGGGCTTTCGATACCGCAAGAAGACGTAACGCTTCATCGACGTCTTCGTGGCGGACAACGGTATCGAACCGGAGCCGAGCGAGTGCCTGGGACATCCGAAGAATCCCAAGCAACGTCCGTGGCGTGATATTGACAAACTTGGCCTTCAGATGTTCATTGCGGTGCAGCTCTTTCCGCATGGCAATGTACTGTTGTACCACGTAGTCGCCAACTGCCGGTGGCACCGTAGGACGATAAGCGCGCGCGCGGCTGACGTACTCACGAATCGTCGCCGCATCGACGGGTACAAAATCCATGGCAGGCTGGCGGTTGTGCATGTGCACGTATGCCACGTGCTGTGCCAACCGTTCGTCGGAGTCGCGCAGGCACGTATCCAAAATCAAATACATGACGTCGAACCGGGACAAAAGTGCTGCTGGTAAATTAATGTTCTCGTGCGGCGACACGCGGAGATTGTACCGCCCATAAAGCGGATTTGCTGCCGCGACAATCGACGTGCGCGCATTCAACGTAGTGTTGATCCCAGCCTTGGAAATCGATATTGTCTGCTGCTCCATCACTTCATGGATCGCCGTCCGATCACTCTCGTCCATCTTATCAAATTCATCAATACAACAGATCCCGTTATCGGCAAGAACAAGCGCTCCTCCTTCCAATACCATCTCGTCGGTCACGGGATCCCGCATCACCGCCGCCGTAAGCCCCACGCCCGATGACCCGCGCCCCGTAGTGTACACCAGTCGTGGTGCGATTTTTGCAATCGCTTTCAACAATTGCGATTTGGCCACCCCAGGATCCCCCATAAGACACACATTAATGTCTCCTCTGATCTTAAGTCCATCTCCAATCTCCTTGGTGACCCCGCCACACAACACCAATAATAAAATCTTTTTGATATCGTCGTGCCCATAAATTTCCGGCGCAATCGACCGCGCAAGCTTACTATACGCATCGCCCAGCGCCGTAAGCTCGGCAATTTGCGCTTCAGCTTCAGGCCCAATCTCAGTAGCATCATACTGCGCCTTATGCTGCCTAACGTGCTGCGATTCCAAATACGTCTCGGTCAAAAGTCCCGCCTTGAGCGCCCGGAACCCGGTATATGGAGCCGGCATGAATATCCCAGCAATATCAACAGTATCGCCAGGATTCACGCTCCGCACCAAGTCACCATTCACATGCACCGTAAGTGTCCGGGGAATGTGTCCTACAGGCACCTGACTGCTCAATTCCTGAACTTTCACTTCCTGGAACGATGAAAACTTCGATGCTCGTGTCGACATAAAGAGCTGGCCTCGATTATTGTTGGCTTTACAAGCAGGAGCAGTACATTCCGTCAACGGAGTGAAAACTTTGGAATTGACTTCTTGGAAAAGCTCGTAGCCACACTTGTCACACGTATACGCATTGACAAGCACCGATGGCTTGACATCAGAAACTCGTGTAACTATGCCTCGTACGGTAATGTAGTGGCCAACATGACTGCCTTTGATCTCACGGACAGCAAGTGCCTTCAGGTCGCTCGTGGGAGTGAAATATACACAGTACCGTCTCGTCAATTTCGCTGGAAACAAGCTATCGGTTTGTGGTGGTTGCTGCGACGCAGAATCGACATCGTTAAAACCTTCACGCAAGTTATTCATCTCTTCACTTGCTTCTTGCTCCAACCGCATGTTTCTCAACTTTCTCTGATGAAGAATCACGTCCAAAACATCATCTTTGTAGCTGATTTCCTTGGTAGGTTCAGGGAGCAACTCGTCAATCACACTGCTGAAAAGTTCGACAAAACGGTGTGTGTTGCGTAAAATGGGCACCAAAATGTTCGTGCCTGTGTTTTCCTGATACTTTCTTATATCTTCCAACAGAATGTGGATCGTCGACACGTCACGGTTGGCAATATCCTGGAAGATCTTGAGGTATTTCAAGCCTCCGTCGGCCGTTTCGGTCGCAGCTTCCTTGTAGGAGGTCAAGAAGTCGCGCACAACGTCCTTGATCTCTCCATAGTTGACATTCAACTGGATCGAGGGAAGTACAGTGGTAGCAGACATGATGCTGGAAGAAAGTGAAGGGAATTTTCACGCGTGTAATTAATTTTCCTAATCAGGGAATATCATGAACCCGCGACATTAATCAGCGCGAGACATTTTGCGGGCGCGACATTAAGACCCTTCTCTCCTTCACCTTGACAAAAAGTCACACCATTCTCCAGACGTCCGTAAAGAAAAAGTCTAGAATCAATCATGGTGTTCCAGAAATCACAGCAATCATCAAGTAAATTGTGTCATGTTTCAGCTATGTTTCAGAACCGGTTTTAGAATGTAATTTGGCTCACAATCCAATAGTCTACAAGAATTCCTTTTTTTTATTTTTAAATTAATGGCTGCGAATTACGTAAATTGTACATTTTCACTCTCACCAGGAGCTACATAGTCTGCAAAGATCAACTCTGCAACGGCTCAGATCGATCTCAAATCAACAAGAGCAAAAGCAGCCGACTTCTCTTCATCGTTCATCTCGGCCGCAGCGGTCTGCGTCTTGCGCAACGACTCAGCACCAATGGTCGCCCAATCTTCTTCATCGGTATCGTCACCGTGCGTTGCCCGGAACAGTTTCGGAGCTCCCGGTGGACTCAAGAGATTGGCAATATTGGGAGAGGTAGAAGATGGAAGTGGAAGCGTAGTTGTCGTGCTTGCGGTAACAGGAGCCGGCTCCGACACAAGGGTCGACCGCAAATGCGACTCGTTGAACGATGACTTGCGTCTATTGCCGTTCATCGACGTTTCTGGACTTGTGGCCACGTAGTTACTGTTCCACGAATTCACCGGAGATGCACTCATCACCGACAGCGACGTCTGGCTTTGGGGATGATTGAATGAAATCGCCGGTGGAGGCGAACTGATTGAAATGCTCGAGTTCTTGGCCGATGAAAGTATGTAGCTCTCCAAGTTTTCAAGTGAATTGAGCCGCGAACGGTTAAATATCTGATGTCTGTAGCCGGGTTTCGAAACGTTCGACGAAGAAGACCGGCGTCGGTTGCTCTTGGTATCTGGCGGAGGACTGATTTTAAGCGGAACTCGGTTGGCAAACTTGATGGGTGGTGATCTCTTGAAGTCATGGTCAAAAGTGAATAGTTCATCGTCCTCTTCTTCATCTTCATCATCGTCGTCGTCACTAGAATCGTCTTCTTCCATGTTATCCGACAACAATTCATCTTCCGAATCGCTTTCAATGGCTATCGAGTCGCCAGTATCGGATTCATGGGGAACCTTGACGTTGTGAGGGTTTGGTTTGGTATTGGTGATCGATTCACGCCGGTTCTTGGGCTGTTTCTTGGACCAGCCCAACTTGACGTTGGCAGCACCACGTATTTCGGCCACTGTCATCTTCTGCAGTTCGTCATTGGATTCAGTTCCTTCGGTGACGATATAATCGGAGTTGGCACGGCGAACTGCCCATTGGCCCCAGCCAATTTTTTCAAACACAACGTTGTTTTCAGGATCGGTTTGTTCCATGGCAGCCATAATGAGACGTCTCTGTTTTGAGAGCGAAAGCAGATCGAAGGATGGAACTTCAATTGCAAGCTGGCTGGTGATGTGGCGAATGGGTAACGGGCCCTTCCGGATTAGGAGGTTGGCCAAACGCGTGGGGGTAATTTGGGCTGCAACGTGGATTCCTTCGGGGGATGAAGTGGAAAGGAGTTTTTTGGGTTCATCCATTGCGGAGTCAGGGAGTGATTATGGATATATGACAAGTTAAAGACCGGAAGTAGTGAGGTATTTAGGGGGAATTGAGGGTCAGAAACCTGAGAAAAGTTGTGGGTGGTGAAATTTCACTCTGGTTATTTGTCTGATTGCGGGGGACGTGTGAGAAACAAAACGGGCAAGGTGACTCAAACTGAAAAAGTTACTAGTGATAAACAGGGAACTTTTAGAAAGGGTGGTGGCGGTAGTGGTGGTATTTGGGAAAAGATAAGTAGAGTCTTTTTTTTCTAATAAAAAGATATTTTTCTTGGAGGGAAGATGAAAAGGTAATTTGAAGAAAGCTGGTTTATTGTTGGGCCCAGTGGTGGAGAAATAACAAATAAAAGCAGTAAAATGGCAAAAAGCTATGACTCTTGACGCGAGTCAGCCTTTTTTTTTAATAGAATTTATTATTATTTTAGTTTGTGCGTGGGTGCGATTTTTTAAATTGAGTGACCAAATAGGCAGAGCGAGTTAGTGGCACCGTTTATATGCAGCGATTTTATAGGGACGGATTCGTTTGGAGAAAAAGCAAACGATCTCGGTATGGTCGGAGTATGATACCAAAAATAGAAGAAAAAAAACCGAAACAAAACAAACACAGAAGGCAAGCGAGAAATCTATGACAATAGAATTCGAAACAGGATTGGGTTTCGGTTTCAGTTTCGGTTCCAGTTTCGTCTCTGATCAGGAACAGTATTGTAAGCGCGCGCGCAAAGTTTTGACCAAAAACAAATAGGGTCGAATTACGTTCCTTATATATAAAAGAAAGCGAAGTGGGGCAGAGCCACCGGCTAGTCGTCCTGCAGAAAGAAGGTTGATAAGACAAACAAGAATTAACAAGCAGCATTAATCCTCCTTTTTTTGTTTTTGTGGACCAATCCATGCACCCGTCAACGCTCGACACCGTCACGGAGTCGCTCGCACATTATCCGGACGTTGCCATCGAATCGCTTATTATTCTATCTCCATCCCACAAGTATGTAGACAGCTTACAAATAGCTACCCGCCAGGCGTTGGCTCTCGACTACTGCACTGACCTTGTTCTCAAGACAACCTCAACCTTAGCATCCAAATCGGTAACGTCGTTGTCCGTAAAAGATTTTGCAGGCGCCAACCGGACAGTTGTCGTCGATTCAAACCCACATGACTACACCTTCATTTACATCCTTAAGGCTTGACCCACTCACCCACACTAAAAATTTATGTCCCGGTGGTCCTTATTGTTCTAATTTAGGCAAAAGGTTTCGGATATATCGTCCCTTCTCAGCCGGCTGTCAACGCAACCCAGGCGTAAATTCGCAATCATGCTATAGCCCCAAAAAACCATGTTCGCCTTGCTGCTTCCGCTGCTGCACAGGGCGGGATTCGCCGACAGGGTCACACCCGAGCCAATCATGGCTTCTAGTGACGCACCTTCCATCCTCGATCCCACAATCGTTCTATTATATAACTGAATAACACTGGTTTGTTCCCGGAGTCCAGAACAACATGTACCCACGGCTACACACACTTGCATTTGCATTTGCATTTGCATTTGTAAACTCTCTTTTCCCCCCTTATCGTCATAATTACTTAATTTCATCTTTGCTCACGTCATTTCTCGGTACATTGTGCATGGCTATTGTTCGCCTATTTTCACCCAGAAAAACGTGCCGCAACAATAGCTGCAATTTCATTGCAAAAATCAGACATTTACAACCAAAACATAATTAAATAAAAAAAATCAGAGAACATCTTAAAACTCTAAATTATCTAATAAACTTCCAAGATATATCTGCCATCTTCCTTCATATCTTCAACAACCTTCGACACATCCTTGATTTCTTTACCTTCACGCTTGGCTCCAAGTGCAACAATATCTTCCAAACAAGCAGTGATATCAGGAACTGGCCAAGTAGGTCCACACAAGTAGAACGACCCGTTCTTGGTAACAATGGCGTCGGTCAAATCTTCAATGGTGTCTCTAATCTTGTCCTGAATGTAGATCTTTTCAGGCTGATCTCTCGAGAACGCAGCACCAATGTGCGTCAAGATTCCAGCATCCTTGTACGCTTCCCATAACTCTCCGTAAAGATACTCTTCCTTCTTGTGACGCGATCCCATGTACAAGTAAATCTCGCCAATCTCCATTCCTTGCTGCTGCTGCCAGATCTTCTCTTCAATAAACGCCTTGAATGGTGCCAATCCAGTACCTAAACCAGACATCACAATTGGCTGCGTCGATAACGGAGGCAACTTCATCACCGATGGCTTAACAGAAACAACCAACTCGTCACCAATCTGTAAGTCAGAAAGGTACTTCGAACAGTGCCCGTATCTAATTCTGCCTCGTGGATCGACCCAGTCAACCACAACAATCAATAAATGCACCGAGTTGGGATGCATTTTCTGGGACGAGGCAATCGAGTACTCACGTCTCTTCAACGGAGCAATAATCTTCACCAAGTCAGCAAATGATGGTCTGGCAGACTTGAACTCTTTCAAAATATCGACATAAGTATCAAAGTCAACCTCTTGACGTTTCTTCAACTCAACAGCGCCATCAGCACTGGCCAAACGTTCCAAATGTTCCTTCTCCTTGTCATCAGAAGCAAACTCAGCCAACGACTCGTAGAAACGCTTGGGTGGTTTACCTAAAAAGTCAACATTATCGAGCAATGTCTGTCTTGCCGATCTGACTTCTAAAATACTGGTATTGTCCTTGTTCGAAGATTCAACCAACGAATCGCCATCTACTCCGTAGAATTCCAAAAACTTCTCGACTTCTTCCAGATTGTTTCTGCCGTGAATACCAAGGGCTTCCCCAATCTCGTACTTAAGACCAGTTCCAGTGACATCAAACTCAATGTGGAAAATGTTTCTCGAATACTCGACTGGAGTTAAACGCTTGTTTTCTTGAACCTTGACAACAAAGTTCTTCACAGGTAAATCTGGTCTCAAATCCTTCTGGAGATTGTAAGCTTCGGGGAAAGTGATCTTACTGGCAAGTTGCTTGTATCCAGAATGGTTGACTTCTTCTGGCAATTCAATGGCATTCCGTGGGTTAGAGAAGAAAGAAGATTCAACTGGGAAGAAAGGCAATGGCTCAATTTCCACCTCTTGTTCTTCTTCCTTTTCTTCTTGTTCCTCTTCCTTCTTTTCCTCAACAGGGTCTTCCAAGTAAGCCCATTCGGGTAAGACAGAAACTTGTTTCAAGCCATTCTTTTCATCAGCAGTGTTGATGAACTTATCCAAAACAGCAGCCAACAATTCAAAATCGTTTCCGTTAGCTTGCAACAACTTGTTGACAATAAAGCCTCCAAGCTCAGGCAAAGAAGCTCTCCAGAAACCTAATTGAATCAAGAATTCTTCTGAGAACCCGTTGGTCGATTGATTGATGGCATCCAAGTCTTGCAAGATTGACAAATCAACCAATGTCAACTTATTGTGGTTCTTGGCCAACGATCTCTTAAAGTCGATGTCCAATTTAGCCACAACATCCTCCTCAATAGAGGAAATGGCCTTGGTATTGAGAACCAAGATAGTGGCACCGGGTTTAGCCGTGGCCAAAATATCGTAGCTCTTCAATACTGACCAGTCTTCAATCAAAACCACGTCAGCTGAGTCAATAGTTGAGGCAGCAGAAGCAGCATCACTAGTGGAAATAAGCTGTGATTGGAATAAG
Source organism: Teunomyces pallodes (assembly GCA_030556435.1). Classification (NCBI taxonomy): domain Eukaryota; kingdom Fungi; phylum Ascomycota; class Pichiomycetes; order Serinales; family Debaryomycetaceae; genus Teunomyces; species Teunomyces pallodes. The sequence goes on from JAKTUA010000011.1 coordinate 295,278, forward strand.
CCACCACCGTTCGAGTTGTCATACTTGTTTCTAATACTGACATACTTCGAATCGTCTAACGATAACGATAACGCCAATTTTTTGGCCGTCTTGACCAAAATACCATCGTCCTTACCCCAGACAAGGTATTTGCCCTCAGGAGAAGTGTTGGCAGTGATTGTCAAGTCGCCGTTGCTTGTCGAAGGTGAAGCTAACAAAGACTCAGGATCAACTGAAACAAACTCAGCCAAAAGCTTCGTGACGGTAATTGGAGTCCAGGCAAAATCTAAAGCATAGCTGAATTCTTCGATCTTGAGCTTGTGGTAAACACCAGACAAGTACAAAGAAGCAGTGATGTCTGCCTTGAGGGAAGAGGTACCCGAAGGCGTTGATTGGTTGAGTACAACTAACTTCTTGGTTGATTCAGGAATAGTTTGAGCAAACTTGGTTCCGTTAAAAGGTAAAGGAACACGGACTTTAATCAAGCCGACATTTGCCGATGAAACCTTGCTAAGAAGATTGGAAACTTGTGTAGCTTGGTAAGTTCCATAAACAACAAACACAGTTTCTGGATTTTGAGAACCTTCGTACTCGAACTGAGAGTAATTTTGGCCTGTCAACGAGTTCAAGTTGGCAAAAGCTTGGTCCACGGCAGAATCTAAGTTAGAAGAATCGTTAGAGGCTTGCAACAAGTTTTGGTAAAGGTTACCCAAGTCTTCGACAGCAGCAATCGAGGTGAATTTGGAGAATACCTGAGAGGTTTCTGGACCATCAAACAACAAAACTGAAGGGTTACCGGTTAACGCAGCAATGTAATGATTGAGCAAGGCGAGGTATTGAAGTTCCTTACCGTCGTTAAAGTTAACTGGTGTAAAAACCGGGAAGTTCAAGAGCCGGGCAGTGGCAAGAGGCGACACGTAGTTCGATACTAACGAGTTGGATGCGGTGTCGTAGTCAATAGCCGAAACGTTGAACGATAACGGTAATCTTGACTGGCCACGTTCAGCCAATGATGGTAACATGTAAGACAAGGCATTGGCGCCAAGCAATACAGATACAGGCTGGCCGTTGGTTCCGTTCTTTTTGAAGTACCCCAAGATAGCGTTAGAAGCGCCCGATCTAACCTCAAACTTGTGGAAAAACGGAACAACGCCAAACGAATTTGGTCTCTGGAACTGGATCCAGTGTTGGATATCGGAATCAATCAAATCAGGAGCACTTGGAGTTTCGTAACTAAAGATTTTTGACGAGATCGAGTAAACTGTCTGGTCAATAAGAGCCGCGGGGGACGTGTAAATACTGCCTTTAATTGAGCGTGGATCCACGGTAACACCAAATGGACTGCCGTTAGCCACAACTAACTCTTCGTTAGAAGGTGAGGATGGTTCCTTTAAAGCGTGAGGGGCCATCTTTTTAAGCTGGTGTGTCTGTTTTATGACTAAGGGCCCTTAATTGTAATATAAATGGTTGTGAAAAAAAATTGGATTGAGACTTTGCAACCGCACGTGACATTATCTCATAAAGAGATCCAAAACAAGATTGATTATATAAGAAAACGACAAACCCCGGGATTTGTCGAAAATATTGGCAAGAAAAAGTTTACGCGCGCCATAAAAATATTTGATAAAATTGAGTTGCAATTCTCGCGCCATACAAAAACCATAGTTTTTTACACCTAGATTAATCAGCAACAGCCACACCTTTAAAAAAAGTATATAACGTCAAAAAAGAACGTTTATTCGTAGAGATTCTGTAATTCTCCATTGAATGTTTCGGACTTTGAGTAGACATTTAGTGCGGACAGGAAGACGGTTTTCCTCATCCTCGGCGCGGACCCCCGCAACCCCCTGGCGCACCACATCGATCGGCTTATCTCTCGTCGCATCGGCGGCACTTGGTGCGGTTGGCTCTCGTTATTTCGACACCAACAACGAGTCTCTAGACGCATCAACATTACCTCTTGATGATGCCACGTCTCCCAAGTACACCAATGATACCGATTTTGCTACTGCCATTGCCCAGATCACGGCAATTGTCGGTGCCAACAATATTTCCACCGATTCCAACGTGATTGATGCTCACAGCGATACGTTCTTTTCCACCCACCATCCTCCCAAACCAGCTGAGCAACGACCCCAGATCATTATTTACCCTCAATCTACCGAACAGGTATCACAGATCTTGAAAGTGGCCCATAAATATCGTGTTCCAGTCGTCGCCAACTCCGGCTTGACATCATTGGAAGGTCAAAACATGCATACGCGTGGTCCCAACAGTATTTCGCTCTCATTTTCCCACTTGAATCAAGTGTTGGAGTTCCATCCCGAAGATCTTGATGTTGTGGTCCAGGCTGGTGTCGGATGGCAGGACCTCGATGACTATCTTAAGAGCCGTGAAGACGGGAAACACTTGATTTTTGGTCCTGATCCTGGAATTGGGGCCACAATTGCCGGCATGGTGGCCACTTCGGCCAGTGGAACCAATGCGTACAAGTATGGAACGATGAAAGAGAATGTGGTTAATTTGACGGCAGTATTGGCTGATGGAACAATCGTTAAAACTAAGCAGAGATCCCGGAAACTGAGTGCTGGCTACGATATCACCCGGTTGTTTATTGGATCTGAAGGAACTCTTGGAATCATCACAGAAATCACGGTCAAACTTCATGTAAGACCGGTCAAGGAATTTGTCAGTATTGCATCTTTCCCTACCATAAAGGATGCGGCGGCCACGGCACAATACATCATTTCCAAGAGTGGAATTCAGCCCAATGCCATAGAAATCTTGGATAAAACCACGGTTCTGTTTGTCAATCATTCTGCTTCCGATGGGGCACGTAAGTTCTTGGAGAAACCAACACTTTTCTTCAAGATTGGGGGTCCCACGCAACAGTCGATCGATGAGCAAGTTAAAGTGATCCAGAAAGTGGCCAAAGAAAACAATCTTATTAAGTTCGAAACTTCCACGAACGAGGAAGAAAATGCTATTTTGTGGTCTGCTAGAAGACATGGATTATGGTCAACGTTTGAGTACGGTCAGAAAGTATTGGAGGATCCAAAGGACGTGCAGATCTGGACCACAGACATTGCCGTTCCGATCTCGAGGCTCGCACAAGTTATTGCCGAAACCAACGATGATTTGAACCAGCTGGGATTTGAAGACCGGTTTTCGGTTATGGGCCACATTGGTGATGGAAACTGTCACTTTTTGCTTTTGTTCAACACCAAAGATACAGGCAAAGCCCTGAAACTTGTGGATCGGATGGTGGATCGTGCTTTAAAGTATGAAGGAACATCTACAGGTGAGCACGGGGTTGGAATCGGTAAGAGAAAGTACTTACCAGCCGAGCTTGGGATCACCACCGTTGACTTGATGCGGCAAATCAAGCAGCTGTTGGATCCTAGACGGATCTTGAATCCCGATAAAGTGTTCAAGATTGATCCAAACGATGACTTGGACGCTTTATTGGACGCAGGACACATTACCGAGGTTGGTAAGCAGTCGTGCTGTCACTAAGGCTGAAAAAGAAGGTTTTTAGAGAGAGGTCAAATCTCGTAAAAATCATTATTTTTTTTTTTGCTGGTGTATTTTTTTTTCGCAGCCAACAGTCGAGAAACTTCCTATTTGGGAAAAGTGTCACCCTCCATCTCGCCTGCCAGCCCTGCATCTGTGTTTTTTCTTCCATTTACCCCGGACAGAAACTCGGCAAAGATCGCTAATGGACGCCAGTAAAAATATAGAAGACATTATTTCCCGAACCTCGTATTTGTAGTGTACAGGAATCCGAAGCCTATTGTATTTTTTTTTCGTATCTACAGGGGGAGAAAATCCCAAGCGGCAATGTCGATCTCGGGATAAGATCTTAGAGTTTTGTCTAGTTCATAGTTAGTTTACAATGCAAATTAGTTGTTCTTTACATACTTAAAAATACAGCTACACATGCTGCAGATGTCCAAAGGCAGCCAGTAGATAACACACTTTCTCCACATGCGACGTCTTCCCCCCCTCACAGTAAGATGCGATTTCATGTCTCACAGGGCAACCCAACAAAATCGCACCGAAAAAATTACGTGGGAAGTGGATGCAACCCTAAAAGGTATATAACCAAACCAGTCCGAGTTAGAACCCCGAGTTTCTTCTTGTTTAAAAACTGACAATTTGTCTCCAGCCATGCCTACAGATACTGACTTTGATATCAACATTCTTGCGGACTGTTTTACCGAACCGTCGATCGCACCAACGTTTCCGCTTCCCATCGATAAAGAGACGTACGTACAACTCGAAGGGAACGAAAAGCTCTGGAGCAATACGTTCTCGCTCGTGGCAAACTTCTTCCATTTCTTCTCGTCTATCAACTTTGATGAGATCTACGCCAACAACGAGTACAAGTACTCGATCAACAAATACTCTCCCACTTTCAACAGAAAACTCACTATGTACATGGACGACAAGTTGGAGAATTCCGACGATCGCTTGAACGAATTGGTATATTCGTTGGTCAACCGTGAACTCAACCTCAAGCTCATTAAGGCTTCCGACTTCAACAAGCGGTTTAATGAAGTCAAGAGCTTCATCGTGGCATACTACAAACTGGAAAATTTGAAAAACTTCCCCACATTCAAGTCCCACAACTTCTTGCGTCTCTGTTACATTACAGTGATGACAGCATTCCGCAAGATGTTTCCTCAGGGAATCTGGTGCAAGAAGTCCGACTTCGACAAGCTTTACCAACGGTACTTGGACAATCCAATGAGTATCATCTTCTTGCCTAACCACCAGAGTCATATTGACTACATTATCGTCCACTTGTTGACGGTTCGGTTCCAATTATCAACTCCAGCCGTCATTGCTGGTGAAAACTTGAACGTGGCCGTATTTGGCAAGATCTTGAAGAACTTGGGTGCCATTTTCATCCCCAGATCGTTCAATAATGAACTTTACACCGAACATAACCTCAACAACTTGATTGAGTTCTTACTCCAGAACCATATCCACTTTGAAGTGTTTATTGAGGGTACAAGATCAAGAGACGGTAAGCTCTTGTTGCCCAAGTACGGGATCTTAAAGACTCTCACTAATATTTATCTTAAACAGAGACTTGTTGATAAAAACGACAACTTTGACTGTTTTATGTTGCCTATGAATATCACTTACGAACGGATCTACGAGACCGACGGATACTTGAAAGAATTGATTGGTGACGATAAGAAACAAGAGAGTTTCTTCAACATTTTGAACAATGGGATCAAGAACATCTTCAAGAGCAAAGATAACGGCACTGTGTACGACGTTGAGGGCTATAGCGATAACTCTGGCAAGAAATTGAATGGTAAGATCTTTATCAAGCTTGGTGAAGGCTTTACATTGACAGATTTCATGGAAAACGACAACGATGTCGATATTGATCCGTACCAAAAAGAGTTTATTGAACCAACCATGAACTTGAAGAAGTTGGGATTCAAGATTTTGCATGAGATCAACCGGATTAGTTACTTGCCCGAGGTTGCAATTATTGGTGCTGCGTTGCAAATCTATCATTATTTCCATGGTTCAAGTGTGTTGAAGATCCGAGACGTGCTTCCGACTTTGCGGCTTGTAATTGAGGTGCTTTACCGGGAAAACGAGAACGAATGCGAACTCAATCGTGCGATGTTGGAAGGATTACAGAAGTTGAGTGATGAGGAGTTGGTTGAGGTGGTGCAGGAGCAAGTGGTGACGTTTTTCCGGTTTATCAAAGTGAACCGTAAGGACAATACGCTCAAGATCACCAACTCGATCGAGTTGTTGTATTATAAGAACTTGCTGATCCATTCGGTGATCCAGCGGTGTATGGTTTCATTTGTGCTTATGCTTTTGGATGGTGAGGATTCGACGTACCGTAATATCAACAAGATGTTTTACATTCTTACTGGGTTCTTAAAGAACGAGTTTTTGTTTGATTACAACTACCAGAAGCGTCAAGGGCTCAGTTTTATTCTTCACGATATGGTGGAGTGGGGTATTATTACAAAAACCGAGCGTCCTGGATTCTCTGATTTATATACTGTGGTCAATAGGCGGTATTTGGGGATGTGGGGCACATTGGTGAAGCCATTTTTGGCCAGCTATGTCAATTTGATTGACAGTATTATTGACATGATCAGCGCGAAACAGACGGAGTATTACCGGATGCATGCCAAGCATGCGCGCGACGTCAATTTTGACCCCGACGAACACAAGTACCCGACAACAAAAACGTTGCTTAAAGAGACGGTGAGGTCGAACCGTGAGTGTGGCAGTATTGAGGCCAACAATAAGCAATACTTGTTGAGTGACTTGTACTACTTGGACAACTTGCTGTTGATTCGGATATTTAAGAACAAGTCCAAGACCAAAGCATTTGTTCGAATTGAGAATGAACGCGACTTGGCAATCGTACGGTCGTTCTTGAAGAAATGTGTGGGAGGAGCTGGTGATGTGATTCGGAGTGAGACCTACATTAACTACGTCATTGATATTATAGACAAGCGTGATGACCGGGACGACGATGGCGTGGTGCTTGTGAGCAAATTGTAGCCTCGCGACAGTTGCAGCAATAACCAGCCGTTGGCGACACCAAAAGTTTTTCTGCGTGGGGGGAAAACAACAAACAAACAAACACCCACACACACAGATCCACCCACCAAAAAAAAAAAAGAAACGAAAACGAGAAAATAAAAAGAAATTTCTTTGTTCGGTCTCACTTTTAGTGCCGATATTATTGAGACTCAAACGGACAGACGGCAGAATACTCGGAGAGGCCCAACAGACCGATTTCAGAGGCTCTAACTAGATAATCCAATAAATAAAGCAACTGTAATTTAATGACATACAAAATACTTCACAATATGAGGTTAATCTTTCTTGAATAGAATGTGCCAAGCACACGGAAGGGAAAAGGGGGGAATAGCTCCAACCCATCGCTTCACATACACAGCCTAGCAAATATTCTAATCGGTGACGCCCCTCTCTCGCTCTCACCCGATTAAAAAAAAGAAAGTTAGAGATAACCGTACGCCCAGGCTCGGTAACCCGATGGTTTTTTGGAGGGCGCGCACGCGGCGCCAGTGCATAATAATTTTAAGGTTGTAGTTAGTAGCCCCCGTCACGATCTCTAAGCCTACGCGAAACCTGCAAAAAAACCCCGTAGCGCTGCCGCCAAAATGCACTCTCGAAGCGTGGTCGATGGGGTGCCCCTATTCTTTTCTGCGCCTTGTCGTCAGTGACACAAAAGCGCCAGTTACCCCCAGCGACAAAAAAATCGTAGTTTATTATGCATTAATGGACTAAAATCCATATCCTTCTTCCCTCCAGTTGCTGACCAAACTAAACTTACAAACAAGATCCAAAACACACACCCCCAACAATAACAAAACCGCACCAATACACCAAATCTCTTCACAGCATCACCTCTTCCTCCTCTTTCCCACATATCTGTTTGTCGTCCGCACCCCAGAAATCGCCAGACTCTGGATCTTTTTTTTTTGTTGTTTACTAGACGCCCACGAGATCTGGACCGACAACACAACACAACAAAGCTAAAGCTACTGCTGCTGACATGAGAAAAGAATTACGCTACATCCTTTGGGCCCATGTAGCGCTCATAGTGTTTCTTGTTTATGAAACATTTGACCTTATCACGCTTCTCCACGACGACTCGTTCAGCGATGCGCTTCTCGACGTAGAACTCAACCGCGCCGACTTTGACCGTCCTACCATCATCCCCAAAATCATCCACCAGACCTACAAAACAACAGAAGTCCCCGAAATCTGGAAAAGCGGCCAACAGGCCTGCATCGACCTCAACCCCGACTACCAGTACATCTTGTGGACTGACGACACCGCCCGCGAGTTTATTTCAGAAAAATTCCCCTGGTTCTTACAGACTTGGGACTCGTACCCCTACCCCATCCAGCGTGCCGATGCCATTCGTTACTTTGCTCTTGTGTTTTATGGCGGGGTTTACATCGACTTGGATGACGGCTGCAAGCGCAAATTGGACCCCCTTCTCACAGTACCAGCATTTGTTCGAAAAACCGTGCCTACAGGTATCTCCAACGATGTCATGGGCTCTGTCCCCAATCATCCGTTCTTCTTGAAGGCTATCGACTCGCTCAAACAATACAAACGTAACTGGTTGGTCCCTTACATCACCATCATGTACTCCACCGGCCCACTCTTTTTGTCGGTTGTTTGGAAACAGTATAAGCGCTGGGGCGTTCCTGAAGCCGGTAAGGTGCGTATCTTGATGCCAAACGACTACAAGGCCGGCAGCTCGTCATTTTTCACCATTGCTCCCGGTTCGCTGTGGCACTTGGACGATGCCAAATTCATCAAGAGCTTGGCAAACCATATTGTCCTTGCAGTGTTTGGTGGCTTTCTTATTGCTGGCCTCATCTTTTTCATTGAGTACTTGTTTTACTCGTGGGTCATTTCGAGCTCATTCCGCAACATGATCAAGAAGTGTTCCAACTTTGTTCTCGGACTCGTGAACATGCTTTTACGGACATTGAAGTTGCCCACCATCGACACAAACTCCAAGATTGGTGTGGTTCAATTTTTCCAGCAGAAGTTGGCCCGCAGCATCAACAGCAATAGTAGCAGCAGCAGGAGGAGAGCGAGAAAAGACTCGAACGTTCCTCCACAGATTGACGTTGCAAAGTACGATGCCGAACAGGGCACGCTTTACGACTCTTCAAATCCTTACAACATGAGCATGGCGTTGTTGAAGAATATCGACAACTCGGCGCAGAACTCGTCCAATGATGAGTACGAGGACGACGATACGTTTATTGGCGAAAACAGCATAGTGTAACCATCTCCCAGAACAACCTATTGTCATCCAAACTCCTCGTCATTACATCAACACTCATCATATTAAACATCATTACATCATATTTTTTTTTTGTTTTACACTAATACGGATCATGAGCAGTATTATACTTCGTCGCATATTCCCCCACCTCTCGCAGCATAGCGAATGTCACTCGTTTCCCGGATATGAGCCAAAACAGCACTGATGTGTTGGCTTTTTAAAAATACGTTTGGGTTTCTTCTTCAATAATATACATAACTATCTATCGGCACCGACTTCCAAGAGCTTTAGGTTCTGTTTGTCGTATCTCTCCTGTTCGTGTTTGTGTAGTACTGACTTCATCAAGTCTGTAAGGCGATCGACGATGGCGACACTGGCGAGACTGAGTTCCAAGAGCATCAGGGCATCGATTGGCAAGCCGCCATTCTTACTGAGTTGGATGAGTTCACGGTTTTTGTTCAATGTGATCACCACAGCACCATCACGAAGTTGTTCTTCGCTGGCATCGGCATCGACAATAAAGATTTCATCGGCATCGTTTCCTTTAAGGTTGGTTTCACGGTCGTGGGGATTAAAGAACGAGTAGCTGACACATACAGGAACGTGGAGAACACTGAGTGGCACTGGCTGGCGTTCTTGTGGGTCGTGGACGATGATTTCTTCGCCCATGATGGTGATATCTGGTTTGCGAAAGTGTTGGAGCGCAAGCATGGCGCCAAAGCAGCCGACATCGATGAAATTGCCATCGAAATTGATAAAGTTAAGGTCGGCTTGAACATGCCATACTTTTTCACCAGCCACCACACATAAACTTTCGAGATCGAGGGCATTGGAACGCTTGATGGCTTTTTCGATGGTTCGTGAGATCAAGACTTCTTCGTTCAGGTTTTTGGCATTATCGAAACGTGCCAGGGCCATCGATGATATCTCGCTATTAATGGTGAAAATGCCTTCAAACGGCCGATCTTCATACGGTTTGGCAAGCTGGGCGGTAACACGAGTGCAAAGCACGGTTTCGCCCCACCGTACCTCGACGTAACCGTATTCGGTTGGCGAAAGCACGATTTGTGGTTCTCTGACCTCATTTGGCTTACGGCCGTTGATTCGAATCCCGAGCTTCAACGCTTCCACGAGAAACTGCCGTTCGTTGGCAGAAACTTCGACGGTTCGTGACATAAAATGAGAAGAATACTGAAAATAATTAGAAAAGCATCACCAGAAAACCATCAGAAAATCATTTTTCAATTAACGCGAAATTCTATTTTCATTCAACGCCTTTTAATGTTAAGACTTACAAGAGTTTCCGTACGTCGTTTCAGTGGTCAGACTCCGGTGCCACCAGCACTTAACTTCTTCCAACGGGAACTGTTGCCTGCCAATACAATTGTACGGTTTGTTCCGCAACAAACGGCATGGATTGTTGAACGTATGGGCAAATTCAACCGTATCTTGCCACCAGGCCTTGCAGTACTTATTCCTGTTCTCGATAAAATCACGTATGTGCAGCTGCTTAAGGAATCGGCCATTGAGATCCCATCACAGAATGCAATCACCTCCGACAACGTCTCGCTCGAACTCGACGGAATCTTGTATATCAAGGTCATAGACCCGTACAAGGCGAGCTACGGCGTGGAAGACTTCAAGTTCGCCATCAGCCAGTTGGCCCAGACAACCATGAGACTGGAAATCGGACTGCTCACTTTGGACGCAGTGTTGAAGGAACGCCAAAAGCTCAACACCAACATCAACGAAGTGATCAACGATGCCGCCCGTGAAAACTGGGGTGTCGAGTGTCTCCGGTACGAAATCCGTGACATCCATCCTCCTCAAAACGTGTTGGATGCCATGCATCGTCAAGTGAGTGCCGAAAGATCGAAGCGGGCCGAGATCTTGGAATCCGAGGGCCAAAGACAGTCTCGCATCAACGTCAGTGAGGGTGAAAAGCAGGCAATCATCTTGGCATCTGAGGCCAACAAGTTGGAACAAATCAACCAGGCAAAGGGTGAAGCCGAATCGATTTTGTTGAAGTCGGAAGCGACGGCCGCTGGGCTCAAAAAGATTGCTGAAGCCATCAAAGAAACTCCTGGTGGAAATGAGGCCGTCAGTCTCCAGGTAGCCCAGGAATACATCAAGGAATTTGGTAAATTGGCCAAGGAAACCAACACGGTTGTCATTCCCTCGAACTTGGGCGATCTCAGCTCCTTGATGGCGCAGGGCATGTCACTCTACAATAACTTGAACGATAAAAAGTAATAATTAAAAGAACAGTAAATATATAAGTATCTATGCCTTCTTGAAGAACCCATCGAGCGCTCCTTTGCCTACAGCAACTCGTTTTGTTGTCTTTTTCACCGTTTTCTTGGTGGTTTTCTTTGCATTTGTCGTTGTTAGCACCACCTTCGTCATATTTTCTTCCACCACTGCCAAATGCTTCTTGTTAGCAGCTATTTCGTTAGTATGGGCCGTAAGCTCGGTGAATTCGTACTGTTTGTGTTCAATAAGCTTCTGTTTGAACAGTAATGGCAAGTACGAGTCGCAAACAACGTCCAACGCGCCCTTTAAAGCCGATTGTTCGAGTATTTGTGCTGGAATCTCGTCCTGCTGCGTTGGATCCGAGACCTGGGCCTTGATACGGTTGGAAATCGCTCGTGGTTCGGTGAAAAACGATGCAACGGTTCCGATTTTGACTGAAACATACTCGATGGCTTTGGTACGCGAGTACTGATAGAAAGTGTCGTCGTTTTCATCAAGCACCAAACATACTTTGGACAATGCTTCAGTAAAGAGTTTTGAAGGTATGGCAGTGACAAAGGTGTTATTGGTAAAGAGCGACAGCAACTGGTCGCCAATATCTTCCCATGTAATGTATCGTTTTGTGAACAAGTCGTAATTAGCTTCCATCACCGCAATTAAAAGGTAGACGAGATTGAATGCAGAAGAAACCACCACATGATTTGTTTGGAGAACGTGTCCTTCTCCAACTCCATTTGGTTCAAATATAAACGATTTAACCGCATTACCGTTTTTTAGCGTTGGTTTTCTCGTTTCTTCCCATGGACTGGACCCTGTAATTTGATTGAGTTCATAAATGGTATTTTCATGTACAAGAAACGGTTTGGTTTGTTCAAGATTCCGTGGAACAGGAACTTCCACGATCTGTAAACTTGTCACGTTCGGTGGAAGCAACACGATTTTACTTTCGGAATCCATACGCGTCTTGATAAGTAGTAGATGAATATTTTTCAGATGAAAAATCTATAATAAAAATCTTTATAATAAATGAATAAATAAATTAATAAATAGAGCTTAAAGCCCCACCCAGCCACGGATTAATTCTCTCACAGCACCAACACTTGCCATGATGACCATGACGGTGCCGAAGATGCTGAAACTTAACGAGCTCATGGAAGCTGCACGCGGATCAATGGTGAGTAAATGTGCGGTTGCAATCGCACCACAGTTGATCCCAAGCGACACGCCTCTAGTAACGTAGTCATTTTTAGAGATCCGAAGCAACAGAAACAATGTGTCTCCCACCATCACACCACATATTCCACTGAGAATTGTACACACCGCCATCAACGACACTGAACCCTCAAGGGCGCTGATAAGCGGTGTGCCGAGCGCAAGCGTCACCGAACGCCCAATAAACCCAATTGATCTCTGGGCCAGGATCCCCACAGCATGACACACCACCGGATAGAGGAAGAATGTAAGTGCTATCGAGAGGAGGATCGGAGGCATAAGAACCCAGAAGTTCCGGATAAAGTCTCGGCGATGCGTGAACATCGGAAGCGAAAGCAGCACAATCGATACATCCATCAACGAAGCAAGCACATCACCAGCACCAGGCCACTGTGGAGTGCCAGTGCCACCAGTACGAGGTCCTGGCTGGCCGTTGTTGACCAATATCTGGTGACTGAACAAGTTGAGGTACGTCTTTCCCGTTTTGTAGTACTTGAGGTCATCAAGAAAGCCGCGTGGCTTGCCGGAATGGTAGATTAACGATCCGATAAAGCAGACAAAAAGGATTTCTGCTGTCAGAATAAGAATTGGATGGGCAATCTTCTTTGTAGCTGGCCATTTTTGCGGAATAAGGAGTGCCAAGTAGTACGCAATGATTGTGAGGCCCAAATGGTACGGAAGAAAGGTATGGATCGAGTGAACGTAGTACAATGGAAGAGATATGATGAAAAGGGTGATGTAAACGATCCAATCGAGATAATCAATGACAAAGAATGCTACTCTTTGGGCATCGGCACTGAGATTTAGCGATGGTTCGATTCGTTGTTCTTGTGGTGGAGTTGGTGGAGTTGGTGGCGATGGCGGGGTCACAATGGCTGGTTGTACGGGAGAAACTCCACCTTTCTGGTGCGCGGGTTCTGGTTCCTGGACAAAAGGATTGGTGTTGGTGGTGATACGAGGAAGCTGTTCTGGAGCAGCTTCGGTATTGGTGGAACGGGAAGAAGCCAAGCTGGTGATATCGATGGTGGTGATATCTTCACGCATCGAAGTGAACACACTGTTGTTTACAGAGGTCATTTCTGTCTCGTCTCCCGTTTTCACCGTGTGCTTGCTTCTAAAGTTGAGCAATTTCTTGAGGCCTAAAATGACATAGACATCAACGCAAAACAACACAAGGAATCCCACAACAAATACTGCGGCAATCTTGAGACATTCTATAAATGTGATGGGAGCCGAGAGCGGCAAGATGATGAAGGAAGGGATGAAAAAGACGTTGATCCACTTCAAGGAAAAGTTCATCGACGGTTTGATGATGGTAAGATAATGTGTAAGGATCAGTTCGGCGTACTTAGCTACCAGTGTAGGGTTTCCCTTATCTGCTACCACACTTAGCACACTTAAAAATACCAAGTTGATCAACATTCCAAGCACTGAGGCAGGAAACTTGATGCGGGCAACGTTGGCAAGGAGTTGATTAAAGCCATAGAGAATTGTGAGTAGAACAAGAATTCCTGCGGGCACCACAACGTATGATTGGACAATATGCTTTCGAGAATGAACAAGACCAGAGCCAATGCCCTGCAACAACTCGCTTACCAACATAAAAACAAGAAGAAAAAGTTGTATAGAAATTACTGATAAGACTTGTGGTTTTTTTTTTCTGGGGTAAAAAAATCTACATGATCAAGCACCGGTGCCGCGCCGGCGCCGTTTTCCCTTGGACCGAGCGACAGATCAGTTGTGTCAAAGCAGCGATTCCTGTGGTGGTGAGAGCAGAGCATTCAAAGTACGATGCTCCGATCTGATTGGCTATTTTCTGGGCTTTTCGTGTTGTCACGGAGCGTGGCAAATCACACTTGGTTCCCACAAGAATAGTAGGTGCGTCTGGCGCATACTGGGCAGCTTCTGGAGCATATTTCACGACAATGGCATCGAGTGTTTGGGGCTGGTTAAGGGCAAATACTATCACCACCACGCTGGTGTGCGGATATGAAAGTGGCCGCATCTTGTCATCACTGCCCACCGTATCCCAGAATGCCAACTGTAAAGGTTCTCCATCCACGGAAAACTGGCCAACGTAACCTTCAAAGATCGTAGGAATGTACTGGTGTGGAAACGGTCTGCTGGCAAGAGCATAAAACAACGCAGTTTTCCCACACCCGTCTTCGCCAGTAACCACCAACTTTCCGTACATAAACAAACTATTTTTTTGCCTCCTACAAATTCTCACAATGTAAACTTTTACTTACACTTTCACGTACGCTTTCTCTTCGCTTCGCTGCGCTTTCTGCTTACACTATTGCTTTTTTTGCTTCTCTTTAAATGCGTTTTATTGATTGAATGTAAATGTTTATGCCTCAATAATCTCCTTGTGCTCCTCCTTGGCGTATCTCAAACCACAGTAGCCACACGTAGCCGGCTTGGGCTGGTCCAAGTTAATAAACACCTTAGGATGGCCCTGCAACGTGCTGCCTCTGTTTCCATCACACACGGCAATGTTGGTATGAGCCAAGTATCTCACTGGTTCCTGTGCAATCAACTCAATGGCAGCATACGGTCTTGGTTGCAGCTCCAAGTCTCTCTGGATGAATCTCACAGGATGTCTGGCAATAACCTCGGCTCTCAGCTCCTGTGTGTGCGACCACGGCGTGGCTCGGTTGGGTGCCTGTTCTGCTATTTCGTTCTCACGCAACTCGTCTCTGCTCAACCCTGTCGAAGTCTTCTTAACAACGGGAGTCGAGTAAAAACGACATGAAATGCCTGGACGGACGATTCTACGCAACATGCTGTTCTTGGATAATGCTATTTTCGTCTCCTTCAACACTATGTTTTGCACGGTCGTACGCTTCCTATGGAAAATTTATAATTGTATCGATTCAATTGGTTGTGCGAGAAAAATAAGTTACCCGGAACTTAAAGAAGTTTATACTGCGGCACGGGTCTTTTCCCTTATCCTTTCTCTGTCTCTTCCCTTCCTATCTCCTTCTACATCAATACAA
Source organism: Teunomyces pallodes (assembly GCA_030556435.1). NCBI lineage: Eukaryota > Fungi > Ascomycota > Pichiomycetes > Serinales > Debaryomycetaceae > Teunomyces > Teunomyces pallodes. The sequence continues at coordinate 310,554 of JAKTUA010000011.1, forward strand.
ATAACAAAACATTAATGTATATAGAAACTAGAACTAGCAACAATTAACAACCGAGGCAGGGTGAAATTGAATAAAAAAGAGAGAGAGAATTGCGTACTTTATCATGTTCCTATCGCTTACAAAACGACACACTTCTTCTTCTTTTCCGACCTTTCCTTGGTCTTCAACGAGGCTCTGGTAGCAGCTTCAAACACTTCTCTGACACCTTGGCCGGTTCTGGCACAACATTCCAAGTAGTCAAAGGCACTGATCTTCTGAGCAACGGCCTGACCTTCAGCAGTAGAAACAGGTTGTTGTTGGACCTCTCTCAATTGCTCGATGGTGTGAGGGTCATTTCTCAAGTCAACCTTACAGGCAACAAGAATGATAGGAACACCCTGACAGAAATGAAGGACTTCAGCGATCCACTTTTCCAACACGTTATCCAACGAGTCTGGGGAGTCGACAGAGAAACAGATCAAAATGACGTTAGAGTCTGGGTAAGACAATGGTCTTAATCTATCGTAATCTTCCTGGCCGGCGGTATCCCACAATGCCAATTCAACCTTTCTGCCGTCAACTTCGACGTCGGCAACGTAGTTTTCAAAGACGGTTGGGACGTAGACTTCTGGGAAAGTACCCTTGGAGAAGACGATCAACAAACAGGTCTTACCACAAGCACCATCACCGACAATGACTAACTTTCTGCGGATTTCAGCTGGAGGAGGAACCATTATGTGGACTTATGTAGGGATCGATTGATGTAGGGTGGAGTGGTAATATAAAATAAGACACGAAACGGGAATGGGAGCTATAAAGTGAAAATCTGTAATTCGGTTAGTAACTAATCAAAAAAAAGGCAGCGTCAAATTGTAACTCGACATCATTCCAACCTCGCTGTGGTCACAAAGTGGTCCAATCGACCTTTGAAAAAAACAAAAAAAAATTAATAATAAAAAAAAATAGGATGTGAGAACAAACCGAGATTGATCGGCTATTTTTAGACTGACAAAACTGCGTTATCTTTCCAAAAACCAGCGGCAAAGTGTATATGTGAAGCAATGTAGAACTTGTCTCAACAGTATACAGCTTGATGCTGGTGACAAAAAGCGTGTCTGTACCCCCCTTTCTTGATTAAAAGGGGGGGCGATCGACAAAACGAGTTCTGGACGGGGGCGCGGAAAGCCTGGTGTGTTTCTCGTAGTGGTGTGCGACAACAACACCCGTCCGTGGCGATCCGTCAGTTCTGTAGAAACGCTGGTGAGGTGGTTGCTGGCGTGTATCGGTTTGTTCTATTGGATGACGAGTGGTTGGTGGTGTGGGATCATTGACGAGAATGAGCGAGAAAGGGGTGGGCTCGTTGGAAATCGGCTACACCAAAAAAAAACACGGAGCGGATTTCGAACCTGTTACTTTCGAGACTGTTCTTTGTGGATGATGACGTAGAAGGATGAGGAAGATGATGTCGTTATGGCATAGAAGAGGTCATGTTTGAGACCGAGATACTTACTTGTTATCACAGTTAATTATATCAGGTTCCCGGAACGGTATAAAAATAGTGTTGTTTATAAATTTTTTAGGTGTGTTTTGTTGATGGTTTGTTGGAAGAGAAATTTTTGGTTAGTGTGCAGGCTGGGCATGCCAGAGGAGAAATGCTGCTGCTGCGGCGTGGAAACAAACACAAAAGACAGAAGAAAAAAAAAGTCTCATCAACTGGCGACAAAAAAAGAGGCACAGTTGTCAGGGAGCTTCAGTTAGGTGCGTGCAAGGAAGCATTTGCCGGTGAATTGTGGGTGTTTGTGGGTGTGTATGCAGAACACGACACGGCTGGACAACTGAACGGATCGTGTGCAAAAATTGTTGACAGGAAGGAGACGAGCCAAGCATTTTTGCAGGTTAGGCTACAGGGGCCCAGCCACAAATGCCGGTCGATGATGGTGAAACAGCAGGTTACAAAATATCGCGCCAAATCGGTATGTAGCAGATAACCGATGGGGTATGATTGGACTACAGCGTGGATATATCTATTACTTATCATTGAACTAAATTGATTACTTTACTCTATTAGTCTTTCATTTATTTCTGTTCTTCCTCTTTCTCTTCTTTCTCTTCTTCTACTTTCTCTTCTTTTACTTTCTCTTTCTTTTCTACTTCTTCCTCTTTCTCCTCTTTCTCCTCACTCTCATCTTTCTTAAGCTTTCTTGGAGGTAAAACCTCATTAAATGCCTTGCCCCAATCTTTCCCGTTTTCAAACCATTTGCAACACAACTCGTAGACATGTGACGTTGCCAACACCAGCCGGCCATTGAGCTCGATATATTTGCCAATCGGTAACCGTGCTACTCTCAAGCCCAACTCCTTGGCCTTGTTGACACAGAGAAGCTTGTGCCGGTTCTTATCGACAATTCCACCAATGATGTACGTGTGTCCTGGTTCCAACGTCTCGATCTCCTCGTCAGTGTCTGCCGTGAAATATACATACTTTTGTAATTCCTCGGGATCAGTTGGTAAGAGATCGGAAAGATGTTCGTTTTCAACAAACTCAATGCCCTTCCAAAGCTTGTACTGCTGCACAGCGGTATCGAACCGGTTCTTGAGGTTCTTATTGAAACTCAGCACCGTAAGCCCCACTTCGTACGCACAGTGCCGTTTGGCAGAGTATGCCCGTGTGATCTGGTTCGACATCAGCACAATCTCTTTGTTGTTCATAAGCTCATCGAACTCACAGTCCATGATGATTTTCACTCCTGTTGGAGTCTGGGTGGTGGGAGGTTTCACCTTCTTTGCCTGATGGTAATGTTCATCGTCACCACCAGTCGCTGCTTGTTCACGACGACGGATCTGCGCTGCCTTCTTCTTCTCGCGCTTCTTTTGGCGGTACTCATCTTTGGTTTCTTCCCACCGTTGTTGCCTCAACTGTTTTTTCCACTGTGACTTCGTCATCCCCTCAGGAATGTCTTCCCGCTTGCGTTTTCTTGCGGCCTCGATTTCTTCCGCGCTCGGAGGTGCCCTTTTCTCCGACATGGCTACAAAGTTGGTGGAAAAGTTCGCGATGCGATTTGATTTGATTTGATTTAATTTGATTAATTTCTACTTTCGATTTCTATTTATCCACGACCATGCGTCCGTTGCACCACACACGCACGCAATTGCGGTCGTCGCCGGCAAACATCCATTTGGCAAGCAAGTTCTGTTGCTGGTGATGCAGCTCAGCTCCTTTGGCCGGTTCCTGCCACGAAAATACGTCGACGTTCGAACCGGCGCTCGCCAAGTCGATGAGCTGCGCGTCAAACCGTTTCCCCACGGAAAAAGTCCCGATTTTCTGCGCCAACCCCACCGCACGCGCGCCACCTTGTGTCGCCATGTACAACGCATCGGCCACCGAAAGCTTGCGTTGTTCTGGCTGGTGCATGGCCAAATGGTGGCTCACCAATACCGAGTGTTTGGCGACCCCCAAGATACTCAGCTCGAAACCGCCACTGACGTCAGTACCGAGCGAGACGTTGATGCCGTCGTCATACAAGTAGCGCGCAATGGGCGCCTCGCCGCTCGAAATAAACGTGTTGGAGGTGGGACAGTGGCTGATAGAACTGCCGTTCTGGGCAAGAAGAACCCGTTCTTCCTGCGTAAGATGCACGGCATGGGCCAAAATGGTACGGTCCGTTAGCAATCCGTGCTGGTGGTAAACCAGCGCATAGTCGCGGCATTCAGGAAACAATTGGCGCACCAACTCGATTTCCTTACGGTTTTCGCTAATGTGCGTCTGGATCGGAAGCGAGTGCTCGGCGCTCACGTGCCCCAAGTACTGCAACATTTCGCGCGAACAAACGGGCGCAAACCGCGGGGTGACGATCGGTGTCACCAACGAGTCGTGCGACAGGCATAGCTGCTTGATATGGGAAATCACCGCTTCTGTCAGCTGCTGGCACGTTGCCAAATCTTCCTCGTAGTCTCGGTAGGCATCGTTGTGGTCCATGCAAACTTTTCCCACGAACGCACGCTGTCCAGCCGCCGCCACAATGTCGGCCAATAAGTTGGTGGCAGCAGCATCAATAGTAGTAAAGTACAGGGCGCACGTCGTGCCGGCAGCCAATGTGCGCTGCACCACCTTGGTGTAGACCTCGGCTGCCATAGCATGGTCTTCGGCAAACCGTTTCTCCAATGGGAACGTGTACTGCTGGAGCCAGTCCAAAAGCGGACACCCGAGACCGATGCCGACATTGGGATACTGAGATGCGTGGATGTGGGTATCGACAAAGCCAGGAACGATAAACTGCGACATCTTGCTCAAATCAACGTATTTGAACGTGGTTGTGGGTGCTTTTTGCGCAAAGTACTCATTTGGTGGCATATTGCCGGAATATTCCTGTTCAATAAAGTCAATCACTCCATCGGTATTGACCCCCAATAATGTTGCCGATAAGAACTCGATTTCGCCAAGTAACGGTGTATGCACAAACGTGCCATAGTAAAGCGTATAAGGAATCTCTTCCGCTGCCTTGAGTACCATCACAAGAAACAGCGGTGCAAACAATGGCGGGACCCGGCGCTTTTATGTCTCAGCAAACTGCTCGAGACCTGTTCCGACGGGGTTCCGAGCGATAGCTGCGCATGAAAAATTAACGATTTGATTCAAATTATTTGATATATTTGTTATGTAACGGATTATGTAAGCCGGTGTTGTTATGTAACTTATTTATGTATGCAAGTTATGTAACTCTTTATGTAATGATGGTTGGGCTTTTGTTTGTACTTTCCATTTTTCAACAGTATACAATAACCACTAAACACTAAATGTCTCTCTGTAGCTTCATTTCAGAGTATTTTACTTTTAATTCCATTTTGTATTACGGTATCATCGGCTATAAAATTAAACACCAGGCTTACAACAAAGCGATACCGGCCAAACCGGCCAAAGCAGCACCGCCAGACAAACCCAAGGCGTTGGCGCCGTTCTTGTGGGAGGAAATGGCTGGGGCCGACGAAGATGCTGGAGCAGAAGAAGATGGAGCTTCAGAAATGGTTGAAGCAGCACTGGAAAGAGTAGTTGGAGCAGCAGAAGAAGATGGAGCTTCGGAACTGGATGGAGCGGCGCTCGAGTGAGTGGATGGAGCAGCAGAGCTAGATGGAGCAGCAACAGAAGAAGTGGAAGAAGCAGCAGCAGAGCTGGATGGAGCAGCAGAGCTAGATGGAGCAGCAGAACTTGAAGCAGAGCTGGATGGAGCAGCAGAAGAGGAAGCTGATTTGGAAGCGGAGCTGGAAGCAGACTTGGAAGACGAAGCGGATTCGTTCAAGTAGTTGCCACAGGAGCTCTTGAAAACAGAGACAGCAGCATCACTGCCATCGTTAGGACAAGCGCTCTTCAAACACGATTCGACGGCGGAAGCTTGGGTGCCACAGACACACTTCAAGTCGTTCAAACCCGAACAGTCGGAGTTCTTTTCGACTTGAGCAACACAAGCCAACAAACAGGCTGGAGTGCCGGCCAAGACGGAGGTAAGACCAGAGGCCAAAACGACTAAGGTAGGGATCTTGAACAAGGACATGGTAAAAGAAGACAAAGCGATAGTTGTGTGAGAATTGTTCGGTTGTTTTTCTGGCTTGCTTATAGACAAATATTTCTTTTTTTTTGCGCTTTTGTGTGTGTTTTTTTCGGCCTCATAAAAATAGAAAATGAAAACATACGACAGGCACACAAGCGGTCTAGACCCCTGCACCTGACAACATTAAGCTTTCCGTCTGTAAAAGGCACTGGAAAAAAAGGTTTTCTGAACACTATTCTTTGTCTCTTATTGTGTGTGTATGGTGATTCTTGTGTAAGTTAATGATTTTTCAAGTTCTCTCTCATTCAAGTTCTCTATCTTTCACATCTCTTCCATATCTCATTTCTGGTTTCTCACCTTCTCTCTCTTTCTTTGTTCATACTCGCACCAGTACCGGCATTTCTCGCCGGTACATCAACTGTATCGAGAATCGTCCCATTCTCACCGTAAATGCCGCCACCACCTCCACGTCCAACTCCCCGCCAACAGCTCGCCATACCACGTCCATCCCCACGCCGTCACTGACACTCACCGCTAACCGTGGCGACTCGTGCCGCCCAGAGTCCACCACAATTTGTTCGCGGTGCTGCAAGTATCCCAAAACGTCATCGCCATACACCGCCTCCGCCTGCTGCACCACCACCGTGGCATTATGGTTCACCACCGGATTCACCACCATCGCATCCACCTCCAGCCGGAACACATGAACCGTACACTCACTCACAAACTCGCGGGAATCTCCAAACATCACTGCAGGAACTACAACCTGACGACCCGCGAATTGCTGCAAAAATTCACCCACGGCTCGATTCTCGACCACAACAACTGCATTGGCTGCCACTACTAATCCTTCTTGTCCAGAAACAAACTCGCCAATAAACTCCTCAAGTCGAATCTTTCCTCGGACACTGCTTCCACTAGCTGTAATTATCACCGGCACGCGGAATCGCGATTGCGGCGGCACTGCTATCTCCAGCACACTCACGCTCCCAATTACACTGTCTTTGAAGCCAACATCAACTTTCACGGTCTCCCCGGCCATAGTCACGGCGTAGTTGGTGGGATTCGTGATGGAAACCATCGCCTCAAACGTGATTTCGCTCTCACTCGACGAAATATACGTCATTTCATCAACAACAATATCAAATAAATCGGCAGCCGGTTCCTCAACAGAAAACAATGCCACCGCAGGAACAGGCACGTTCTTGACCGATAAGGCCAAGTCCATCTTCACCAGAGACAATTCAAGCCTCATTTCATCCACTTCAATATTCACAAACAACCCATCTACATTGCCATTAACCATCTGACCCACACGAACGGGATCCAAAACCTGAATTTCATCATCAATCAGAAACACGTACTGATGACTTTGGTTGCTAGAAACCGAGTTAAACCCCTTTGTTTTACCTTGCAACAATACCTGGCCATCCTTATCAACAACATTTAACTTACTCTTAAAGTTAGGAACACCAATAAACCCAAAATCAAAGGGTAACTCAAGCGAAGCAGCTATACTGGCCTTGAAATCAATATTCATTTCATCGATCGCCAGTGGCAGCGGTATATTGACTTCAGCATGCCGTATTTGTACCTCTTTCACCGTCACCAGGGCCAATTCCTTGGGAAGAGCTATATCCAATGCAATAGGTGTGCTGTGCAACACGTAGTAAAGCCAATCTGGAAGCCGCACAGATTGCTGTTTCGAAGCAATAAGCTCAAAATGAATTGGTTTGCTATCCAAGTAATCCTGGATCAAGCCATTAAGTGGACTTTTGCCAGTAGACTCGCACTTCTCGACCAAAGAATCGGGAACTTGGGTGATGGTACCATTAAATGCAAAGGCAGTAGGCTTTCCAGGCCGAATCTCGGTTGGATCGCTCGTCCAAAACCCTAAACGGACCAAGTTTCCCTCACAGTCGTCAATGAGAATATCCCAATCGATGCTGGTAAGCTCAAGATTGAAGGGTACATCGTTGATAATTCTGACATTGCTGTGAAGACGAATTTCGTTCTCAATCGAAGAAATAGCAAACTTGGTTACCTCAATATTGGGTTCAATGAGGTTCTTGTTGATGGTCACAGATTGATCGAACGAAATCTCTTTGGCATAATATCGGAACCATTTGGACGAGATTGTCGAACCTGTAAATGCAACCACATCCAACGAGATATCCTGGCCATCTCTCAAAGAGAGTAGTTGTTGCACGAGTTGTGGAATGTTTTCCTGAACGAGACTCGTGTTGGCAATAAAGTCAAGGTATGTCTGTTGTCCGTTCAAGAGCGATACAGTGATTGGCGGTGGAAATATATCAACAACATGTTTGAGAACTGAGTTTGAACCTGCTGGTTTCGCATAGAGCTGGACTCCATTGGTATCTGGTTCAAATGTAAGGCTTCTGAGAAACGTTGCTCCGACTTTGACGAGTGGTCGGTAAAACGAGCTGGAAATCGCATCGTAATCGATTTTAACGTGACCTGTAACGTGCGTAGTGATACCATCATTCGATATTCCCGGAACAGAGACGGACTCAAGCTCAAATTCAACAGATTCTTTGACAATATCATCCAATTTTTGGAGAGTAGTGTACGTTCCTGCTGTAACAAGAAGTAGAATTACGAAAAAGAATACAAGCCAACTAAACCGGTTCCGTTGTGTCAGTGGCTGTCGTGGCAATAGTGGCTGTGTTTCATTTGCTTCCAAGTCTGTTTCTGGCACTGTTGGCTCTTCGGTCAGATACGGTACCAGGACGGTAGTTGGTTCGGGAAGTTCAGCGTCGCTCGCAAGTTGGACTTGTGGAGACTCAGTTTCAATTGGTTCTGGCTCTGAAGCAACAACTTCTTGTATTTCTTGATTGTCATTTACTATTGGTTCTATTTCTTGGTTGGTTTCTGTTTCGATGGGTGGTTCTGTCTCTTTAGGTTCGTTATAGATCGGTTCTGGCGGCGCTACCGCCAATATTTCTTCAGGCTGCCGCAGATTTGAATTTCCTGGTGAATTGAGCTTAACTTTCTGGGCCTTCTGGACTTTAAGTTGCTTCTTTACTGGCTTTTTGGAGGTGGGTGCTGGTTCCAGTCTGGTAGATTCTTGTGATGGGCGTTTCTTTCTTCGTAACGAGAGCGACCGGCGAGAGCGTGTATCCAGCGAATCGCTCTGACTCTCGGTTGATAATGACTCTTTTGAAGATGTAAGTTTATTCAACGCTTTACGATATATCTTTGACATGGCGTTTATTTGAATGGTTTTGACATGACAATGACGGCTCCAAATACCCCGTTTTGGTCATGTGACTATTGATAACAAAAACCGTTAGATAAAGAAACAGTAATAAGCAGTTACCAGAATTAACAGTAAGAAAAGGAAAGATTATGCAAAAAAGTATTAACAGAAAGTGAATTGGATGATGGTACTAATAGAAAACTAATGAATAATAATGTATTTTAAACAATTGTAAAAAGAAAAATCATGAAGTGACTTTCATAATTGAATAAATAATTAAAATTTATAAAAGAATGTAAAAATGTCAACAATAATTTAAAAATCTAATACTTTGTAATTTAATGAATTTAAAGATAACAAAGAGTTGTTTTCTTTCATTATTTATCATATATTTCTAATTATTTAAACACTTTAATTAACAAAGTCAATGGTTTTTATATTGACAATTAATAAATAAATAAAATTAAATCATCTCAAAAAAGACGCGACATGAGCAACTACTACGACCTCGACGAAATACTAGCGGACGGCGAGAAGATTCCGTGTCGTTTCAACATCACCGTTCCTGGCTTGGGATACCTTGAAGGCAATCCCGGTAAAGCCATACATCAAGACACGAAGCTTGAATTGCCAGTATGGTTAGCTGAGATTTTGGCGGTTTGCGAGTTGCTGGAAGAGTCGCAAAAGAGTTTTATTGATCTCTCGGATCCCGAGTTTATCAACGCAAAAGTCATCAACGCCATCAAAACGAGCCCGACATCTGTTGATCTCCACAAATTGCTTCCAAATTACTACCGTTTAGTCGAAAAATGGTGTCTGATGTTCAACGATCCGCCATTAATCGAGACGGTGATGACGATGTTACGCGAACGCGCATACGAAATCAATAACTACGCCTCGAACCCCAACAAACAGATCAACAACGACTTCATGTACACGTTAGACGAGTTTGAAAAACAGCTCTTCAAACAAACTTCCGAAAGCCACCGCAACATGCGCAAATGGCTCCAGGAACCGTAATTAGCACTTTATTAATAATGTACATTAAAAAAGAAAATATGATTACATATAATTTTAGTTTTATTCGTCGTCGCCGGCCTTCTCTTCGCCAAACAACTCATCATCAGCCAGCAAATCGTCGCTTTCGTTGATAAATTCACTCGATAACGCCTTACTCTTCTTGCTGGATGGTTTGACCGCTTCGTCTTCATCGTCTTCCGGCTTTCTCTTTCCGTTCTTCTTCTTCTTCTCACTGTCAGACTCCGAAAGCACCGCTTCCTCTTCTTCTTCTTCGTCACTATCCACCACCTTCTTCTTCTTTTTAGTCTTCCGTGTCTTCTTTTTCGGCTTTTTCTCACCATTGTCATCGAGCAAATGGTCGTTGTTATCTTCATCTTGATCGTCGTCGTCCACCACCACGTTCATCCGAGCTTCTTCGGCCCATTGCTGGGCCTGTTCTTGCAAAATCGCTCTTTCCTTCGACAACGCCTCTTCCTTCAACTTATGGGCCGCTAACGCTTCCTGTTCCTGGCGCAACTTGGCCTCAGCTTCTTCCTGTCTCAACTTCTGCGCCTCTTCCAACTTCACGGCAATCTGCGAGTTGTTTTCCACCGTTTCATCGAGACAAGCATTCAATCTGCTGAGCAAAGTCGAGCTTCCCAACGTAGCTCTGGCCTTCAAGTCGGTCTTAGGATATGGAGGATGCTTTTCGTCATCAGAGGCCAACGCATTCAACACATCGATGGCTTCTTGCAAGTCGACAAGTGCTTGCTTGATATCGTCAACGCTTCTTTGACCAACGGGAAGTTTTGTCAAGAACTCAGCAATCTGGAATTGGACGTACGCCACGTTAAACTTGAGCAGCGCGTGCGAACCAGTAGCGTATTCAAGCGCACTTTTGGTACATTCCAACGACTTCTTGTAGTATGGTAAGTTCTTTTCGTTGGCAGCACGTAAATACCACGCCCGTCCCAAGTACGAGTGGATTTTCGAGTCACGTTCGTCAGTATAACGGGTCAGGGCGATTTCGTAGTTCTCAATCGCTTTGCCGTACTGTTTAAGGTCCACAAGAACGTGGCCGAGGTTCAAGTACACGGAAATATCGTTAAGCGAGTCCCGAATCTTACGCAAGATATCCAACCCTTTGTTCGACTCCTTGTTCTCGATGTATGCAATCGCAAGGCCCTGGGCGGCGTACACGTTTTTGGGGTCCACCGACAACACTTTGGCAAAGAGCTCCGTGGCACGAATGTAATATTTCTTGCGCTTGTCGTCTTCCTTACCAGAAGCCTTAATATCTCTTGCCATCACGCAGTAGATGTTTGCCAACGAAATCAACGCGTAACAATCGTGCGAGTCGTACTCAACCAAAGTATCTTTCTGATGGTTGGTGTCGGCATCGGGCTTCAATCCGAGTTTCTTGCCAAAGTTCTTGACGAACCAGCCGTAGAATGATCTCGTTTCCAAATCCGACGCGTTCAAGTGCAAGAGTTGTTCGATCTCTTCCTTGATTTCTTGTTTTGTCAACCGACTGTCGGCTGAAATGCTGTCCAAGAACAAAAGTCGTAATTTGGCCGAGAAGTAGTGTGGACACTCTTCCAAGAGCGTGTTGTAGATATCAACCGCTTCCAGTTCCAGCGAGATCTCCTTGGATCTTGCCAAGTTGTACGTTAAAGAAATCTTCAAGTCGCCAGGAAGATCAACCAAAACGTCGCCATCCTCACTTTTGTATTCGTGCACTTTGCTCAACGCAGTCTCAAAGTGTTGCGTTGCTTCGTCGTAATTCTGTCTCATAAAGTGGAAAACCCCGATATTGTTGTACACTTCGAGAGGAGCATCTTGGTTGATTTGTTTTCTTGACTCGATCGCTTTGTTCAAGTACGTCAATGATTGTGAAATGTCTCGGGTCTCGTACAACTTGCTCAACACCAAGTATGCGTTTAAAGCTACCGGTTCCTTGTTCAAGAATTCGGAGCCGTCTTCATCTTTTACCGAGGCCAAACCACGGTTGTTCAGGAGCTTGATGTACCGTTCCAAGATCTGGATCGCCTGTTCCTGCTTTCTTCTGGACTTTTGTTGCGAATACAACAAACCAAGCGAATAATTCACTTCCAAACACTTGACGTTGCTTCTCAAGATGGATTCGTATGTTATCACAGCTTCTTCAACCGAACCACGGTTATATTGCGACTGGCCCAACCCCAACTTCGCCAACAAATTACTGTCGTTCAACTTGATTGCTTCCTGGAAGTATTTGGACGCCTGCGTGAAGTCGGACTTGATAAACGCGACTCTTCCAAGCCAACATGAACACTGTGAAAGAATGCTTTGGTGGTACGCAGAAAGACGTTTGGAATCGGAGGAAATGTTGGTGATAATGCGGTTCACCACGGCTTCGACCTTATCAAACTGCTTTTTAGAGAACAAGAACGAAACCAACGCCAATGACACCACGAAATCGGTAGGTTTTTCACGGTAGTTTTGGCGCAATTGTTCCAAACATGCTTTGTAGTTCTGGAGAAACTCGTCATCACTCAACGAATTGGTGAAGGCAGCATTGAAACTGGCAAGATTGAGCAAGACTTTGGCCTTGACGTTTGCTGGATCCAACTCCAATACCCGTTCCCACGCCTGCACTGCCATTTTCTGGTCTTTGAGGAACCAGAAACACAAACCAATGCCGATTCTGGGGTCTGGTTTCATTATTGGGTTCAAAATAAGAACCTGCTGGTACAACTTGAGGGCATGCGAGTAGTTTTTGGTGCGGTGCAACACGATCTGTGCCTTTCCCAAGAGTGCAAAGCAGTTCTTTTGGTCCTGCTTCAAGAGCCGGTCAAAGATATCGAGCGCCTTGTCCTGCAGGTCCTGCAAGAGAAACAACACCGCCTGCGGCAACAGCGAGTCTTCCAACGTTGCGATTTCCTGTTGTGCCCGTTTCAAGTTGGCGTCACGGTCGACGGCGTTGCTGGCAAACTTGAGATAGAGCCACGCCAAAAAGGCGCGGAAACTGTGCTGCTCGGCCTGGAATTGCAGCAAGCCAAGCGCATGATTAATGATCGACAATGCTTCGCTCAATTTCTCGATATGGACGTACGCTGACGCCACGCTGATCCAGTACTTTTTGGCACAGCTTTCGCCCTCCAAGAAACTAATCAATTCGTTGGGGTCTTCCGGCAACTCCTCGGCCAAGTTGATACTGACAATCTGACCACTGGAAAGCGGCACATCCAAGTTGCCAATACTTTCGGCCTTTTCGCCAATGTAGAACGAGATATCAACCGGTTCGTCCATGGTGGATGGTTGTTATGAAAAATTCGTTGGTTTTGAAAGGTGAAAAAGATGAAATGTCGCAAATGTCGCAGCTGCAAAAAAAAAAAAATTAAAAAAAAATCTATCAAACTTTCAAGCTTTCTGTTCCTATTCTGTCATATTTCTCTATATACATGTTTATGCTACATTCTCTGTTTTGCTGCAGCAGGTCTTTCTCGGCTCCGTGAGCATTGAAAGAAACTTTGTGTCCAAATTTGACGGGAAAAATTCGTCTAGTTTGCATCCATTGATGATTCCATGCGTCTCGCAGTTGTAACAGTCGCAGCTTTCGGCGGGACACAGACACGAGCGTGGCGACTCCAAGTCGTCCTGCTTGATAGCATGCTGTTCGGCCATGAGACTGGCAAAAAATCCCGATTGGTCATCAAACGGAACGTTATTGTAGCCCAGATCCGTCACTACCGAGTTGAACACTAGGTTCTGGCCCGTATCGTACAGTAACAACTCGGAATATGGTTCGATAGGGAGCGGTTCTGGTTCTGGTTGTGGTTCTGGTGCTATGATAGGAGTTTCTTGTTGATGTGATGTATGTTTCTGTTCTGGGGAGTTGTTGCCGTGTACTTCACAACCAACACAAGCACACGAGTCGTCGCAGCAGCAGGAGCCTGGAATCGAGCACGATTCCACCGGAATCATATCGTAAACCTCATCTTTTGCCTTGGATACAAACTTGATTTCGTTATTGAGTAACTGTTGATTGAGCCGTTTCTTGAGGTATGTCTTGAGAATCTTGGACTTATTGATAGACTTTCGGGACTTGTTGACGCAGCAGCCACACAGTTTATCCCTTGTGACTCCGTCGTTGGTACAACATGTCGAAGTAACGATAAAACTGTTGTCGTGGATGCGTGGTCTCGTGGAATCGATGTCGTTGGAGGCAGTGTAACGGCCAACAATCTGGCCGCTCTCGATGTCAAACACATGTTTTGGCAGCGTTTTAAGAATAACAACCGGTCCTGCCTTCAGACAGTCTCCGGAAGCGTCATCAGGTGCAATTTCTTCGGCAAATACTGCGATTCGATGGTTGGGATTCGAGGTGTTGGCGGTGTTTGGACGGCCCTTGGAACGGACCCGGAGAAGCGGGCGTTGGTGATGACGACACTGCGTGGAGCGATGGCCACGGATACATTCGAGACACGAGTACTTGACGTCGTCTATAAGAATCATGGCGTGGAGAAGATGGGATTGATAAAGTTAATGAGATTATAAGTGAGCATTTTTTGGCCGGATTGGGAAGGAGACATCTCAGACACTAAAACGTCAAACAAACGGCTGTGTGACATATCCCAAAGGAGAAAGTGTGATTTAAAATCGTGTCCCGATTGTCAGATCGATCAAACTTCGCTTGTTCTCCCCACGTAACCACTGTAAAAAGGGATTTGAACCATTCTTTTTCTCTTTGTAGGTTGTTTTTTATCATGTAGATTTCGCTGGATTCGGAAAGTAGGAGAAAATGTCGCACATTATCACCAGATGTCGCGTTTTCAATGTCATCTCATCACCAACCATGCCTGCCAAAACCATTGACTCTGTAGGCCCCGACACCGGCGCCGATGGCGTTGCTGACTCGCATATCAACTATTCAGATGCTATTGACTACTGGACGTCTGTTCCTGCGTCTGTGAACGGCGTTTTGGGCGGTTTCGGCGAACAGACAGCAGTGCCGAAAGCCGATATCGTCGGCTCCTCGACGTTCTTGCGCAAGCTCCAGACCCGCATGGTGTGTCCTCCGGGAGAAACCCGTCTTACTATTGATATGGGAGCTGGAATCGGCCGTATCACCCGTGATCTCTTGTGGAAAGTGTCGGACAAGTGTGATTTGCTCGAACCAGTGAAGCCGTTTGTGGCACAGATGCAGAACGAACTTGCAGAAGTGGCTGCTAGGGGCAAATTGGGCGACATCTACGATATTGGAATGCAAGAATGGACGGCTCTGCCGGAAAAACAGGGCCGTTATTGGCTTGTTTGGTGCCAATGGTGCGTTGGACAGTTACCGGACGTTGAACTTGTGGCGTTTTGGGTAAGGTGTCGTGAAGCGCTTATGGCCAACGGTGTAGGAACGATGATTGTTAAGGAAAACATTGCTCCTGTCGAAGATATTTTTGACGAAACCGACTCGCTGGTGACACGGACAGATGCGAAGTTTAGAGAACTTTTTGTGGCTGCTGGGTTCAAGTTGATTGCCAGTGATATTCAGAAGGGAATGCCAAAGGAGTTGTATCCTGTGAGAATGTACTGCTTAAAGGCAGCATAAATGAATGGCAGTTTTTTGATCACGTTAGAGGCTAAATTTATTTCATATGATTTGAATTGAAGATTTATGTACTGATGGTTTCTCTTGTTTAACAAGGATTTTTCTCTAAAGTCACTGGCGTGTAACTGTAACAAAGTATATAATAAAACGGAGAAGTAAAATGCTGGGTTCTACCCTTAAACCACTCTTGTCTTGGAAGGTTCGAATGGTAAAAACAATGCAACGATGCCAATAACGCCCATAAACGCACCACAGATCCAGATCGGGATCTCCAGCGAAGTATCACTGTACCACGCAATAATCGGCACCATAGCAGTGGCGATACGTGTGCAGAACAAACAAAGAGCATTACCAGTAGCTCTTGCGGCCGAAGGCATCACTTCCGGAGAATAAGCGTAAATCACCCCGTAGTAGATGTAAAGCGTCACATACACACACGACGAAAGGGCCACGTTCTGTGGCCGGGTCCGGATCGCAGTGTATCCAAACAAGAACGCCATCGTGGTGATTCCACCAATAAATAACACACCACGACGTCCCAAACGCGGCACAAAGTAAAGCAAGCCACCGGCAATAAGTGGACCGCCAATGGAACTTACATTTGAGATCAAATTGTCACGATAAACACCGGAGGTTGTCGAGGCACTGATATTGGCACCTCTGGTGGCCAAGTAGACCGGCAAGAATGACGAATACAACGGATAGGCGATTCCAAGAAACAACCACGAGATAAACAACAAAATGGTCGATCTGATAGCTTTTCTCGTTGCAAAAAGAAGACGAACATGCTTGAGCGATAGACGGAGCATACCCATCACATTAGCCTGGGTACGGAAATCGGAGTTACTGGTGATTTCACCACAAGCTTCCAACTGTTCCAACGTCAAAGAACACTTTCTGTCGTACTTGGTAGCCAATTCTTGTAACACAGCAATAGCTTCGGCGTCACGGTTGTTGGAAACAAGAAACTTTGGCGTTTCCTTAAGCCGGATCACGGTGAGACGCATCACGGCCAAGAAGAGCACGATACAGCCGTTGGTGTAATAGACGTATCTCCAACCCTTGTTTTCGCTAGAAGGACAGTGGTCTGCCAGGGAACACGAGTAGCGTGGCAAGTAGGCATAGGCCAATAACACGGTGATGGTTTGACCCACGCCCCAGAAAAAGGCGAAAAACGTCAAAAGCCATTGGTTGCGGTGGGGCAAGTATTCCAAGAAGGTTGTGGTATCCAACACGAGATTCCCACCGGCGGCAAACGCAAGTAAAAGGACAAAAAGTGAGTAGGTTGCCATGGAATTCATTGCACCGGCGATGATGGTGAACACTGCCGAGAGCAAAAGCGACATATTAAAAGCGATTCTGCGTCCAATCAAGTCGGCAGAAAACCCCCAAAAAAGGCCTCCAAGGATCATACCACCGGCGTAGCATTCGTTCGACACTGCAAACTTGTAGCCAAACTGATAGTTGACAAACGTACGTACTGTGCTTTCCAAGTACGTCAACTGAGTATCAGTGGCGTAGCCCATTCCATTGAGGAAAAAGAGTTTGAGATGGTAAGGTGTGAAGCCGATTTCGTCGATGGCGTCGTTGATAAGTTTCATTTTGTGGGAGAGGATATCGTCATGGCCTTCCAACTCCACCATATCGACGTCTGACGACAGGGTATCTTCAAAGTCTGATTTGGAGTCGACGGTGACCACCATTTTCTTTTCGGGACTGGCAGCAGCTGTAGCTGCTCTATCTTTTCTAAACCACATACTCACCTATTAATAATTTTTGGCCAAAGATCTGGGGGAGATTTCGTTAGTTGCAAAAATGACGACAGGTGGGGTGCGATATATACTAGGAAATGCTTGGGCGCGGTGACACAAAGAGCAACCCTCACCTGCGTGCAAAGCGTCAGCGACCTACCAAAAAAATAAAAAAAGTAGAAATTACAAAAGACATTTCGGGCTCATGCACCTGCATGGATCCGTCGAGAACAATAACTCTTAACTGACTTTTACGGCTCCCCAAACCGGTACCGAGGAACTCCAGAAAAAAAAAATAATAAGACAACAACTACACTTTGCAAAAAAGGTATTGGATGCCGAGACAAACTTTGCTAACCGAACAAGACCTTTTGTCACTAGCAGTAAGTAAAATTGTTTTATACCAAAAAAAAAAAAAACAAAATGATAGAGAAAATGTTACGGATGGAACCCGATTCTTCAGACATGGACCCATTAATGTTACGTTTACGTTTAAAGAATGGAAAATTTTTTTTCCTGTCTCCGTCTTATATGCACAGATAGCCTGATGGTTATATATATGCTTCCACTTTAGGGTTGCTATGGTGTCTGACAGCTTCGAAAATGGGAATGTTTGCTGTTTCTGGGTTACAAGCGGTGGGGTCTCGCGAATGGGGGTATTTTTCGATGACGTGGCTGGGCGATTTTTTTTTAACCCTCTCCAATTCCTATTCTCCAGCCCCCCTCAGGAAAATAATGACAAGTAGGTGTGAAATGTGTGTATTGTGGTTACGTTAAGATTACATAAGACACCAGCCACCATACCCTTGGCAACCCGAAACCCTAACTTGGCTTTGGCAAATGCGATTTCTAGCGTGGCAAGGTACCACATGCATGTGAATTTTCGTGGTCCGGATCTCCAACGTGCTAGTTGTTGGGCAATCCCCGAGATCCAATCTATGACGTATGTAAGGGTATTATTTTGGTGCTATATATAACTCTTGGTGAACGAGGCTTGGACGACGGCTTTTTACTCGTAGTCGTCGATATACTTCTCTCTCATTGTCATCACTGCAGTGAAAAGCGAATTCTCCTTCGCACCTAACCGTAACACAATATCGTCAGCCTCCCAGCTTTTCTCCTCGTAGGCCTCGATCTCCTGCCGAATAAGAACAAGCTTGTCGTGATACTCCTGGTTGTTCTGGATCAACTGATCACTGAGTTTGGGAATCTTGGAGTTCTGCAACAAAAACTCACCTCCCGTTTCAGGAAATATATTAATCATTAACGAAACAAGCTCAAGTAAATACTGAATATTCACCCTGTACTTATTGGCAAGATCAGTCAAATTCACCGGGTTTTCACACAAACATTTGGTCGTCGACCGCAAATGATACCGGATTGGATCTTTTTCTATCGTATGACAGAGTTCGTATAACCAATTGAGATTATAATTGTCTTGATTCGGGGTGGGCCCGCTTTCCGGATACGGAATGAGTTTCGAATACTTCCAGTCGCCCAAAATATCCATTGACTTCCGAAGTAGGGAATATCTCGAGGTCCCGGATGGGTATCGGTCGTACACACTCAATTTGAGTTCTGAGACGGGCTCAGGAAACTTTGCAAAATGCTCTTGTATTTCGGGTAAAAGCTTGATATTCGGCACCCCCAATCGGTGCAAGATTCCGGCGATGTTGCCCCAATGTACAAAACTCTTGAGTGCTACCAACACATCAGAAGAAACAAGAGCTTCCTCACCAAAATACTCTTCCACGTAATGCTTCATGTAGTAACCCTCCAATTTGGTACCGATATGATGGTCCGTATGGAGAAAGTTGAGTTTCGAACACATCATCAAGTTTAAACCCATCTCAATATGCTTGGGCGTTATCCTGTCGCCAATATATTCGAATGCATCGTCCTTAACTTGCATGGGATCATTTTTGGCATTGTTGTAGTGGATCACCGACGAGTTTTCGTTCTCGTACCATCGGTTTAGCTCCAACTCTTGGGCACACCCGATTATAGCAAGACAAAAGTCTGGGTAATCGTTCAAGATGGTACCGGTATTAGAAAGAATATAGTATGACGAGACGGTGGCCACTCGTTCTTCAGGCTTTTCGGGGAAAATCACTAAATGCTTGTCTTCTTCGCGTACCCTCTGAAACGTATTGTAGACAAACCGATACTTTTTTCCCTTTTTAAGGTACTCGACCTTGTTCAACTCATCTATAGAGTTGAGAACCAGCTCTGCAACCAGAACTAAAACATCAGAAGTGTGCATTACCCTCCGCTTTATTTTTATTTTTATTTAGGCTTTTCAACTATGAGATATATTCGTTGATTTCGACTGACTTTCTATATCCATTCTGTTTCATTTTGTGCTACAGTTTACCTTTTTCTGAGGATCACTAATCAATATACAGGCTGGCAACTCAATTGTTTTCGTTCTTGCACGTCCCCTACTTTTTCTCCACGAAAAAATTCGAGACCTCGCGACGACGACCCCCGTTTTGTGTGACAATTGGACCCACGCATGCAAAAGAGGGAAATCTTAACCTAAAAGCCCATGTCAAATTTGACACGATAATCTTTTCCTGGACATAGAGTTGCAGATGTTACATCGTGTAGGAACACCAAAATTTCTAAATGGGGTAAATAATGCACACTGATGAGAGCAGGGTGAGCACACTTTTTTTTAAGGTTGCACTTGGGTCGGCTAACTTCATGGTTTCGTTTATTCATACCGCCATTGAAGTCTTGATGGTTCAACAAAGACTATAGCCAAAAAACAGTCCTACATTTAAAATGAAAACAAACTTCTTAACAAACAAAATCAAGAAATACCCCACCTGCACTCCGTCAATAATTACTCATCGTACTGTGATCTGACCAATTGACAACCATTGTGTCCAGATTTAACCGTATACAATTAACCTTATGCTTAATCTTGTTTCGCCCTATCTTCCCCGTATTTTATCACGTGGGCTACCTCAATTTTTTAATCACAATAATATGTCACCTGCGAAAAAAATAGACAATACGTGAGCGAGATGTCACATGTATCGTTGTGTCGATTGCATAAAAATAATCTAATGCTTACCGTCTTTCAGCTCCGATATATCCGCACAAAACGGAAGATACCCGAATCAGGTATATATCGCATGTAGCATCTATGAATGAGTAGTGTATGCATACATGACCTCTATAAAACCGGAAAAAGACTAATCGTTCGAAATGCCAACTCCGCTCTAACCTACAAGTACGAGTTAAAATTACCAACAAAGTCTGTCCCGCCGGAACCCCAGCCACAAAAAAAACTATCGCCGGCGAAATGTTCGTGACTAGGATAAAAATAAGAAAAAGCGTATTTTGAGCAAACCTTGCTTATCAGGAGTGATATCAAATATGTCAAGCTATTACTGATACGCCAAGGAAAAACATATTTTTCACACCTCATCCTACATAAAGGGATTCTTAAATTTTTTTTTTTTCATCCAGTGGCACTGGCACCATCCATGCAACACTCTCTATCCATAATTGGAAAATGTATTACATGAGCCTAGAAACTGTCATTTACATGTGACATGTAGTCAACCTTTGCTTTTTCGGAAGAAAAGTGGGCGGGCATTTCTTGGTATTTACAAGAAAACCCAACATCGCTGAATCCTGGAGGCTTGGAATTCACGACATGATTTTTTTTAAATTAGCAATCTTATCTCGGAGATAATATTCAGGCCCAGGCCAATATTCTGGGCGAGACCTCTCAAAATTCCCACAATAGGCATACATCGGTGTACATATCTAAGCCACTTCAATATACACATTAATAACAAGTAGCGCCTCCCCTTTTACATTTCTGACATGAGTTGTCATCTTATGTTTTGAGAAATCATCGGCCCTTAAAATCTTGACAGCCCTAAATGGTGTTATGTAACAGTGGCAGAAAAATAATTTCGTTTCGTGGGGGCAAGCTTTCCTTTTTCAACCTGCCAAGGTTTTATATCTCGGAAACCGGTGGAGTCTTGTAATGCCGAGCTGTCGGCATTACAAAATTTCTACGAAACGGAATTTGTTCTTAATCGCACTGCACAATGTCAGTTGCGCCTTTATTACCTCTCCTGTTACATTTCTTAGTGTTTCATATTCCCATACAAATATTATATTGTTAACCTATTAAACTACCCCCAAAATTTTTTAACTATACCAAGTTCAACCGCTTTTGTTCCTTTAATGATTTTATTTTACGTCTTCTAGCATTGATAAACCAATTGCTTAATTGCTGTTGGTTTAATCCTGTGCTCATCATCAACTGGTTCTTCTCAAAAGAGTTGGGATATGGATGGTTCAAATGATCATTCAACCATTTCAATAAGATGTAAGTAGTTTGCTTTGGAAGGTTGTTTCTGGTCTTTCTCTTACCGGGCCCGCCGGACGTAGGTGAGTCGAGATCGGTCTCTTCCTTGAAGGTTGTGGTATGACTGGGTGGTGGGGTTGAGTCGCTACTGTAGAGTGGCGAAGCATTATTAGATAATGGTGAGCGTACCACCGATGCTCCTGAAATTGACAGGTGTTGAGGAATTTGATGCGGCTGATGGCTGTATGGAACAGGCGACAGCGTTGAGTAGTAATAGTCATAATATTTGTACGATGCTGGTGGGATTTGAAACCGAGATGTAGATGGTAATGGTGGCAATATTGGAGCAGAATATTGAGGCACAGCAACCGGCATAGGGACAGGCACGGGCAATGAAGCAGGGCGATTGACAAGTATGTCACTTATGGGTGGCAAGCTAATCTTGTTTGACTGTGCCATTATTTGTTAATATGATTAATAAATAAAAGGATTACCTTACTAACCAGAAAAAAACTGGAGGGGGCGATCAGGATGTTTTATAGAGCACTTTTTGAGTTTCTTGGTTTCTGTACATGACATGGATCTGGATGAATAATATATAAACCATAAAAAATACCAAGAAATAATTTTTTCTAAGACCAGGATGATGTTACAAAAAAAAAAAAACCCCCAAAAAAGCCATCTATGTAAAACAGCAAACAGGAAAACGACAGCGCAGTAACATCTAAACTAAATCGAAACTTAAACCCCGAACGCATATCGGGCGTAATAAAAGGTTAACTCAATAAGTTGACTCAATTTGGCATTTGAATTCTTTTCAGGTTACATTTGTAAACCTATTCTTCTTTATATTAAACTGTTCCCACCCCCGTCTCAACTGTGTCAATTCAGAAAGAAAATGTCAAAAAATAAATTCGTATATGGTCCAATAACGCACTAAAAAATATGTTAATATCTTGTCCTAACTCCGTCAAAACGACCGAGTGGGCGCGGGGTTTGGTGCCAAGCGGATAAGCCCAGCCACTTGTCTGGATTTATCGAGCGAAGTTTGCCACCCCCCTTCTTGGAGAAAGTCGTACAACATTTAGCTTATTAAGAAATCAATTATGTTTCATATTTAAGGTGTCATTGATGGCACCGCAATAATGTGACACTTCTTATGGGATGGACCCTCAAGAAAGTTCTGACGGACTGTATGTAGTGCACTGGGATTTGAAGTAAGTGTCAAACAGCCAAGAGACCTGTCTTAATCCGGAATGAGCCTCGTTTTGCAGGATGCGCATAAAAATATTGTTACGAGCTGAGTTTTCTATATTGAGTCAAGCTTCCGCACGGGCCACCGTTGGCTCCTTACTGGGAGGAGAGGTGCGTTCACATGTGTAAAAAAATGGAGATGTGGGAGATTAGTCAGAAGACGAATGACACCATGAAAAAAAACATCAGATGTGTCGATACACACAGCGAAGTAAACCTACTGCTTCCATGCTGCTTGTTGCAGTTTCTTCTTACATAGCTTAAAAAAAATAGTACATGTATTATGTCTTATTCTTGAGAAGAGAAACGAGGGCGGGGGGATCCTCCACCCTCATTAGCCACATAAAATAGACGAATGCTATCATCTGACACAGGATCAAGATGTTGATTCACCTTGACATCACACTGGAATTCTTAGCGTCAAGCTGGATTTAGGAACAAATGATACGCTGAAATTAATTTAGGGCGGATTATATAAGCGCTGTTGCCTGATAAAATTCTTATGTCCGAAGCACACTAGTCGCGCATGCCCAAATCGTATTATTGATCCAAGAAAATTACAAAAGTTTCTTGGATTACCACAATTAGAACGGTTGTGTCATCGATCGCCGAGTGGCTTTGTTTTCCGAGGTCTAGGCACCCTATCCTGTCAACCGATTGTTGCAAGGTTTCTCACATTTCTTTTTATTTTTCTATTGTTGAGCTTTTACGAATGTCGGGGGCGTGAAGGGTAAACGGGTTTCCCGTCTTACCAGGAAACTCTTGCACTCTTCCTCTCTCCCCGTAACGAGGCGAGTCTCACATTGTACCGTTTTTTTCTCTTTCTTTAACTTACGGCTGCATCATCCCACCTCCTTATTTTTTTTTGCTTTTTCGTACCTTACAACTTTTCATTCAAAAGCTTCTCGAAACTTTGTTTGTCATATTTCACGTACTTGGGCTTGTTCTTGGTGAAATCACTGTTACCATATTTGTCGTAGAGCTTGAAATAGGCATTGATAATTAACTTCTTGATTTCATTACCTAAGAAGGAACGGAGATTGTTATCGGTGATATTGTATCTTTCGTAGTTGCGAAGTGCCTCCTCGAACGACTCGTTAAAAGTACGAAATAATTCCTTAATTTGTTCTTTTTCCTTGGAAGTCAAGTGTCCCGAAGCACCATGACTCGTCAGTCCGCTCGAATTCCCCCCGCTATGAGCGTTACTTGTAGCAATAGTTGTCATGTCTCGAATAATGATATACGATGCATAATTCCAGTCATCCAAAAAGAGCTTGAGGAACCGGTTCTTGAGCTTGTTCATCCGTTCCGTGCCAAGACTCCCCAAGCATTGAAAAAGCGTTGATGACCGATTGATAATAGTTTCAATCATAATAAGGTTCTTGACGAGGTAGAAGCCCTGTGTTGATTTCTTGATTGTGTTCTCATTGCTATTGTTCTTGAGTCCAATCTCGATGTTGATCATGATCGAGTCGATTATATCCGAAAAGAATGAAGACAATAGGTACTCGGCGCTCTCGTCATTGTTAGTGTTGGGAATCACAGATGTGTACACAGACACAAATTTCACAGGCGGACTGAGCACAAGCCAATCACCTAGCTTGTAGTTTTTGATCAACTGAAGCAAAGAATCAGAAAATTCACTTGACCGCCGAAACTTGCTGATCAACTCAACCGTAACTTGAGGAATATTGGTATCGTTGTAAACATTTATCGCATCAAAACGAGCCTCGATGTGTTTGATATATTCCTTGAAAATGATCGAGTTCTTGGTAACGAAAAGTTGCACTTGGTTGTTGAATTCTTTGTTAACCATGCCAAAATTCGTCAAGAACTTTTGAAAGTGCAATACGTTCTCGATAATCTCAAGTACCATCAAATCGTTGTTAACAATGGCAGAGGCAGTGGAGAAGTACCGGTTGAAACCATTCAACACTTTATGGGTATAGATCTCGCTGATAGGCCTCTCAACAATGGCATCCAACAAACCTTCGCCAGTCAACTCAAGTTTCGCAACCAACTCAATTTCGCTTTTGATTGCCTTGATGAACTCATTATTAAAACGATTAAGGCCGTTACTGCCCTTTTCGTAGGGGATGTTGGGCCCTCTTTCGGCCACTTTGGTGCTTGGTTCCAAAGGCTTGATTAAGTCGACCAACAACGCACTTCTCAGCCTCGTGTAAACTTTGATGATGTAGCTAGGATCGTTCTGATAGTATTGAACCACCATCTGGATCTCTCCAATGCTTTTGGAGTCTTCCATAAGCTTCATGCAAGGATGGTGGGTCAAACCTTGGAAATATGTCTGTAATTTAATTTCCAGCTTGTCAATCAACGTTTCGAAGTTGATGAGGATTCCTGTAAAGTGTTTAAGTCTCAGTTTGACAGTTTTGAAGTAGGACCTGCTCTTCGTCAACGTATCAATGAATTTACGGAGTCCGATCAATTCGATCGAGTTATTCAAGATATCTTCGTAGCCATGGATGGTGGCCGCGCTCTCATTGACCTCGCTAAGGAGATTGATCCCGTTTTCCACCTGACGCTTGTTTTCGTTCAACTTGTTTACGTCTCGTAAGATCGGTTTGATATTCTTTGAAGCATTGGTTGATTTGTTGGCGATCACCCCGAGCGATCGTGAGATTCCGTTGAACAATTCCTTGGACCGGATGAGGTTCTGGTTAAGCACAGCAACATCGGCCTCATCAATGTCTACATCCACATTGAATGACATCTCAACAGCTATTTGTTTGCTCGTTCTTTGGGCTTCAAATGGTTCGTTTTCGTGTACGAAATGTGGTGTTGATTTAACCGGCCTTTTTGGAACCAGACTTGGAAACGGTAATAACTCGTCGCGCGTACACGACAAATTCTCTAAACTGATTCAAATGAGATACGCAAAACATCACGCGATAAGGCACGTGATATAGTAGTTAAAGGTAAAGATGAGTCAATTACTTAGTAGATGTTCCTAAAGATAGCACTATAAAAACGCCTGAAATTACTTGAAAAATATATGACTAAGCAAATAAGAGTCATATTAATACTGAGTCATACTCTGAGGTATAAATATTACTTTCAAATTATCAATTGAGACAACTAATTCAAGGAATAGAATTCTTCACCAAGTATACATCACGTGATAAGTGCTTCTTCCTTAATTTTGACAAATCCTTAACTAGAAACTCAGCAACTTTTTACTTACCTGACAAAAAAGGTGTTAGTTTCCATTGTTATAAGCATCAGAACTTGTTGATAATACGAGTTACTCTTACCTCCCCACCCTCAAACCAATAAGCAAACTATTTATTAACAAGTCATCTCACTGGAGTTTACCTGCAGGACACAAAGAAATCAAAAGATCTCAAATACAACCACCTAAAACATACCAAGACGTATCTAAAATTCCAATTGGCATGAGTAATATAGAGATAATTCAGGATCCAGCAGCGGTAGTTGTTGAATTCTGTGCCAAACTTAACGAAAAGACTAAAGTTAAAGGGTTTGGTAAAACTACAAAACGGTCAAATCGCGTGTTCAACACCGATTTAAAAGTCGATAGCTGGAAAATGAAGGAATGGGACTACGGAAAGGACACACCGTTGGTGACAAATGCTCGTGGATTATTTACTTTGAAAGATAAGACGATTGCTGTACGAGGATACGATAAGTTTTTCAACGTGGATGAAGTAAAACGTACCAAGAAGTCATTTATGAAGAAGCACACGACGGGTCCGTACGACGTGTCGCTCAAGGAAAACGGATGCATCATCTTTATTAGTGGATTATCCAATGGTGAAATTATTGTGTGTTCCAAGCATTCAACCGGTGAACGTGCTGACGATAATGAAAAGAGAAACCATGCGATGGAAGGACATCGTCAGCTTGAAAAACAGTTGAACAATCAAGGTTTAAAGATACAAGACTTGGCCAAGTATCTTTACCATCACAATCTCACGGCAGTGGCGGAATTATGTGATGATGCATTTGAAGAACACGTTCTTCCGTACACAAAAGATGCCTCGGGGTTATATTTGCATGGTTTAAATTATAACACGATATTCTTGAAAACGGTACCGATGGAACAAGTGCAGAAGTTTGGTCAGGAATGGGGATTCAAGCAGATAGAATACATTACGTACCAGGATTTTGACACGTTATTTGAGTTTCTTGATACGTGTGCCAAGACCGGGACGTACAATGGCCGTGAAGTCGAAGGGTTTGTTGTACGAACCAAGTATGATGGTGAAGACTTCTTTTTCAAGTACAAGTTTGAGGAACCGTACCTTTTGTACCGTCAGTTGCGTGAGGTGACTAAGAAGTACATTGCAGGGAAGTCGATCTTGAGCATTTCTGTGTCCAAACATCGTTATATCACCCGTAAGTATCTCAACTTTGTGGCAGCGTTGTTTGAAACCAACCCTGAACTCAAGGAAGACTTTAAGAATGGCCACGGTATCATTAAGGTGAGACAGCTATTCTTAAAGGACTTGAACAAGACTGACGGCATGAACTTGATCACGATGGATGAAGAGCTTTCGTTGCAGAGCGAGTTCACGGCCCAGTTTCTGGAATTGACGGTCCGAGACATTTGCTATGTGCTTATTCCGATTGCTACGATTGGGTGTGGCAAAACAACTGTTTTCCAGACATTGCAGAACCTCTTCCCCAAGTGGGCCCACGTTCAGAACGACAATATCGGGCTGTCCTCGCTGTTTAAGCTTGTGGATCGGTGTCTCGAAGAGTTGTTGAACACCAATGTGGTGCTTGTGGATCGTAACAATTCGGCACTTCGTGAACGGGCAAAGTTGATAGCTGATTTCGAATCCAAGGGAACGAAGCAGTTTGCAGACAATGTCGAGTTCAAGTTTGTTGGTGTGAATTTGGTGCATGATTTTGATGAAGAAGAATTATGGAAGGTGACCCTCGACCGGGTGAAGAAGAGAGGTGACAATCACCAGTCGATCAAAGCCAAAAGCGATGCAGATAAGGTGGTAGGGATCATGAAGCAGTTTATAGGCCGGTTGGAGCCTGTGAATCGGGACCGTGAGCCGGATTCCAACTTTGATTTGGTGATAGACTTGAGTGTTCGTCAATCGTCGCTTGATAACGCAAAGACTGTTGTTCGCCAGTTGGCAGAAACGTATCCTGGTCTCATCGAAAAGGTTCCTAGTGAGAATGAGTTTGATGTTGCGTTTAAGAAAGCGTTGAACTACAAGCCTACGTTTACCAAGACGATTTCTGACAAGAAGAAAGAAAAACAGCCTGCGTACTTTGCCGTGTCTGTTCCTGAACTGATTGTGGATGATATTCGGAACGTAGCGTTTGCTGATTCTGAGTGGGTTGCATTTGAACAGCTCTCACGGATCCAAACATCGTTCCATGTGACTTTGGGCCACGTTGCTGGGTCCAAGGGGCCTAACAAGTCGCGGTGGAGGGCGATGCGGGAGAAGTTTCCCGTCAAGTATGCACTGAAACCACGGGAAGTGCTTGATTTCTATGCCGACATCAAGTTACTGCAGTTGGTGATCCGTAAGAATCGGGTGGTATGTGTTTCTGTGGAATATGTGAAGTTCTACGATGTGGAGATGGAACTGTTTGAGCTTGAGGTGCTCAATCCGATTCTCCATGTTACAATTGGCACGTATTCTGCGAATATCAAGCCGGTGGAAAGCAATCATACGTTGGTGAAGCTTTATAGAGATGCAACTACGGTTTCTGATGGTGAACATGTGGTTGATGGTGATGTTACACACGTATACACGATTCCTGAAACCGTGTATGAAAAACAGAGAATCGTAGCGTACTTTTAGAGAGAAAAAAAAATCGAGATTAGAAATTAGAAAATAGATAATAGATTAGAAATATACAACAAATGTTGAACTACATTTTATCGTGGTTCCAGTCGGAACCGGTGCCACAAGAGATTATTAGTGATATCCGTGCCGCAGTAACCAGAGACAAGGTTGTGGTATACTCGAAAACGTACTGTCCGTACTGTACGCAGACCAAACAGTTGTTGAAGAGTCGTGGCGAGAAATTCCGCGTGGTGGAGTTGGATACCGAGGCCAATGGTTCAGTGATCCAGCGGGGTTTGGCAGAAATCACTGGCCAGAGAACGGTTCCGAACATTTTTATCAACGGTAAGCATATTGGCGGTAATTCTGATCTCCAGGCGTTGAACGCCAACGGTGAATTGGCCAAGTTACTTTCGTAACTGGTCTTTTTAGTGAACTTTATTAGTGAGCTTTTTAGTGAACATAAATTTTTTTAGTGAGCTTTTTTAGTAAAATACCCATGGTTTTTTCACGGTGGTGTTTGCTTGTAGCAGTGGTAGCGGTGCTGGTGCTGTGTGTATGGCAAAGAAAAAGAGTTGTGGATCTCGAAATCGGTATTTCTGATGCTGAACGGCTCCGGCAAAACCCACATCCGTTGCTTGACGTCTCGTTCTGGCCGTGGCCGCCGGAATTGGGCCCAGTACCGCCGCCGCCCGCTAACGCGCACGAATTCGCGGTGCAGCAGCTCCACCACCACCACGATCCGCGCCTCATGCCGGCGCTCTGGCTCGAATCGCAGTTCCATGAACTTCCGTTTACATGGGCAAGTTGGCTTGACTTACAGCAAGTGCCAGAATTGCTGTGCCACGAGATTTCCGTCCGCTACGGCCTCAATTTCTCTTGCAATCGTCGCAATCCCAGTGCAATTTCCGCTCCGCTCGATGTGCCGATGCTGCCAGCAGCACGACACCACGTCGCTACCAACTTTCTCCAGCACCTGGCTCCACTACCGGAACAAGTAGCGTTTGTTGCCACCACAACACACTTGGTTCCGGTGCTCCAGCACCGTTTGCCGCCCAAACACGACTTGTGGCAGCTTGTGGCCGCCCGCAACCGCTCGTTCTACCGCGGGATCTCGCTAACAAACGTATCTCGCACCTTCAACTCCTCAAATCCTACACCAACAAACAACCCGTTAACAAAGTCCAGCTTCTTATTCAAAAACACTACAAACGACACCGCAAAATACTTCCACGAAGCACTTCTCCACGGCACCAGCGCCGGCACCCATTTCGACTGGCGCTTTTTCCGCACTTCCAAGTACTCACCGTACGAAAGAACAGCGATCTTGCACCGCACAGCACGAGCATGGCTCCATTTCGCTCGCTCAACGGGGATTCACACGTGGCTCGCCCACGGAACACTTCTTGGATGGAACTGGAACGGTATGGCGTTGCCGTGGGACGTAGATATCGACGTCCAGATCTCAGCCGACTCACTAACTACACTTGCTGCTCGCTATAACCAGACATTGGTAGTAGATGTCTCGGAGTCAGAGGGATTCAACCTCGGAATTGGGGCCTACTTGGTCGATGTGGCGCCGTTACTGACTTCCAATACCTTCAATACCATTGATGCACGTTTCATCGACACGCAAACAGGATTTTATGTCGATATCACAGCGCTTGGAGCCACCGAAGCAGCATACGAGATCGATATCAAGGCGTATATGTCGCTGGAGTTCAATCAGGTGTTGGATCCCGACTTTTTGGCGAAAAAGAACGCACCCACCGCCGTTCCCGACGTTTATAGCGAGATAGCGTCACGTAGAACCGAGCTTGTGGCACAGCAAGACCTCTTCAACTGCCGCAACCGCCATTTCTATATTTGGAACGATTTGGTGCCGCTCCAGCGCACCACTTTCGAGGGTGTGGAGGCGTTTGTGCCCCACTTGCACCGTAACATCATCCGTCGCGAGTACAAGCACGGCTTGCATGCACGGAAGTACAACGGGCACCGGTTCCGGCCGGTGCTTGGGCTCTGGGTGCCGCAGCAGGTGTGCAAACACGATGAAATTGGTAATGAATGTCGCGACAACGAGGTATTGCTCGATGCTGAGCATACCAAAGCAGCCCGTGAGTCCAATGGAGAAGAAGTGGAGGCATTTCGAGTGGATGGGTGGCTTATTCGGCGGCAGCAGCAGCTTGTTGAGATTAGCGGGCGATATCCTTGAGCAATTCGATGGCCCAGAGATGGAATTTGAGAAATAAGTTTGTATCGCTAGTCAATTCGACCAACGAGCGTGGTTTGACCATGTTGCGGCGGAGGTAGCGTTCGTGGTCGAGGGAATCCGAGAGTTTTTGGAGCTGGGTTTGTTTGACAAGGGCCTGAATCAAGGCGATGATTTCGGAGATGTACATGGAAACCACGTCCCAGTTGCGGAGCAAGCCAGATTCCGAGTCTGAGGCAACCATCAAAGCATATTTGCGTTCGGAACCTCTTGCGTTGGGGTCTGGAACCTTAAATATCTTGTTCATACAGTAGCCGTTGTTGGCGTCGCCATAAAACATTGGTTTGGAGGTATCTGAGATAGTTTCCACCGACAACGCTTTCATGACAAGTTTTGATACCGACAGGTAACGTGCTTGGGGTGAAGGGTAGTTTGTGGAGACGTAGACGCCGTGTGGGGGGTCTTTTGTGACGAGGTTGGCGGCGGCGGCGTCGGGGAGTTCCAATTTGCACGAGGCACATGTTTTGGTCATAGCACTTTGTGGCAACGGTTCCTGGGAAAAATGAGACGCCACCAGCGTACAAATGATAGTGGTGGGGCCGTGAAGCTCACAGAAATGTGCCAAACACACGATATAGTTTGCCATAAATGTTGGTAGGAATTGTTAGGGACGCGAAATCTCCACAAAAAGAAGTTGAAAAGAAGAAAAACAAAATAAG
Source organism: Teunomyces pallodes (assembly GCA_030556435.1). NCBI lineage: Eukaryota > Fungi > Ascomycota > Pichiomycetes > Serinales > Debaryomycetaceae > Teunomyces > Teunomyces pallodes. Next base: position 341,943 of record JAKTUA010000011.1, read on the forward strand.
CGGAAGAAAAGAGGAAGAAAAGAGGAAGAAAAAGAGGAAGAAAAGAGGAAGAAAAAGAGGAAGAAAAATAGAATAAAAAGAGGAAGAAAAAGAGGAATAAGAAAAGAAGATTGAATTAAGAGTAAATTTTCTTTCAGATTTCATTTAGTTTCGTATTAGATTTCATTTAGTTCTCTTCACTTCTCAGTTTTATTGGGTTCAGTTCTCAGTATTTCAGTTCAGGATTTCTCGCTATTGTTCAGGAATTTTCATTAATTTTCAATTATTCTCGCTAATTTTCAGTAATTCTCGCTATTCTAACCACTTTCACTATTTTCACTATTCTCACTACTTTCACTTTCAACTTTTCATTCACTTTTCACTCACTTTTCCTTCTCATCAATCCATTTTCTTTATGACTGACATTACCATTGCCAATTCGGACGTTGTTTCCAAGTACAAAACTGCCGGTGAAATCACCAACCGTGTCATGGCTCAAGTTAGAGCATTGGTTGTTGACGGTGCCACCACCTACGATATCTGTGTCAAAGGTGACGAGTTGATGACAGCAGAGTTGGCCAAGATCTACAACTCGAAAAAGGCCTCCAAAACCCCCAAAGGCATTGCTTTCCCCACCACTGTTAATCCCAACAACGTGCCAGCGCATATTGCGCCTCCTACAAAGGACGACGATGCCAACATCACCTTGAAAACTGGCGATGTTGTCAACGTGATGTTGGGAGTCCATCTCGACTGTTATCCTGCCATTGTGGCCGAAACCGTGGTCGTGGGCGAATCTGCTGCTGCTCCTGTTGCCGGAAAGAAGGCTGACTTGCTCCATGCTGCGTGGACCGCCAGTGAGGCGGCTCTCCGGACCTTCAAACCCGGCAACAAGAACTGGGACGTGACGAATATCGTTGCCAAAGTTGCCAAGGACTTTGAAACCACTCCAGTTGAGAATATGTTGAGTCACAACATCGAACGTGACGTGTTGTACGGATCGCGTGAGCTTATTCTTAATCCTACGAAACAGAACCGTGGCCAGATGGAAACATTTAAGTTCGAGTTGAACGAAGTTTACGGCTTGGACGTGCTTATTTCAACCTCTGCTGACGGTAAAGTCAAGGACTCGAAGTTCCGTCCGTCATTGTACAAGTTGACTGGGAATTCGTATGCTTTGAAGATGAAAATGTCACACAAAGTGTTATCTGAGGTCAAAGCCAAGTCGTCTGGACTTTTCCCAGTGAATATTCGTGATTTACTGGAACCCAAGAAGTCTCGTGGAGGGCTTGTTGAACCTGCCAATCACAAGGTTGTGTTGCCATACGATATTGTTACTGAACGTGAAGGCGAGTACGTGGCGCAGTTCTTTACCACGTTTGGTATCACCAAACATGGCATTGTTCGTTACACAACACCAACTTTCGATTCGGAACTCTACAACACCGAAAAGAGCACCGACGACGCCACGAAGTCGCTTGTTGCCGAACCGCTCTTTGAAAAGAAGAAGTAGACAAACCATTTTTTTTTATAGCGCGCGAAAATTTATTATCACTTCCTGCTTCTTTTTGTATGCCCATGAGAGACACCACGCGTCGCCGGGCCACTGCCACGGCTGCAGCTTCTCGTGATGCCGAATCTGTTGATGATGTTGCTGGTGTTGATGTTGGTGATGTTTCGGGTACAAAACGGTCTCATCGGAACCCGGTCCCGCACCGTAAACTGTCCCGCCTTGCCCAGCTCGAACGGCCGCTGCTCGAACCAAGTCCCGTCCTCAAGCCCGCCAGACGGTCTCGAAAGCGAGAGTTTGTTGAACCACAACTTGCAGAACCTGCACCGGCATTTACAGGCGTGCCGCTCGAAGAAGGACCGCCCACAAAGGTCAAAAAAGAGTCATTGTGGTCCACTCGAGGAAAGAAACTAAAATCTTCGTCTCGTGAACTGTCGGTGGAAGAAACACCGGAACCAGATGCAAAACAGAACGTTTTGCTTGTCAAGACTCTCAAAACTGCCGAATCTGATAACTTAACGCAACAAAGCGATATACGAACTCCACTTAAAGTCAAAGAAAACTCAGGTAAAGTAACAGCAACACCTCGTCAACCACGCAGACCACAGTTACAGATGCTGCTGCTGTTGCTGCCAGTACGATCCTCTAAACGCATAAAGGTCATTTCTCCCAAGAAACCCAGCACAAACTTGGCTCCATCGCTCGCCCACAATAACGGCCACCGCGACGAAGAAGACCCAACAAAAGATAACGACGAGTTCTGCAGCGCCTGTGGCGACCCTGGTATCTTTATTTGCTGTGAAACGTGTCCTCGTTCCTTTCACTTCACTTGCTGCGATCCTCCAATGGACGAACCACCCGAAGATGAATGGTACTGCCGTGAATGCACTGCCAACCGTAATCCGAGCCTCAAAACGAAATGGAACCTGATTGGTCTCTTTGCTCAGTTGATGAACCAACAAGAAAGCCGCAATCCAGTGGAGTTCCAGCTCCCCAGACATATCCGTGAAACGTTTGTTAGTGTTACCACAGGAACTCACGGCGAATACCAAGACAACACAACCAAACCGGAAATCTCATATACCAAAGCCAACGGTGCACAGATTCCAGGGTTTAATCGGAACCCCGATCTCGAAATCGACTCGCTCTACAAGAACGGCGTGCCGTACTTGTGCCATAAATGCGGCGATTCGGGACTCCAGCAACGAACACTCATTCACTGTGATTATTGTCCGCTTGTATGGCACGTTGATTGCTTGGACTATCCGATGTTTGGTCCAAAAACCATTGGCTACAAATGGCGATGTCCCAACCATATCGAAACTGTTTGTGGCAAGCAACCACGCCAGTTCAAAGATACAGAGGTCGTGGAGCCGGCGTTGCGACGCCATTTCCTTCAAGTTGCGCTGAATTTCCTTATTCAGCACGACGACCAGCCTCATATCAAGCCAGAAACCCCAGCTTTACTCCATGACTACTTGCATTACCAGGAAGAAGACTTTCTGCGGCCCAACACACAGTTCCAGCCGGATTTGGGCGAAGATCGTGAACCTCACGACAATTTCCGAGTTCCTGATTACTTTAGCCGTGCGGAATCGACTTCTCGTGGCGTTCAGGCTCCCGTACCCAAAAGACTTGGGCGATTGGTGTGTTTAAGGGAACGCGATGCCTTTATATATCGGATCCCAGAACAGCTGGTGGTGTTGGACTTTGTTTCGAAGGTGAAACAACAACAGAAACACACGATTCTCGAAGCAATCAACCACTATGAAAACCAGGCACGTCTTGAACGCGAGCAGGACGTGGTCGATACGCTTATTCTGATTAAAGCGGAACCACGACTCGATTTCGACGAGCTTGTGCGATGTGTGCTTGGAACCAGGGACGAAAAGCCACTGGAACTCACCCAAACGGAGATTGCAGACCTCCAAAACATCAAAAGACTCATGGAAATCAAGGGCCGTGCTGCACTCCTTGAGTTTCTCCAGTCGCCATAAACTTTGTATACTATCATGATGTATTATTTATATGTACAGGTAAACTAGAACGATGGCTGCGACGAAGGAGCCTTCACCACGGGAATGTCGACTTCAGCAATGCTGGTGGCACCGGTGAGCTTGACAAGTTCGTCCAAAATCGCCGACGAATGCTTTGATGAACAGTTCAACTCAGTCGTTTGGTTGTTGGTGCCGTGCACAATGATTTTGGTAGGACACTTGGCGGCTTCGGCCTTCGATTCGGCACTGATCCGTGTACAGACAAAGTTGATATCGTCATTGTGGAACTTGAGGGTCGGCAAATTATGTCTCCAGAACTTCTTCAAGCCCACGGCCGAACCCAAGATGTTCTGGTGTATAAAGAGAAGCTCGATCTTTGCAACCTTAGCAGCATCGAAACGGAACGCAGTTTCCGGCGTTCCCGCAATATTATTGAGTCTTGCAACCTGCTTCAATATCCTTGAAGAAGGGAGGTTCTTAAACATCGCATGTGTACCGGCTTTCCCCATTGTAGTTGGTGGTTGAACCGTGAAAAATTTATTGATTTTTCACTTAGTACTACCGGTCACGTGACATATTCTTGAGATTCCCTTTCAAAAAGCCGACAAAGCGTTAAAGAGAAGAATCTACGATGTAGAAACACAGACTTGAACAATTAGTTGGTTCTTTGATTTACACATTTAACTTTACTTGATCATTTCCGTGATGGTTTTTTTTTCCTTTTTTTTCCGATTCTTGACTGTAAGTTTTTAACAACCGAATCATAGCTTTTATATAAATCTATTCAAAGAACCAAAGCATTATAATCATTCAAACCATCAAAGAAAACTTATCAAAAACATTGAAATCTTGAAATTTCCAAACGTTTGAAACTTTATCAAATACCAAACGTTTTTATCGTTCATAAAACAAAGAATCCAATTTTTTTAATTCCCATTTCAATTCTCATGGTTTTTTTTTCGCATCCACAAACGTATTTTGCACCCATGTTTCCACTAGTCAATCGTGTTAACCATAAACCCCAGCTGCTTTCAACCAAGTTACTTGGCCATTCGTTCGATCTGGGCAAAGATATTGTTTTGGTGACAGGCGGCAGCCGCGGTTTGGGCTACGAGCTCGTCAAATTGTATCATGAACACGGCGCTGTCGTTATCGTGATGGATATTGTGGCACCACCACAGATGGCGGACGGCGTCTTCTTTTACCATTGCGATATCAGTGACAGCAAACAAGTCCGTCTGATAGGACACCAAATCCAGCAGGATATCGGTTCTGTAACGATTTTGATCAATAACGCCGGAATCACGGCGGGAAGTCCGCTTGTTGAAATGTCGTACCTAGACGTCGATCGTATTCTCAGTACCAACTTACTGGCAAGTTTTTATACCATCAAGACCTTTTTGCCAGATATGATCACCATGAAACGTGGCTACGTCGTAAATGTGGCATCTGCTTTGGGATACATTTCTCCAGCATGCCTCAGTGCGTATGGAGCTTCCAAGGCAGGCTTGATTGCCTTACACGAATCGCTCACCTACGAGTTGGGAAGCAAACTGGGCATCAAGCTCTTGTTGGTGTGTCCAGGCCAGTTGAAAACCACGATGTTCCAAGGCGTCACCACGCCATCAAAATGGCTAGCACCCGAATTGGATCCACAATACGTGGCTCAACGTATTGTTCGTGCCACTACGCTCGGCCTGATTGGTGAGATCAAGTTACCCTTCTATGCCAACTTCTTACCGGTCCTTCGAGCAGCACCGTGGCCAATTGTGGCGGTAGTGAGAAAGGTTTCGGGAATCGACAGGAGCATGCTGACCTTCCAGAGGATATCGACCTCCACCAGCATAGCTTTATCTTCCATAGCATCAGCCAGTGTTTAAGTTATTGTATAGTTGCGTAAGGACCATGTAGAAACAGTCGAATTTCCATTTATGGGCACCAGAGTTCGATAGAATTCAAGAGTCTGCACCTTATCAATGTTTCTGTAAAACTTTTCATTCATCTCGCCGGCTGAAGTGTAAATCTGTTCAAGCGAAAGGCTTCCAAACAAGTGCCGTACTGCATCTTCAGTCAAAGTGACTGATATCAGGTTCTGTGATGTAAGAAGTGTGTCAGCAGTGGGTTCTTTATCGGAAACGATCAACTCGATCTGTCTGATTTGGGGGTCAGACAACTCGTATTCCTTAGTTATGGGGTTCACTACGTATGTTTTGGTGCACACATGTGCCCAATCGGTGGGCTGGCATGCCACCACATAACCTCTAACGTGGAAAATCTGGTTCTCGATACTGATTTGATGAAGGTCGGAAATGCTATATGTATGTTGCAGCGGGGTGTACTCGTTGGCGTCCTGGAACTCTTCTGGCGGCGGGCTGATGACGTAGTCGGTACTGAATTCTATATCTGGCACCAATGAATCGTCCAAATCGTCCTCAAGCTTGACTGCTGGTTGTGCTGGCTGCGATTTGTAGTTGTAAAGCGGTGCCGAAGGAGAACTCTGGAATTGTACTTGACTTTTCATCTGACTTTGAGGTTGGCTACGCGTTTCCTGGCTGCTTCCCAGATAGATCGTTCTCAGTCTGTCCCAGTATTGATGTGGGATGACTTTTGTTGGAAGTTGTGATGGTTGTTGCAAGCACGAATCAGGCAGGAATTGGACAATGTTGTGGAAAAGATGGTCGATGTAAACGCGTCCTATTTCTTCTACCGGTTCCAAAATCGTGATATTTCCTGTTCTCGCCTCCAATGTGTCTCGGTAAAGCTTCAATTGCACGTCTATCTTTAATAACAACAAACGGTCGCCAATCATCATCAAGTTTTCAAACCCAGAAAAGAAATCGTTCATCCCCAATCGAGCATCGTACCTTGTAAAGTACTGTTCATCCAACAGCTCCAATTTCTGTCTAAAGACGTCCAACAGAAATACTTGGTCATCACCAAGATTCCAACGCCCCACTTTGTACGGTTTGGGATACCGTTGATCCACGATGCCAGGATTGCGAGAAAAGTCCGTGACATGAAGCACATCGGGTGCACCTTCCTTAAACGCTTTCTTAACCCGAACCGCCATACAATAAAGGGTGTATTTTCCGCCGTTCAGCTTTGGAAGCTCGCTGATTCTAGCATTTGCCATAAGGAAAAGTGTATCTTTGGTTTAATTTTTCAACTACTTTTTTTAGGCTGCGAAATACCTTGAACTTTTTTAAAAAACTAATTCTACGATCTATAATCACCGTTGATGGTGACATATTCGTGCGATAAGTCGCATGTCCAGAACTGTGTCAGTTGACCTCCACCAGTTCCCAAATCAACTTCGACTTCGAGATCTTCAAATGTCAAAATCTGCGCTGCTCTTTCTTCATCAACAGTTTCAGGCTCACCATTAACCAAAAGCTGCAACTTGGCACTGCCGTCAGCCGGCACAAACGAAACACTCGTCTTCAGTGGAATCACCGAATCTTCAGAAGATATGTTAGAGTATCCAATGGCACATAAGATCCGGCCCCAGTTCGCATCCTTACCGTACATCGCCGTCTTGAAGAGTGAAGAATCCGCAATGGTCGAGGCAACGGTTTTGGCATCGGCATACGATAACGCGTCTTTAACATGAATGGTAATGAACTTGGTGGCTCCCTCACCATCTCTGACCACCAACTGTGCAAGTTGCTGAGCAAAATCGGTGATTTCATCGCGTAATTTCGTGTACGCAGCCGTTGAATTGGTGTCGATAATCGAGCCTCCAGCAGCTCCATTGGCAAGAGCAATAATCGTGTCATTGGTCGACATGTCTCCGTCAACAGAAATACTATTGAACGATCTGTCGGTGGCGTATGTCAAGATCTCTTGTAATGCTGGTGCGGTGACAGGTGCATCGGTAACAAACGCTCCTAAAAGCGTTGCCATGTTTGGACAGATCATACCTGCACCCTTGGCCAAACCTGCCAATGTGTACGTATTTCCATCGATATCAAACTGTTTGGTTACCAACTTGGGAAATGTATCGGTAGTACACAACGCCGTGGCACAGTCCAACCAGTGCTGGTGGGTATTGCCCAAATGGCTTGTGGCCAACTTTGGAATCGAGTTCAAAATGTTATCGATTGGCAACTTGTTGCCAATGACACCGGTAGACATCACCAAAGAGGAATTGGGGTCGTTTTCCAACACGGAATCCGTCACTCTGACCATTGCTTCGGCATCTTTAATACCAGTAGACCCTGTGACGGCATTGGCATTTCCCGAGTTCACCACCACGGAATTGATACCTTGACCCTTCTTTGCATGTAAAATCTTGTGTGATACTTGGACAGGCGCTGCCTTAAACTTGTTTTTGGTAAATACCGCAGCAGCAGTAGCGTCATCTCCATGAACATTATTCAAGATCGCCAAGTCAAACAATCCGTCCTTTTTGACACCGCCGTGGATTCCACCAACCACGAACCCTTTAGGAAACACACCAGATTTGGGCACAAACCGTGCTGCTTTTGAAAGATACCGTAACTGCATTCTATAAAAGTAACTGGGAAAATGATGATGATTCATAATTTTTCATTCGGTTGAGAGTTTTCTTCTTATCGATTGCAAATTCCTGTACATAAACATGAGCGATTAACCACCGCGGCTAAAATGTCGCACTGAACTAAAATGGTGAATGGGTGCGACAAATCAAAAAGGTGATGCAAAGAACTTAACCGATGACCCATCGATGATCCGCTCTCGGACACCAAAATGGACGAGTTTGGCGATATTCCGGACATATTCCACTGCCAGTCAATACCAGAACCACCCTTGGGCGCCATCACTACCACGAAAAGATCCACAACACGTGCTTAACCATGATCCGTTTGCCGTCCATCACGAGCTCGAACTCACACAAGCATTACAGAAACACGTCAATATCCAGAGCCAGGTATTGGTAAACAACTTCTTTCAGTCTCTTCTTATCAATGATCACAACCGTGCTGCTCAGGTTCTTGTCCGGCTTGCTGCACGCGTGAACGTCGCGTATCACAACGCGTCAGGCTCCAACGCGGTGTTCACACAACTCAATAGCTACTACTCGTGCTTGTTACTCTTGTTGACGCACTTTCTTTCTCATCCTGAAGCAATTGCAGCTCAACATATCAAACTGCTTTTAGACGACTACGATTCCTTGAACTCAAAGGTCTCCCGTATCGACATTCCCGCTCCATTGCATCAAGTTAAACGAGATATCGAGCTCAATTCGATATGTTGTTTGGTCCATGCGTATTCTAGCCTGGAAAACAAGATGATCCAAGTATCAATAGCGACGTTTGTCAAGTCAAAACTGAAACAGTACCACATAAAGCTGAACCAAGTCATCCAACAAATCAAACAGCTCAACAACTCGCAACTTCTAGAGATATTTTACACACTCTGCCGATCAGTAAAGATCCCTATTAAACGTGTGAAACTGAACATCGATGTTTACGTGGAAAGAAACGTACCTATAGACCCATTCAAGGATATCAATGGTTTTATTAGTTTCAACGGACTCTGTGACTACATTTCTCAAACCAGATTTGTCTACGATATCAGTGATAATCCAAACTCTAAACTCTACGATATTTATCTGTCATTGCCCAAAGAGGATGACCGAATTGAATTCATGAATCGGTACCACAGCTTCAATACCAGCAAGCAATTAAATGTCGAACTCCATTCACTAGATCTCGTGGAAAGCTTTGAATCTACACATACAAACAACAAGTCTAAACTCTCACGTAATAAGAAGTACATGAATATCAATCGTTTCAGACAATCACACGAAGATATCATTTATCCGTGGCTAAAGACCAACATCACTAACCTTAAGAAGACAATCAAACGTCTAAAGAACGTTAAATCGATAAGCACCTTGCTGGAAGACGATAAAGTCTTGTACCAGCACCTTGTACATATTTCCTTGATGCCCATAGAGGCACTTGTGACCATGATGCTATCGAATGCATTGACGGCAACAATGGCTTCGAAAAGTGGCTACTGCCGTCTTTTGGACTTGTGTCATTCCATGTCTCATTCCTTTGCCCGACTCCTTGCTAAGGATAGGGCATACGTATCTATAAAAAAGCAACTTCTCAAGTTTTTTAATCATAACGATGACGGATTGAAGCTATTTGCTGTTTTGATCAAGAATACAATACTTGACTGTCGAGTAAAGATATCTGAACAAGAAATTGACGACTTGAAGGTATCTATGGAACTCATGGAGCAACCAATAGATCCAGAATTTCTCTTGCGTGATTCTGATGGATCTTACAAAGCATTTAACTATGATCTTGTACAGCTAGAATCTGATTCTTACAAGGTTCTTGGAGCAGTGAAGTTACATCCATTCCTTTTCCACAAATTCAAGTCGCATGATTCTATTTCATTTAACAAGTCGCTCTACCTTCCCATGCTTAGTCCGCCCAAACCATGGACATCACCGAATCAAGGCGGGTTTTTAACCGACTTAAAACCAATCATTACCACGACAGACTTACCGACATCACTCCACTATTTGGAAAAAGCACATTCGACAGGTCAGTTGTCTTCGTTATACCAAGGGCTTGATAATCTTGGTAAAAATGCATGGGCCATCAACTCGAGTGTCTTGAAAGTAGTGAACGAAGTCATGGAATACGAGCACGGGTTTCTCAAGCTTCCTCCACGGTTAGAATCACTCAGTGCAGCCACTTACGAAGACTTTCATGACCTCAAGAATAGAAGATACGAATATAACATGATCCAGACGTTTGCCAATGCCTTGGACAAAAACGGTGACATATTATATTTGCCTCACAACGTTGATTTCAGAGGAAGAGCATATCCGATGGTCTCGATCTTATCGCATTATCAAGAAGATATGGTTCGTGGAATGATGATGTTTTGGTTTCTGAAACCATTGGGAGACTCAGGATTCAATTGGTTAAAGTATCATTTGGTTGGTCTCTTTGGAAATGATAAGTTGAACATGGATGAAAGATTGGAATTCTTTGAACAAAACAAAGAGCTTGTGCTTGATTCAGCAAGAAACCCGTTGCACGGCAAGATGTGGTGGAAATTGGCAGATAAGCCGTGGCAAACACTTGCTCTTTGTATTGAAATCAGTCGTATTTATCAGTACCTTGAAGGTGGTGGGGATATTACTCGATTCTGTACTCGAATTCCCGTTCATCAAGACGGATCCTGTAACGGACTCCAGCATTATGCTGCTTTGGGGGCCGATGAAGAAGGTGGAAAGGCTGTTAATCTTACTCTGTTAGAAAATGGTACTCGAGGCGACGTTTATACCAAGGTATTGAACATTGTGCAAGATAAGGCTCGCAATGACCAACTAAACCTGAATATTGCTCGATTGGCATTGAAGGTACTCAGTCGAAAACTTGTCAAGCAGACTATCATGACCACGGTTTATGGGGTCACGGTGTATGGTGGATCGTTGCAGATCAACAATCGTATCAAGGATATCATTCAAATCCAGGAAATCAAGCAACGGGATGGCGAGCTCGTTGATGAATCAATGTTGAAAGAACTACAAGACAATCAAAAGAAATTATCTTACTATATTTCGACATTGGTCCTTGATTCCATCTCGGAATTATTTGGAGGAGCGAAGTTAATCCAAGAATGGTTGGTGAAGAATTGTGCTCGTGTCATATCGTCGTTTGACTTGCTCACTGTCAACAAAGCCATGAAAGTTGAACAGATCGACGTACCAGATTTTTTCAGTCCTTCTCTCTACAAGCCCATGATTTGGACATCATTGTCTGGTTTCCCTGTGGTTCAACTTTATAAGCAAACCAGGCAGCAGAATATTCCAACAGCGTTGCAACTGATTACGATAAATCGACCTTCAGATTTGGCACCCATCAACAAACGCAAACAACTCAATGCCATTGCACCCAATTTTGTCCATTCGTTAGATGCAATCCACATGCTTATGACAGTCTTGGCCGCGTCACAGGAGAACGTGGCATTCGTTTCGGTACACGATTCGTTCTGGACATACCCGAGTGATGTCGATAAACTTTCCGTTCTACTCCGTCAGGAATTCATCCGATTACACTCTTCAGACATTGTTTCGCAGCTTAAAGAAGATATGGCTTATTCCACCAGCAATTCATACCAATTAGTATGGATTCATGACCAAGAAAACTCACAGTTGGTGCAAAAATTGCAAAAAGAACGACACACTTATGCAATTGAAGGTAATCCAAAGTCTCCATCTACAGTCAATAAAGTTCTTTACCACGAACTAAAGTTACTTGAGACAAACAAAGAGCTACTCCTGTTATTGGAGGAATATGATCCCCAGCTTTGGGTGCGAAGCTGGAACTCGGCCCAAATTCTCGAGCCATACTCTACAAAGAGTTCAAAAGGTCAAATCGTTCATTTTGACATGCAAAGTTACACACCGATGCTTGTACCAGTTCGCATCTTGGATGTGCCACCAACAGGGAACTTGGATATTAATGACGTACTCAAAAGCAAGTACTTCTTTTCATAATTAGTCTCGTTCCTGGATCATCCGTTCTAGTCTTCCGAATATTCGATCACGATGAATAGCTAATTCATCATGCTCGTCACTCGGGAAGAAATTATTTCTTGTAAATTTTTCATCGTCATCTTCATCATAAACGTCATCGTCATCGTCATCATCATCATGATCAATAATGTTTCGGAAATCGACTTCATCATAAGCATCGTACTCTTCTACTCTTAAGCTGCCGATGTAATCTGCGCGTTCGATCTCGTCTTCTCCAACCACAATCGACCCATCGCCCTCATCCAGAGCTAAATCGCTGTATCTGCCCGCATCTTCGTCTTCAGGGTAATCGTTCTGGTAAAAATCTTCTGCATTCGAGTCTTCATCGTCAGAAAACACTGGCTTTGACGACTCGTCGTCATTCGATTGATACAAGTCATTCTCTTCGTCATCAAAAAACCGAATGTATCCGATCTGAGATTGTGGATGGTTTGCTGTGGTCAATGGCTCGGTACTGGATAGCAAATAAACATCGTACACGTATTCTGGGGTACTATCTTCTTCGTCATCAGCTGGAACTGGATGGACATCATCAACTATGTCTGTATGCTTATCTTCTTCATGCGGTTTTCCAGCTTTCGTTCTTCTCTTTCTTCTTTTCGTTGGGCCTCCCACCGTCAAAAACAGATTGACCATATCTGCCAATTCGTTGGGAATAAAGGCATCTTCTTCGGTCTGGTTTTTGGGGATAATAAATTTACGTTTGCGACTGACAGTCGTTGAAGCCTCGGAGAGTAATGAATGGATATCATCGATCTGGCTATCGGTTCGGCTTAAGGTATAAAAACTCTTTTCATCCACGGCTGTAGGGGTTGGGCTTGGGGTTGGTGCTCGCGATGAAGCGAGAGAATTAAGTTGCGACGTGGATTTCGAACGTTTGATAGTACGTTTATCTTCTAAGATCAATGCCTGGAGTGGATCTTGGCCACGTTTCCGCTTGATTCTAAGGATTTTGGGTGGATTTTCCATCGGTGGATTTTTTTGTTGTTGGTTTATGGGAAAACGGAGCAGAATTATTTTGAGATCATCAATCCGCATTTGGTTGCGCATGCAGTCTAATTGTTGATGGAAGTAAGGATGTTGAAAGTGACGCTTGGAAACGTAGTGATTTCGGCCGTCACGTTTGCTTCTACTCCAAATCCAGCAAGAACGCCTCTGATAACCCCACATGGAAACCAGAGGTAAACACGAGCCTTTGCTGTGGTGTCGGTAGCGTTTTTGGAGCTGTTGAAGTTGGAAATGAGGTTGTAATGGTTGTCCACAAGCACAAATGTGCCCCGGTGATTGGTCCGTAAGTTATCCATCTGCTTGTTGTACAAGCATTTCCACACATCACGACATACAAACTTCATGATATCGAGAATATCGACAATCTTTGAGGCTGGCGTCGTAGACTTGTAAAGAAGAAGATCGGCCAATTTGAGGCCGAGATTGTAGCCGTGTGTCTCGATCTTGAGCGAAACATCGTCACTATTGATCAGACTCGAGTCCAATACCGTCACGGTTCCTGGCAAGTCAGCGGGAATCAGCGATAACCGCGTATCAATAGCTGTGGCGGTAGTCGACTCCTCATTTACGACCAGTTTTGGATGGTTTGAAACACGAATTGCGGTGGGAACAAGTTCCTGTAAAAGCAATTGAAGACATGCCTTATTTACATAAGTCTGGCTATCGAGAGTGTCGGACATTTGGGACGTCAAGAGATGGACAGTTAGATGGTGCGCTGCACCTATTTGATTACTTTTTTGGGACTTACAAGAAACGGCCATGTGACTTGCATCACATGTCTGGTCGTGTCGGTGCTGGTTTCAAGAGATCAGATTTTTGCTCCTGGTGCTTCTGCTGGGTGGCAAAACGTGGACTCTAATTTACTCCATCAATTTAGTAACTTTCAGCACTGGTGCGCGCACGAAAAGAAGAAAATTGGCCATAGCCAGCGCACACGCGTTCAAACTACGATATGATTGGTCCTGGAGCCAGCTTTTCTTGTGAGAGGGTCCTGCAGACAGTATCCGGTGCACCAAATCACTACCAAAACTCAGTGCAAAGAACGGGACAAACGAAGAATCCGGTGTTTTTTCGCCTTGACTTTTTATAGATACCGGAGCAAAAAAAAAAATTTTCCGCCCCTAACCGGCGGCCTGGGCCCCCCCTCCTCCTCTTCTGAAAAACCTATCATCCCATCAGGCAAAAAAGATCCCAGTGGAAACCTCGTTTTGTGGTAAGTTGCTTGTAGAAAAGGACAAGATTCGTGACTGCGAACCGGTCACCGTGAAGTATCGTGGTTTAACTCTTCGTTACCGTGTCTTTTGTAGGAACAAAGTGTGGTTTTTTTTATGTGCCAGCCGTTTCCCTGAATACTTTTGCCAGTTTTTGTGTCATTTGCACTACCAGAAAATGCTCAAGACCAAAAATTAAAAATAATAAGCACTAATTTATACCTGAACCCTCATTATCTTATTCCCACAGAATAACCAGCGAATTCAACTCAAAATAGTCGTAAAGAGCTCACGAAAGCGTTCTCCAACACACAAATTTATCTCCCAAACAAACTTCCTCGAAACACGCACGCCAATCGCCCGCTACGCGCCGCTATTTTTTTTGTTACATCGAGTTATCCACGGCCGGTTTCGTCAACAAGAACCTCCCACCTCCCAAACAACACTCGATAGTCTTCTCCCCCTGTTTTATTCCATTTTGCAAGAGCAATCTTCAGCTCATTCTCGCTGCACTGATCCTTATCACCTGTCGTGCCAGCCAGAAGTGAACTTTACCGCCCTTTGACGTGTATCAACAGAAACACGTATCCCCCGAATTTGAAACACCCACAACAAACCCCAAATCCTCGCATATTCTTCTCATCATCGCAGCATTCCCTTCCTTGCATATGACTACTATGGCCTCTGAAACAAATTTAGGTCAGTACCAGAACTTGCCTCCCTCTGCTAACGGAATGATGCATCTGCACCACCTTTCCCAACAACCAGGACAAATTCACCTGCAGCAACCTGCCCAACCACCTGCTATATTGACCTCAATGAACCCCACGTACTCCAACACGTCTCCTCCTTCATCCTCCGGAAAGCCTCTCACACCCACCATGCTCAAACTCTCCAACATTCCTGCCGACTTGACAAAGAGAGAAGCAACTATAATATTTTCCTTGGTCATTGATGAAGTCATCAACATAGAATTAAACGACTATACAATCTATGCATACTTCAAAAACGTGAATACCTGTTTGACAACCGCCAAGTTGTTAGACGGAAAGTTCATCTTTGGAAGCGAATATCCCCCAATCAAGGTCGAGTACGACAGCCAGTACTCGCCTTCTCATAGCTTGAATACCTCGTTCAACTCGTTGATGCTTGGTTCCTCCAATAACATTTCTCCCCCACACTTGAACCACCAGCTCCAAACTCAACAACAACCTTCCAACGGCTCTGCTACTTCTGGTAACTTTGACAATTTCCAAAAGAGACAATCGATTGGAAACCAAAGATCGAGATTTGTATTTAGTGATCCATTTGGAGGTGGTCCTACCTCATCGAACCAACCTGGTGCCAACCCCACTCCAACTTCGGCTACTGCTCCTGGTCCTGGATCGATTGATTTGAGTGACTTCTCTGGCAAATCTCTCCTTTTGATGGAATCCCAGAACGATGCCAGAGAGTACGAAAACTTGGTGAGAGACCCTTGGGCCTCTTCTGGTGCCCCAGCAACACTCAATAATGTTTCTGCTATCACTCCATTGAACTCAGCTCCTCAAACTCCAGGAATCAACCCATCTACCCATGCTCCTTTTGAATGGAATGGAGCTAAGAATCCTGTTAACGCATCTACGAACATCACTTCTGCATCTGTTTCTACTACTGGTAGTAACACGAACAATCCTGCTGGTTCTCAAGCCTCATTGAATGGTACTTCTACTGCCCCTGGCGCAGGCGACCGTAGAAGAACTTCTTCGTCATTCTTCAACAACTCACAATTGCACTCCTTATCCACTCAACAGCCAAATGGTAACATCTTGCAAGGAACACAACCAGTTTCTTCTCCAAGTGTGGTACCTCTGGGACCAACTGCAGCAGGAATACTAAGTGCTCAATCGGCTCAACAGAGCCAACAACAACAGCAGCAGCAACAACAACAACAACAACAGCAACAGCAACAGCAACAACAAAATCAACAGCAACAACAAAACCAACTGTCTCAACAGTCCCAACAAAACCAACAAACGTCAATTTCTAGCCAACAATCGCAACAGCTGACGTCACAGATGCAAGCTGGATTGGCTCCTTTGAACATTCCGCATAACGTTCCGTTGAACTCATCAAAGTCACAACCTTCATCGGCTACTTCTGCACAGCCAATGACGGTTGCACAGAAGCTTGCAACCCAAGTGACACCAGCACAGCAGTCCAGCAACACGCAACAGACAGCTAGTGGTTCTACCAAGTCATCTACAGCAAGTAAGGATGTTCCTGACTTGTCCCTTTTGGCCAGAGTTCCTCCACCAGCTAACCCTGCCGATCAGAACCCTCCATGCAATACCCTTTATGTTGGTAACTTGCCACCAGATGCGACTGAAGCGGAGCTTCGTGCATTGTTTTCTCCGCAGAAGGGATTCCGTCGTTTGTCCTTCCGTACCAAGAATCAATCCACCAGTGGGGGATCAGGCTCGAGCAATACCAATAGTCACAACCATGGACCAATGTGTTTTGTTGAGTTTGAAGATGTGGCACATGCAACCAGAGCGCTTGCTGAGTTGTACGGCAGAGCATTGCCTAGACCAAACGGCAGCAATGGTAAAGGTGGGATTCGGTTATCTTTTTCGAAGAATCCTTTGGGTGTGAGAGGACCTGGCAACCCAAGAAGATCATCGACCAACGCGCTTTCCGGTTCTGGATCAAATAATAACAATGTTGGACAGGGTTCTTTGGGTGGACCCAGTGCAAACGGTGGTGTGGGTAACTATGGATACCTGAATTATCACCAAAAATGATTTCTAATTCATCTTGCTCATTTATTATTATATACTTTTATCATCAGTCATATCTCTTGAGAAGTGTCCCTTTTCTGACACTTTCTTGTTTGCTTTATTCCTTTTTTTTTCTATATTGTTTCTAAATATATGTAATTGTATCTGTTTTAATTAATATTGGTTTTCTGTTGTAATTTAAAACATTTTTATTAATACTTAATTTTAGAAACCGGAAACCGCACCAACCTCGATAGAATACCTTAGAGCCGTATAAAAAGAAAGAGAGAAAGAAAGAAAGAAAGAAGTAAAGGTTGTTATTTTAAAAGATTGATCAAATCTTTTGGATTGGCGTATACCTGAGAAAGCCAGTTTGATTCAAGCAATGCCTTGGGCGAGGGCCGTTCCCGAGGCTCAGGGTTGAGAAGGCTAAGGATTGGTTGACGCGAATCGTAATGCAAGCTTTTGAATAGAGTATAAGCACGGTTATGGGGATTCTTGCACAACTTATCGTTGAGCTCCATGATGAGTTTGTGCATTTTGCTGTCGCGGTTGGGATAATTCTTTTTGTACAGAACATACGAATGATCCGACGAGTTGGCAACGTTCCATGGGGTTTGTAATAATGTAATGTTGAAGTAGACGATTCCAAGTGCCCAGTAGTCCAAAGCTTTAAAGTTGGGAACCACATTGGCAAAGAAATTGTCGTAATCAAGCGTATTGTTTTGGATCTTGGTCTCGTATTCAAACAATTCCGGTGCCTTAAAACTGTTTGTGCCATAAAAGCATTCTACTGGATTGACAAGCATGCTTGTTTTGTAGTTATCGTTGTTGAGGTCCAAGCAGTAGCCGAAATCGCTGATTTTGATCAATCCATCGACGTCAATAAGAAAGTTTTCCGGTTTCAAATCACGATGAACAATATTCTTGGAGTGTAGATACAGAACACCTTTCAAGATTTGTTTAAAGACACTGTCACGTAAACTTGCAGAAGCATCGATCTTGAATTTTCGCATCCGACAAAGGTAATCCAACAAGTCTCCTTTGGCATAAAAGGGCATAACCACGGCCAATTCTGTGTGGGGATCTACTTTGGTGAGTGCAAGAACATTTGCCACATTGCGATGGTTACATGATTTCATGATATTGAATTCCCGCAACGCGATCGCATGGTAGGTATCTTGCGATACTTGGGGCGATTTCTTCAACACTTTGATAACAAAGGTTTTTGTACGGGACTTGTCAGTACCGTGATAAACTATTCCGTTGGCACCTTCATAGATTGGTTTGGAAGATGTTCTTACGAATTCTGGGGTGATTTGATCAAAATTTTCCAGGCTCGGAGCGTGTCCGGTTGCCCCCACAAATGTTATGGGTTGGCCGACGGACGGCGATGACTTAATCATGGTAGCGGCACATTCACAATACAAGGTATAAGGATCCGGAAACAGATATGCTTTCAGTAATTATACAGCACCAAGGCTTTTTCTGGAAAAGAAGTGGAGTGATAAAGAGAGTATAATATTACTAATTTGGTGGGAACTTGTTATAAAAGGTTGGGTAGCTTAGGAGGAAAAAAAGAAAATAATACACAATAGGAGCTAATTTCTTTTTTCGCACTTTAATCTCGGTCTGGGACTGACTTACTCCGGCGCCTGAAGGGGAAATAGGATCAGGTGCCTACTCCGGTAATCCCCAAATCGTCCCATGTATCGAGGATTAAAATTGTATGAATGGAAATCAAACTATTTCACTTGACAGGAACTCCATCTAACCGAGATCATGGCGTGTTCCAAGTCTGGAGTTATGAGTTTCTTCCCCTCCCCCACCTCTATTCTAGAAAAGCATGTGGATGTGAATGTCTGATGTCGATGTCGCACTCTCGAGACAACCAAATCTAGCAGCGAAAAAGAGTCGAAAAAAAAAAATACACCCGTGTCTGTGTCGGTGCCAATATCAGTGCCAATGTAAAAATTTGTATGTACAATTCGCAGCATCGCCAAATGCAGTATAGACTATATCCGCCAAGACACAAGATCAAGATGACTCCAGAATATAAGTACACTAATTTTAAGTTCCTGCATGTAATTAAAGATTTCTTGCTCAAGGGTCCCCCTTCCCCCCAGACACTTTTCTTGCAACCGACCCCATGCTGCCACGATCGATTAAGAACTGTGGAAGCAATCTAATATTGTTCCCTGTTACTACAAGGTGCCTCTAACCCCTATTATCCTCAGTTTCATATTTGACTTATTTATTGAATGGCTTATCTCCAGAAGGCAAAATGCCTTAAAGTTTTTTTTCTAATTAGGATTTTGACATAGTTTTTTGATAAGAAGCATGCTTATTTGGAAAAAAATCAAACCTCAGATAACGATCTGCGGCCCCAAAAATCGCCTTACCATACTAACTACAAGAACAACTAGTGTGTTCCATTGTAATGCTCCAAGGCTCCATAGATCCTTACGGCTTCACCCAGCCGCAATACGAAATAGGGGCCCGGTTCACACAATTTATCTGTCACATTCTTGCGCCTTTCTCCAAAAGTACTGTGGAGTTTGGTAATTAGACGGTAATTTATTAAATTTTAAAAATTAATTCACCTATCTCCACTATCAGTAGAAACATTGGGGTAACTAAAAACCAGTACTATAAAATGATCCGCTATTTTCAATCGTAGTTTTAGTTGATTCTCTTCAGTATTAACAATACTTGTCTCTAAAAATGCCTATTGAAGTTACAAAGAAAACCACCATTGAATATTCTGTTGCTTCAGACCTCGAGTCTCTCAACTATGCCGATAATGGTACTGAGAAGATCGATCACTTCGAGCATGAAAATCGTTTATCCTCGAGTTTGAACTCCAGACATATTTCCATGATCACCTTGGTCGGCGTGTTTGGAACTGGTTTATTTTTGTCTTCGGGTGCTACCTTACACACGACTGGTCCTGTGGGGATGCTTCTTGCTTATCTTGTTGTGGGAGTTGTTGTTGGTACAAATCAAATGTGTGTGACCGAAACGGCTTGTTTAATGCCTGTGACTGCTGGTTATGTCAAGCATTCAGAACATTTTATTGATGATGCTTTTGGTTTTGCAGCTGGATGGGCTGATGTTTACTCAAATATCGTTCCCAACGAACTTTCTGCAGTGGCTGTGGTCATGACATACTGGTCGGATTTGAACTCTGCAGTATGGATCACTGTGTTTGGTGCGGTTGTGATTGCAGTAAACTCATACAATGTTAGATGGTATGGTGAAATTGAATTCTTTTTTGGATGCTTAAAAATATTGTTGGTGGTTGGTTTAATTATCACTAGTTTGTGCATCGACTTGGGAGGTGTTGCTGGACAACACAGGCTTGGGTTCCAATACTGGCGTAATCCAGGACCATTTGCCGAATTGTACAAGACAGGAAGCTTGGGCAAATTTATTGGATTCTGGCAAGCTCTTTCTGGTGTTGTTTATGCTTATGGTGGTGTCCAAGCTATTTGTCTTCTTGCTGGTGAAACTGAATACCCTAGACGTGCTACCTATAGAGCCGCAAAGAGAGTCTTTTATCGTTGTTTTACCATGTACTTGGTTACCGTTTTTTCGTTAACCTTGATTGTTCCTTACAACGATAAGACAATCTCATCACCTACAGGTAACGCTGCTGGATCTCCATTCGTTGTTGCAATGAAGAGAGCTGGTATTAAGGTATTACCTCACTTTATCAATGCTGTGGTCTTGACTTCTGCATTATCGGCTGCAAACTTGAATGTGGTCAAGTCCTCAAGAACTATTTTTGCACTTGCTTCAAAGGGACAAGCTCCCAAAGTATTCTTAAAAGTCAATCGTCACGGACTTCCTTACGTTGCAGTTGCCTTCAGTTGTGCGTTTATTGCCTTGGCTTATATGACATCCAGTTCTGCCTCTTCAACGGTCTTCTCTTGGTTCCAAAAGATCACTTCTTCCAATGTCTTATTCAATTGGATCACCATCGCACTCAATCACATTTATATGACAAGAGCCATGAAAGCTCAAGGTTACACTCGGGACCAGTTGCCATACACATTCCCAGGAACAGTGTATGCAGCATGGTTTTCATTATTTTTCAGTGTTTTGTTTCTCTTAACGGGAGGCTTCACTGCATTTATTCATGGACACTGGGAATTTTCAACATTTTTCACCTCATACTTCATTATTCCATTGGTTATTATTTTATTCTTGTTCTGGAAGATTGTTAAGAGGTCGAAATATCGCCGCCCAGAAGAGGTGGACTTGAAGAGTCTTTTTGATGATGTTGTAAATAACCCTGAACCACCATACGAAAAGTTGACAGGTTGGAAATGGTTGACCTTACTTTGGGCTTGATCTATACTCTTCAACTATTATATAAATCCGTACTTATACTTTATAAACATGAAACACTTTTATTAAACGTACAGTTTTTTCTTGTCACAACGTTAACAAGAAATTTATGGTGTCATTTCTGTCATTGCTGTCATTTTTACTACTGCTACAAGACCTGTAACACTTGCTGCAATGCGGTTTTCCTCACCTCACTCAAGACTCCGTTGAATACCCGATACTTACCTGCAGGGACCATCTAATATTTTTTGTATACAGGAAAATCGGCTTATGTAGACCGATCGCTGGAGGGGTATTAATCCCGCATAGATTGGCTTAGTCTTGAAGGTATAACAAGCCTCTCTGTATGGTATTGCAACTTTCAGACCATACCAGCAGTATTTAGATTAAACCTAGTGCTTCTGACTCAATTTTTAGCGCAGAACACAAAAAGAGTGTTCCTTGGAGTGCGTCGTATATTTTGACTGCTGCGGGATTTAAGGTCAGAAGAAAAGAAATAATGCCGATTTTTTGCAGCCGACGCGGTTTTTTTTTATTCTTTTTTTTTTTGTGCAGTTCAGCCGCAGCTAAGTAGCATTTGGACTGCTAAACTAACATGTCTTACAATCACTGACGACCGGTAAAGAGGACCGGATAAGTCACTTTCTGTCCATTATATAAAGAGGACTAATTTCATGTTATTTTGCCAATTTATTTTTGTTTCTAGCTAGCAGTCAAGTAATAAATGAGTGACGATTCATCTTTCAATTCAGAAACCGCAAGCGGCTTTAATTATCAACCATACAAAAAAGATACCGAAACCCGGAGTGAGAGTGAAGATGAAAAGATTTCCAGAGTTCTTACCCAAAACCCAGGTGTACAGAAGGTTATTTCAAGATTGGAAGAAGGCACCGGTGCCTTAGGTCCCTTGGAACAACCATACGACTTGAAACGTGTGGAGACTCACCCAGACCCTCATTCATTTGCCCACCCTGACGACCCATGGCAGTATCCAATTGATCAAGAAACCAAATTAAGAATTGTGGAGTTTCTTCCTGGTGACAAGAAAAATCCAAAGAACTTCTCTGATGCCTGGAAATGGGTCTACACCGTTATTTTGGGTTTCATCTGTTTTGTGGTTGCTTTGGGTTCCGCCATTGTGACAGGCGATTTAGATA
The DNA here is from genome assembly GCA_030556435.1 of Teunomyces pallodes. Classification (NCBI taxonomy): domain Eukaryota; kingdom Fungi; phylum Ascomycota; class Pichiomycetes; order Serinales; family Debaryomycetaceae; genus Teunomyces; species Teunomyces pallodes. The sequence continues at coordinate 364,468 of JAKTUA010000011.1, forward strand.
GAGCTGCTGAAGATTTGGGGGTCAGTGTTGAAGTGATTATCTTGTCTTCGGTTACCGTTTTTGTTATCGGTTTTGGGGTTGGTCCATGTGTGTTTGCTCCTGTTTCCGAAGAAATTGGAAGAAAGCCAGTATATGTTGTGACGCTAGCTCTTGGACTTGTTTTTATAGTTCCATGTGGTGTGGCCAAGAATATTGGTACCTTGCTTGTTTGTCGTCTTATAGACGGTATTTGTTTCAGTGCTCCCATGTGTTTAATTGGAGGATCGCTTGCTGATATCTGGGAAGCCAACCAGCGTGGGACTGCTATGGCAGTATTCTCTGCAGCTCCGTTCTTGGGTCCAGTTTGTGGTCCTATTTTCGGTGGCCTTCTTTCTGATCATGCTCCAACTTGGAGATGGGTTTACTGGACTTTTCTTATTGTGGCTGGTTTTGGTTATATTATTTTTGTTACTATAGTTCCAGAGACCCACAGCGGTACATTATTGAAGAAAAGAGCCAAGTGGTTGCGGAAAATGACCGGTGACGATACTTACAGAACCTTGTCTGAATTAAAGGTTAGATCATTCTCGGAAATTGCCAAGGGTTCGTTGTTACGTCCCTTTGTCTTGTTATCGGAACTTATTGTTTTCTTGATAACCCTTTACATGTCAGTTGTCTACGGATTGTTGTACATGTTCTTCTTTGCGTTTCCAGTCATCTTCCAAGAAGGTAAGAAATTTTCCCCAACCAAAACCGGTATTATGTTTATTCCTATTGGTGTTGGTGTTATCATTTGTAGCTTGGTGGCACCATTGTTTAACCGTGACTACAACAAAAGAGCTCAAGTGTATCGTGACAGGGGAGAATTGCCTCCAGCAGAGTTGAGATTGATCCCGATGATGATTGGATGTTGGACTATTCCTATTGGATTGTTTGCCTTTGCCTGGTCTTCATTCCCACATATTTCGTGGGCGGGACCTTGTTTCTCTGGTTTTGCCGTGGGTTTTGGCTTTACGTGTCTCTACAACCCAGCAAATAATTACCTTGTCGATTCTTACCAGCATTATGCTGCCAGTGCCTTAGCTGCGAAAACCTTAGTTCGTTCTATCTGGGGAGCAGCAGTTCCTTTATTCACGATTCAAATGTACCACCGTTTGGGCTACGAATGGGCCTCGACTTTGATGGCATTTATCTCGTTGGCTTGTTGTCTTATTCCTTTCTTGTTCTACTTCTACGGCGCTAGAATCAGAGCTTTTTCCAAGTACGCATATTCTCCAGAACAGGAGAAGTCCATTTAATTCTAAATACATATCATTTACTTCTTGACACCGTATCTGGAAACAGTCTTACCGTCTGGGATGGTGAACAACACAGCTGGCTTACCGGCTTCGTAGGCCTGGTCGACTCTGTAGTAACCCTTTCTTTCGAACTGGATGACTTCACCAGCCTTCAACTTGGCGACGTTCAAGTCGGCATAGGCCTTGGTACGGAACTCAGTCTGAGGAGTAAGGAAATCTTCAAAGTTTTCACCGTCTTCCAACTTGTCCTTGGTGATCAAGTGGTCAAAGTCAACCAATTCGACCTCGATCTTGTCCGAGGTGTCGGCCAACCAGGTGATCTTCTTGGAAGTCTTACGGAAGTCACCTTCCAAGTGCAACTTGGCTTCGATACTCTTGACAATGTCGCCCTCCTTTTCGACCTTGGAGATGATCACATTACCCCAGTCCATGAAGGTAATTTCTTCACCTTCGGTCAAGTCAGCATCAATCTGTTCGATCAAGACTTGGTTGGAGTAAACCACGGTCTTCAAGCCGACGTCTGGGTTCTTCTTGTGCTTAGGCTTCTGTTCGGTGGTGGCAGTGGCTGGACCATCAAGCAACTTGACTGGAACAGCGTTGGCAACATCAACGGCGGTGAATCTAGGAGCAACTGGGTCAATGACCTTCTTGTTCAAAGCCCAGATAATCGACCAGTCCAAGTTAATGATGTTTCTGGAAGGACCTTGAGCAATAACAAAGTTTCTCAAACCTTCAACCGTCATACCTCTTCTTCTGACACCTCTGACAGTAGGGAATCTAGGGTCATCCCAGTTAGAGACGTATTGTTTGTCGACAAACCATTGCAACTTTCTCTTGGACAACAAGGTTCTAACAAAGTTGACTCTGGCAAAGTCCCAGATGGCAACGTGACGCAAGCCCAAGGCCTTAAGCACCCATTCGTATTGGGCGTTACGGTCTCTGTACTCGTTGGTTCTCAAGGCATGGGTAACACCTTCAATCGAGTCAACGACTGGAGCACAGAAGTCGTAGGTTGGGTACATCTTCCAGGTAGTTCCGGTTCTGTGGTGAGGAGTGAGGTTACATCTGTACATAACTGGGTCTCTCAAGGTCTTGTTCAAGGCAGTGTAGTCGATCTTGGCTCTCAAACAGTTCTTCAACCCTTCTTCGGTACCGTTCTTCATTTCCTCGAAAACTCTCAAGTTTTCTTCAATTGATCTGTCTCTTCTGGCAGAAGCGTCACCAACCATTCTCTGTTCTCTCATGGTGTCGACGTCGGTGTCGTCACAGTATGCGTTACCGTCCTTGATCAACTTGATGGCCAATTCGTACATCTTGTCAAAGTAGTCCGATGAGAACGAGACCATGTCACCCTTGACACCCAACAAGGCCAAATCTTCAATGATGGAGTCTTGGAACTCGGCCTTTTCTTTGGTAGGGTTGGTGTCGTCGAATCTAATGATCAACTTACCCTTGTAGGCGTGGGCAAAGTATTCGTTCAAGATAGCAGCCTTGGCATGTCCAATGTGCAAGTATCCAGAAGGTTCTGGAGGGAAACGGGTGACAACCTTACCGATTTCGGCGCCTGGCAAGTCGATTTCGAAGTTGGCCTTGTGGGTTTCCTTCTTACCACCGTTGGCAGCGGTTTTGGCAGACTTTCTCAAGTCGTTGACGGCCTTGATCATGGCATCAACAGCACCATCGAATCTCTTGTCTTCGAGCAACAAGCCGTACCATCTTGAGATGTTGGTGTAGACACCGGTCTTAATGGTGGATCCCATCAAAGCATTGGCTCTCAAAACACCCCACACGGCCACATCAGCAACCGAGTAGTTGGAACCAACCACAAATGATCTGAAGTTGAGGTGAGCATCCAACTTTTCCAAGTCGGTGGCTAATTCCTTAAAGTTCTTGACGTACAACTTTTCCAAGGCGAACTTCGTCCATGGTTCCGATTGGGATTGTTCTGGCAACACATGAGGGAACTTGGAGGCAAGGTAGGCCAAGATTTCGTGTTGGTCAACGAGAGTTTGACCTTCTGGAGTCACCAACTTGGCGGCAGCAGCAGCGTTCAGGGCATCGACGGATTTGTCGTCAACGTAATCGATTGGAATGGAAACGGAGTCGTTGGAGGCGTTGACAAAGCCAACAGCAATCAACGCTGGGTAAGCAACAAACTGAGCTTTAGCAGCAATGGTCAAAATCAACGACATGATGAATGAAGATGAAAGTGAAAAGTTGAAGATACTGAGACATTTCAGACAAAAGAAAACTTGTAGATGGGGAGACATTTCAGACAAAAAAAAAAGCGAGAAAAATGTGGAGACATCAGCGACATTTTAGCCATAATTTAAACGACTTATCGACCACATGAGTACAAGCAACGGCCGGGAGGCTTCTGGCGGGCTCCAGCGGCCCACTGCGAAGCGGTCACCGTCGATTCTAGTGACAGACGCACGGTCACACAACGTCAAAGGCGCGCGGGCGCCGTTTGCCGGACACAATTTCCGCAAGCAGCAACAGAACCAGTTCCAACAAAGCCAGCACCAGTCGGCGCTCCAGAAACGGCTTGCATTCCGCAACAAATACACCGACATTTCCGTTGACAAGTTGTTGAGCAACCTGAGCGACATTCCGTCCGGCCAGAGCCGGCTTCCGCTGCTTATTTCCAGCACGAGCCACGCCCGCAGCTCGTCGCCGCTTCCAAGCCCAGCAGCAGCGCCACTAGATTCCCATACGCTCGAGCAACGGCGCAATATTCGCAGTATCCCGAAACTTCTGCAGTCGTTGCCGTCACGGACCTCGAAAACTTCACAGAAATTGGTGCTTATTCCTGAGCAACAGCGTTACAACTCGCCACCGCCACAGCTTCCCAACGGCGAGCTTTCGGCACAGATCCACCGCAGCCGTGCCGAACTTATGCCCAAGGAGGCTCGGGCCCACGAGTTCAGCCGTATGACGGCGTATTTCATCTGTGAACAGTTTGATTTGGGTGCGGTGGCGAAGTTTTTGCGCCAGAACCACGAGGTAAAGCCCCGGCTCTACGAAGGACTGTTATACGTGCCATATACGCTTCCGTTGTTGCCAGGAACCGATGGTTTCCGGGTAAAATCAAACAATTCTGCCAAATCCTTGCCAAACCAACGGTATATGGAAAAGTTGATCAATCGCACCGAACAAACGAATCATCTCTACGAATACTATTCGGGAGTGGAGACTCCAGAAGATGCCAACAATTACCTGATGGATCCGGAGTTCAGTGGTGGCGACAATACGCCGTTTGATCCGCTGGAACCGCAGTTTTTTGCTCCGCCGCTCGACGGTTCCAGTGTCCTGAGCGGCGATTCGCTGGACGACACGCCGAAACTGAGTCCGCAGCAGGACGATCTGGCCCCAAAAACCGAGGTGGCAAAGCACCACGCCGAGATGTTTGTATTTGAGTACGGAATCGTGGTGTTTTGGAACTTTTCCGAGATCCACGAAAAGAACGTGCTTGCCGACTTGGCATTTGGCCTGCTGGAACAAGAACCGTTGCTTATTAACCCCATTGACGAGCAGGATATTGAAACAGAAGAGTTTCACTTTGAATACGACCACCAGATCCAACGGCCACGGATCTTTAACGATATGATTACGCTTCGATCAAGTGACCATTTAATTAAACTCACGATGTCGCATGCGATTGCGCAGCTGACAAAACTCTGCCTATTTGAAAGTCGAATGGTGAACAATTTGCAGCTGATTTCGAGGTTACCCAAGAAGCTTGCACTTACGGGACGTTTGGGGCTCAAGCGGACGCAGTTGCTTAAGAAATCGGGCAAGTTATTTAAACTCCGGGTTGATGTGAATCTTCTTAGTCTGATTTTGGACTCACCCGATTTCTTTTGGCTGTTTGAGCCGGCGCTCCAGCCGTTGTACCTGGCGGTGCGTGAGTATCTTGAGATCGAGCAGCGAGTTCAGGTGCTTAATGACCGGTGCAAGGTGTTTTTGGAGTTCCTGGACATTGTCAGTGATAGCATGAATGAGAAGAACACGAACCGGATTACGTGGATGATTCTTGTGATTATATTTATGTCGTTGACGGTGTCATTGTTTGAGTTTATTTTACAAATCATTTGATAACAAACACGAGCATACACTCGCTTCGCTCGTGTATGTTACAAGCAAGTTATTATCAACATAATCGAGTTATTATCAACACACACAAGTTGAGATCATTTCAGTAGCATTACAAAACGTCCTTTCAAGTTGATCATGAAAAGGAATCAATGAATTTTACGCTTTAACAGCAAAATTGTTTAGCATTTAATAAAAGAATTAATCATGAATTTGAAGATTTAATGATTTTATAAAATTCTAAAGATTTAAAGTAAAGATTTAAATATTTGAATAGAAAGGATTTTTAACAAAATGAATTAAAGAATTTATCAATAGAATTAAAGAAAAACGATTTCATTTTCAAAACATTTTCAATTCATTTAATTTTAATTTTCGTTTCATTTTTTTGATTCAAGAAGATTCAATTGCAGAGAAAAACCAATTAATAAAACGCATTTGCATTTTTGGCATCAATAGAAGAAAACCTCGCGATGCTTCCTTCGAAATATGCTCCCGAGGGACTCACTGCTGAACAACAGCGTCGAACCATCACCAGCGGCGTGGCACCAACATCTCATGATTATACGGTGCGACGAATCGAGTCACGGATCGCAGCGGCAGCGCACAATGAAGCACATAACGATGGTGATATTGAAATGGTCGCGATTGACGATACTCACGAAGCCGATGTCATTTCACAGTTTGTGGCACGAGAACGGACCCATGCCACTAACAACAGCCGGCAATGGACGCCTCCAGCAGCCATTTCTACTTCCAGCAACAACATCCATCGTTTCTTGGTGGTCGACACAAACTTTGTACTTTCACATCTCAACATTCTTGCCGAAATCACGCCGCTAGCGGCCCGCTACGGTCTCCAGCTCATCGTACCACTGACGGTGATGGAGGAGCTCGACGGACTCAAGAAATCACTGCGTCTGCTGCACGAAAATGGAATTTCAGGACAATCGGTGGCCCATTTGGCACGGTGGGCCAACGATTGGATCTACGCCGAACTTGCGGCATCAACGGGTGCCGTGCGAGGCCAGCGTCGCCACGAACGCTTGGACCGTTTGGCAGTCCATGACGATGCCATTCTCGACTGCTGTGTCTACTTCCACACCACATACGCCGCAGTGGTGGTGCTTATGTCTAACGACAAGAACTTCTGTGCTAAAGCATTGTCCAATGATATCTTGACGGTGAGCTACAGAAAAGGGATGACGGGCATGTTGATTGCAGAAATGGTATATAATGAAAAGGGACAGAATGTTGATGTTCTTCCTGAAATTCTTGATCCTGAAGTTCTTGAAGATGCCGAAGAAGAAGAAGAAGATAAAGAAACTGTTTCAACTTCTTCTTCTCCTGTTTCAACTGTGTTCCACGAGGTTCAAACAATCGCGCTTTCTGTCTTCCATAAATGTATGCAATCGGTGTACGGTGAAGACGTCGATCTCGTGCAAAACTACCATCGAGATTCGGTAACAACCCTTTCAGCATGTGGCGATGTGTTGGTGCGTTTCTGGTTTCCGGTTTTCCAGGAATACTTCCGTGGCACTCGGTTTGTGCCGTACAAAGTGGTGGGAACCACAAAGGTGCCAGATCATGTCACGATTGAGCCCGACAAATTAACGGAATTTGTCGATTATTGGGCCACGGTATTGCAGGTGCTTTACCGGGCAGAAATGGATCTGCATCAGAATGCCAGCTTGGCGGTGCTTATCCAGCGCTGGACGGAGCTAGCGGCGGCATCAGCGGCGCCGTTTTCGCGACGGTAATGCTCCAAATCGCGGCCGTCTTTTGGTGGGCGACGATGTTACTGGCTGCAGCAGTGTTTCGGAGACATCAGCGACCGGCAGCGACGGTGGAAGCAGGTCTGGATCCGGTTTAAGCACCGGAACGAGCGTGACGGGCTCTAATTTGACGGGATCGGGTTTGAGTACGGGAATATCACCGAGTTCCTTAAATGGCGACGTGTAGAACTGCAGTTTCTCAGAGGCTGTTGGCGACTCCAGTTTCGCTGTTGGCGACTCCTGCTTTTGTTTGTGGTCCGGAATTTGGGTCTTTGCCGTTCGTTGGAGGGCCGTGGCGAACGGCAGCGGCACGAACGACGCATCAAAGTCATGTTTCCACTTGTGCTCATCAAACGGATCCAAGAACCGAGCGTCGCGGGCGTGGTTGCGTCTATAGTTGGCAATAAGATCGGAGCCGTGACTGGCCCGGAAGTTCTCCTCCAAGAACTTGATGTAGAGGTCTTTGGCGGCGAGAATATGCTGCAACAGCGAGTTCTGGCGGGCCACGTAGTCATGAGTCGTCACCAGCTGGGCATGTAATGCTAGAAAGAACAGCACGGCATCGCCAACAGCAACAGCGGTCATGGAAAACGCCCAGACAAATTCTGGCAACGAAACGGTGTATTCAAAACGAACATCATGTAATGATTGTGGTGGTGACAGCTTCACAGCAGCAACAAGAAGCTGAAGCAAATGGCCAAGACTCGTTCGATCGAGATCTTCAAGCCCAAACAGTTTTGCTTTGGTCACCAACGACTTCTGGTCAATTTCTTCCGTCCATACACGGCTCATGTCGCTGATGTACATCGTGTACGACACGGCGGTGCACGCAAGTCCGAAAATCACCGGCATGTCTCCGATTTCCGTCTGGTTCCATCGTGGAAGCATCGACAGTTGATGATTATGGTAAATTTGGCTTTTTTTATAGAAATCAAAGTTTCTTTCTGAAAAGTCCAAATTCTGTAAAAAGTGTACAATTCTTTTGAAAAGTCTACAATTTTCACTGCTCTGAATCTACATTTTCATCCTTCAATACGTTTCTTTCTTCAACTCTCTTCATATCAATTCTTTGCTTTCTTCTACTATCTTCATCTCATTTCTTTTCTTATTTCACTTTTCTCTTCATTGTTTAATTCCTATTCTATTCGCTTTCATTATTCTCATTATACTTTAATTTCTACAATAGTTTTATTTCATTCTTTTCTAAATTCTTTTCTTCAATTTTTAATTTTTACTATTTATTTTGTTTGATTCTTCTTTTCTCGTGATTCTCTTAAATTCTGTTCTTCAAACCTTCGAATCAAATTGATTCTTGTTTCTTCAATTCTTCTCAACTAACTTTACTAAAGTTTCCTGTTAATTCTTCTACACTTTTCCTTCTTCTCTTCTTTATTCTTTTCTATATAAACAATGCATTAGCGGGCAGCAACATTATACCGCATCTTAATTCCCATGGCCGAGAGTTCCGAGTCCAAATACTTCAATACAAACGGAATGGCCACCGTGGTAGTGTTTTCTCCTCCCACAAACTTCGTTCCCTGGCCATCTTCCCAAATCTCCGAGTCATTGGCATAACCATGTTTTTGTACATGCGTTTCCAACCGCAACGCACAGCGCCGGCACCGCACCGCCGCCATGGTTCCGATACGTGGCACCGTGGTTTGTGTCGTCAAGATCGACCCACAACCACGACACACCGGAGTTTGTGTGTAATCTGAACAGTTGAGCAACCGATCTTGCAAAAGGAACGCAGTTCCGTGTCCAATCAACGCATCACGCTCCATCTCACCCACACGGATACCTCCTGACCGCTTACGGCCCTTGACTGGCTGCATCGTCAACGAATTCACAGGTCCTGTAGATCTCACCTGGAACTTATCGTTGACCATATGACGCAACCGTTGGTAATAAACGCATCCAATGTAAATGTCGGCACGCAACTCTTCACCAGTGGCTCCAGAATACATCGGTTCGTTTCCGTGATAATTGTATCCCGCCTTGGCCAACTGTTCACCAAAGTAATCGGCAGGCGTATCGTCTTCAGAAAACATCCATGGCGTGGCATCCTGAGCAATCCCATGTAATGCTCCTGCCTTCCCAGCAAGACTCTCAACAAACATCCCAATTGTCATCCGTGAAGGGAATGCGTGTGGGTTAATGATGACATCGGGCTGGATCCCGGTTTCTGAGAACGGCATGTCGATCTGGGGCCATTTCCGCGAACAAACACCCTTTTGTCCATGTCTAGATGAGAATTTATCACCAATAATCGGTTGACGAGTCACACGGTACTTGATGGTGAGTTGCTGGGCTTCTTGGTCACCAGAATCATCACCCAATAACTTGACTTCTTCAATATACGCTGGTTCTGATGAATGGTACGTCTTGACCTTGGTTTTACCCAAAGTATCGTCAAAGTAAGCTACAATAGGATCACCTTCTTCGACCTTGACACCAATAAGAGGCAACCCGTCGTCATCCAACTTTTGTTTCCAGCTTTCGGGCCATTCATCTTCGCCAAATCCGAAATGTTGTGTGATTGGATCGCCACGACGTCTCAGTTGTGATAAATCAACCTTCTCAACCTTGTAAACAGTTCCGTAACCAAATCCACGTTCATCTGCCGACTTGTTAATGATCATAGCATCGTCCATATCGTAACCAGTGTATGAAATGACTGCCACCACTGCGTTCATCCCGTTGGGGAAGTTATCCATGCCGTAATCGTCGTACAATTTGGCTTTGACAATCGGGGTTTGGCCCGTCTGCAACCGGTACAACTTGTTATCGGAACGGTGTGCCAATGCCACACCAGGCGTTCCCATTGTCTGCTTACCCATCTGGCACTGGTACATGTTTCTTGGAGACTGGTTGAAGTCGGAAAATGGAGTCAAGTTGGCAAGAATGGAAAGAATGTTGGTGGGCGAAAACTCTACGTGCAGATGTACGTTGTTTTCGATTTCTCCGGGTGTCACTGCCACGTCCATGTAAACCTGCTCAAACGGACCGACAATGTCTTGTTTGGCCAAAGGTAAGTATTTAACAGGTCTCATCATCCGTGAATGGCCACCAAAGATGTACAAGCCCGGATACTGCCCTTTTGACAGCGGAGGAACGTATCCGATTTCCAAGTCAAGTGGTAAACCGTGGCCGCCCTCAACTTTCCAGAATCTCAATGTATCGGCGATAATCCGGCCCTGTTCATGGCTTGCCCATCCAACAATCCGGCCATCTAATTGGATACAACATACAGAAGGACCCGAAGCAAACGCATGTGCTGGCAACGCACCCAACTGAGCGAGGGCTGCTGGAACTTGCGATACGTCCAGGGCTGTGGTGGCAATCTGACACTTGTGAGCCAAGTGATTAAGTAAACCACACGGAGAACCATCGGGAGTATGTACGGGACACAAGAACCCCCACAGCTCCGGTAATAACTTTCTCACGGTGGTGGTCTTCAATTCAGCAAAGAAAGAACCTCTGTGAACCATACGGAAATGAGAAATAAACCGATGGAAGTTGATCTTTTCAGCCACCACCGTGTATCCTGAAACTTGTTGTAAATCAAGTCCGGATTGCGACACCAAATTACCAGTAGATAAAAAGTACTGTAATTTCTGACCAATGTTCTCGTTGATCCGAGAAAATACTCGTGTCATGTACTTGCGATCAGCAAAGTTGACGGCAGTGCCACGGTTCAAGTCCGACTGGACCTGGAGACGAATATTCTGCAAGTATTCATCAATCTTTTCCTTGATAATCATACCGTACAAGAACCCTCCGAGTAACACTTCTTGATGCTGCGTGGCATCGGGGTTGTCAGGAGCACAATCACCAGCCACCAAAGCATACAACTTACGGATCATGAACAACAACATGCGGAACTTGTCGGCATTTTGTGGCAAGTGAACAAGCACAATTCTTCTCAAGACTTCACGGCCAACTTCAACATCCGAAACGTCAGGCGTGGCCCCGAAAACCACCCGGAACTTGTCTCCAAGGTATGCCAACGTTTCTTGTTTCGAGTACAAGTTGTATTGCTTGTAGGTACGCAACAACAATTCCAACCGGTCGGTCAAGAACGAGTTGGACTGTTCAGCACCAACAATGCCGTCAAAGATCTCACGATCGTTGGTTTCAACAAGTGCCTTGAGCACCATCACCACCGGCACCAAATACTCGTTCTTCTTCCATGAGAACCGGAACGTCACGTTCCCATCGTTCAAGTAATGCAACACGTTGGTCTGTGACGTCTGATCAGGACGCACCGACCGGATCTGGATCCCAAACTTGGTGTAGCTGGCACCACGGTTACCAAACGAAGGCCGTACAAGTGCCATTGGATGGTTACGGCGCTGCACAATCAACATACGAATCAACTTCTCGATCCCATTAACAATAAAGTATCCTCCCAACTCGTCTGATTCTTCTTTTTGAGCCACCAATTCGGCAGGCGATAACTTTTCCAAATGACACCGGTTCGACTTCAACATCACGGGAACCTGACCGGCTTCACGGATCTCACTGATTTCTTCGCCATCGTTCACCAGCCATGTCACCTTCAACATCAACCGCGACCGGTAAGTCGACATCCGTTCACGACATTCCAGCGGGAAAGTCTTACGGTTGAGCGAAAGCTTGTCGGTGGCAGGCACTGCAGGCTTGGCAAGTTGCACTGATTCCACTCGGATCGATAACTTGTTGCCCAAACGACCCGATTCTTTCGAGTCAAATATCGTCTTCAGTCCAATATCTTGGACCGCGAGGTTGAGCAACCCGCCGTCAGCGCCGTCAGTCAACGCATTGAACGAGCCCACGTGCGGAGCAACGGCATCCCGCAACAACGGAAACGCACTCTTGTCTTTGGGAGGGTTTTGGAACCGCTCCTCACGCTCGAGAGTTCTAAACTGAGCACCCATAGTGTGGTTTTAATGGGATTTTTTTATTTTTGAAAAAGTCAAGTGAATCTCATCGTGAAAAAAAATGGTGATGAGATCATCACGTGACAAATTAGTAAACCTCTCCAAAAAAAAAAGTACTAAAACTAAACTTCAATTTTAATCAATTGTTTTATGGCAAAGTCACGATTCGAATACGTCAAGCAATTTGAACGTGAGAATTATCTTCTTCCCGACACATACATTGTGATTCGTGTGGATGGTAAAGGATTTCACAAGTTCAGCACGACGTATGAGTTTGAAAAACCCAATGATCGACGTGCACTCGACGTGATGAACCGCGCTGCTTCCGCCATAGTCGAACAGTATTCTGATATCATGCTTGCGTATGGTGATTCGGATGAATATTCGTTTTTGTTACGGAAACAATGTGCTCTCTTTGAACGGCGTGAAATGAAACTTGTTTCCACCTTTGCACTGGCCATCTCAGCATACTACGCTTACTTCTGGACCCAGGAGTTCCCTGATAAACCGCTCCAACCTTCAAGACTTCCCAACTTCGATGCCCGTGCAGTAACATACCCGAACTTCGGAGTGGTCCGTGACTACTTTGCCTGGCGTCAGGTCGATTGCCACATCAACAATCTCTACAACACGACGTTCTGGGCTTTGGTGGATCGCGGCGGTCTCACGCCCCAAGACGCAGAAAACGCCTTGATCGGCACCCTTTCCCACGACAAGAACGAACTCTTGTTCTCCCGCTTCGGAATCAACTACAACAACGAACCCGAAATCTACAAAAAGGGAACCATCATCGTGCGTGATTACGAAAATTATAAGAATCCAACACCGGCCCTGGCACCGGCCCAGCTGGACTTGCTGGCGAGACAGCTCCAGCGCCTTGAAAAGGCCCGCAGAAAAGCAACCATCAACGTTCTCCACCAGGACTTGATCAAAGACGAATTCTGGACCGCAAGACCGTGGCTCTCCCAGTAAAAACTAATGATATAACGTGTATAACTTAAATATTAAAACCAGTGTATAACTATAAGAAAATGCAGATAATTTGGGAAACAAAATGTACAGAGTTGGAAATGCAAGTATTAGATGTGAATCGAGTCACTAAACGAGTGGAATGTCGACGCAGTGGTCGAGCACGAGTTCAAAAGCGAACCCTTGACTTCTGGTGCCGCAGCACCAGATTGCTTGGGCTTCGCTGCCGTCGTTGTGTTGGTGTTGGTGTTGGTGGTGTTGGCAGTGGTGGCAGTGGCAGTGGCTGGCGAGCCGGAAAAGCAATAGTTGGCCAATAAGTCGGTATAGGAAAGTGAATTGAATTTAAGGTTATCGGATGAAGTGAATGTAGACACACTGTGGTCAATTGGAGAGGTGGCCTCGGAGTTCTGGGCATTCTCCTTGTTCTTCTGCTGTTTGATCCGGTACGATTGCGAGTACTTCTTTGGCGCAGCACCACCGCTAATGGCACTACCTCCAAAGATATCGGAAGTCGAGTATGAATATTTCAATCCGGGTCTCGCGGCAGCAGTAGCTGCAGCTACTGCTACAGAAGGCTTGTTGATGATGGAGAACGGTGGTGGCAGTGGTGTGGAGCGAGGCATCTGGCTAGTATCAACCTCCAATTCATCGTTGATGCTGTTGTAACGGGTGTGGAACGATGATTTCTTGGGGGACACAAACCGTTTCGATTCGGACTTCTGGAAGTTGATCAACTTGGTCACCAACTCGTCGTATTGAGGGAACTCGTCGTCCTTCTTGACGACCGGTGCCTTTGACTTGGAGTAGTTGTAGATCTTGATGCTGGAAACCGGTTTCATCACAATGTGGTAGTTGCGGTTATCGTTACTGTCCCAGTATGTTTGGTTGTTGACAATGTACCGTATGCAAAGTTCGATATTGACATCCTGTTCGTTGTATCTTTGTCTGTCGGTGAAGCACGAAGCTAATGGGATTCTGAAGCGAAACTGATCAAGGTTGAGATGTGCGATAGGTTTGTTGTAAGAGATGATGGAGGGAGAAGAGAAGTTGAGGTTGGTTTCCCACTTGTTCAAGGTCAACTTGATCATCAATTCTTTTTCAAATGCAAGGTTCTTGCAATTGATGTATCCAGTGAGATAGTCTTGGTTTGATTCAGTCTGTAAGCTGATGGACTGGAGCGAGACCGTCTTAGCGGGGTTCTGGTACGCGGGTATGTCGTGGAAATGGATCTTGTAAGATCCTGCTGGTCTTGTAACTGCGGGTTTCGTGGAGGTAGAGGAAGAAGCGCCATAGAAGTAGTCCAAGTCTTCGTCAGAAGATGTTTCCGAGTGTAAGTCAAAGTCATCGTTGTTTCCCGACCAGTTCCACTGGAAGGAGTTGCAGGAACGCGACTTGCGGTGGTTTCCGAATTTGAGACGAACGTAATCGTCATCTCTTTCATTTTCTGGCGATTGGATCGGCAGGTTTTCTGTGGTCGACACTGCGCTGGGACTATCGCAACCGTCAAACATTTTAATGTTGGCAAGACGCGAGGCAAACTTGACCGATTTTTGGGGGGTCTTGGCGGCTAGCAGCGGCGACGACATCGATCTTTGGACTAACGAGGATAATTTGAGCGAAGACTTGACCAACTCACCTGATTTCTTACGGATCAAGGCTGGAGGGACTGGCAACAGGTTTTCTTCAGGTGTGGCAGGTGTGGTGGAAGATGTGATGACTAATTTCGAGGATGGCTGGAAATAGTTAGGAAGTTTGATGGTGGTGGACGATGAAGATGCCGTTTTGGCACCCGAAGTCTCTAGTGTTTCGAGCGATTCAGTGCTGAGGGTTATCACAGACATGATCCTAAGGAGAACTCTGAACTCTAGAGGAGATAATGAACCAGTCCTTGAACAAAAGGCTGAAAAAAATTAGAGAAAGAGAGCTGGAATTTGCCAACTCGAAAAAAAAAATAATTAATTGGATGACCAAAAGCGAACCTCGCGTGTTATCTATCAAAACCAAATCAGTCAAGGGGCCCCTTTGGATGGTATTGGTGAGATGGGCTCTATGTAAATATGGAAAGGAAAGTTGTTCCAATGGGGAAACGCTAGGTAGATCCACGGAGTTGAGGTTCTAACAAGGCAGCAGCTAATTGAAAAAAAGGTGAAAACACTTTATTTCTACGGCCCCCTTTTGTTTTATATTACCCACACACACAAAAAAGAAAAGAAGAGAAACGCTAAAAAATAATTGCACCCCAAAAAAAAAAACCATTCCATTTCGTCTTTGTGTTTATTTTTAGGGGAAAGCCTAATTTCGGACTCAACAAAAAGAGAAGGACGTCTATCGCATCGCGGTTGGACTAGGGGCACTTTTAGAGCAAGTTCCAATTTTGATTGCAGCAACTGGATATGTCATGCGATTACATGACCAAATTAGTAATGTCCGCAACCGGGAATATCACATCATCTTACATCTACTACCCCTAACAACAAACCCTTCCATCCAGCACTTCTACCCTTAGTATTTGACTTTCGGTTTTGCCGCCAAGTGTGGATTCTAACTGCTGCGCATTTTTTTTTTTTTGCAGATAACCGGTCTCGCCGCTGATCATGTCATCATAACTACCCATACAATACTAAAACAGAGTTTGGGGACATGGTTGTCCCATTGTTAGCCACACAAATCTTTACTGTAGCCGTATCTGCATGTCAGGTACTCCCCGTTAACTTACCTGTAATGTGGTGTGGTGTATCCTTGTAACATGTTCCATAAGGTGTCAATTATTTGGATATTTTTCGTTTCTTCCCTGAAGGAATTTGTCCTAATTAACGAACGGAACGGAGTTCACGACACGCCGACAGGCTGAGGCAAAAAAAAATGCGTATCTCCTTAATCTGACAAGCGTGATTCTCTAATCCCACAGTACAAATTAACGGGGATTATGGTCTTTCATTAGGGATCCGTGCTGGCCAAGCACATAAAATAAAGCAAGAAGTAGGAAAAGCTCATAAATTAACAAACCTTGTCTTTGATACACAGTTTGCATTAGCCACCCGATTAGAGTGTGAATGTGGTGGTGTTGGGACATTTATTTTAAATGTTATCTCTTGGAATCCTATTTTGCCTTATTTTTTTTTCATGATGCGACCACTCTGATGTTTTTTTTTTTCGTCGTCTGCATGGTTCATAACGTTAAGATCGAGCTGGATTTGTTCCAGGCGGTTGCTAATACGAGAAAGAGCTACTTTGAATGAATCGTACAATCTCCAGAAAATGTAACCAAGGATCCAACTGAGGCCACATAAATTGCGCACAATGACATAATATAAATTGTGGATAATATTTATCCCTTTTTAGCTTAATTTCCTTATCTATTCCCAAACTTCTCTTTCCGTACTTTATTCCTTCTCTTCTCTCATTACTCTTTATTGTAATTGCCGAGTCCGAGTCACCATATCGGACTTTGCAAATGAACAAAAAAAATTTTTTTTCATTTATTTTTTGGTTCAACCTAATAATTAGTAAAAAAAAATTGGTGCCCGCGTTTTTCCCACTTTCGGACTTGCTCATATGTACCCCTCCCTTTCCCCACCAAGAAACCCTGTAAATACGAAACATCGATTCTCTTTTTTTTTTCTTAACCTTTAATGATAAGAGCCGCATAATACCCCATGGTCAATAGCTGGGGTGCATGCTGGCTTATTTAGACTCTACGCTTAATAAGTACACACTTCAACCCCCAACACATGATGATAGACTTCCCCTCATTTCCTGTGATCTTCTACAGTAGCTAAATGTTCCCCCTTCGTTGACGGTTTTCATTGTTTTCTCGACGCACCTCTCACACTATTTCAGGTCTCAGCTCCTGCTGGAGTTGGCCGCGCTTTTGTGTCGCCGATTAGATTATAGGTTTTTGTTGTCTTTATTTTTGTTTTTTCGTAGTCTGCGAAGACCCAAACGATCGATTACGTAACGTAATTGTTAATTAAAATATGTATAACGAATTATCTATTGCATTTAGTTCTTTGCAGCATCTTCCTTCAAAGTAACAATTCTGTTTAAAATCAACTCATCGGCAGTGCTGTCAGTGTCAACACAGAAGTAACCAACTCTCAAGGCTTGGAATCTGACAGTTTCTGGACCGGTCTTTTCCTTGATGTTGAACTCGCTTCCTGGAATCTCTATGTTCAATGGCGACTTGGCCTGGATTTCATTAAACGAAGATTCAATTACAGAACCAGTAATCACCTCTTCCGACTCAGAGTTAAGATCGGCAAGGAAACCGTCTGGATGAGCCGATGGATTTTCGCTCTTGAACAATTGGTTGTAGACTCTAACTTGCTTGATCTTGATGGCATCAGCTTTAGGAACCCATTGGATAAATGTCTTAGGCTTCTTGTGTTCGCCACTGTTCTCGTAGTTAACATGAACCTTGGTGATGGCACCGCTGGCATCCTTTTCAACAGACTTGAAGCTGACATTAAATGGCACTCTCATCAAACCAACTGGCTGGCCAGGAGCCAATCTAAAGTACTCAGAGTTGGCTTCGGTTTCTCTCACATCACTTCTATCAATGTAGACAGATTTACCGAGCTTGATAGTACGGTTTCCAAAACCTTCACCACCCTTTCCTGGCTTGTATGGAATCTCAATGTTCTCTTCGTAATCTTCAGGAACATTGTCAATGACAACCTCAACCGGATCCAAAACCATCATCAATCTAGGAGTAGTCTGGTCCAAGTAGTTACGCACAGCAGACTCAAATCTAATAACCTGGATGTTGGTAACAGAAGTAGTGACACCCAATGTATTGATGAAAGATAAAATGGCACCTGGTGGAACACCACGACGCTTAATAGCTTCCAAGGTGTACAATCTTGGATCGTTCCAGCCACGAACATGACCTTCATTGACCAACTTGGCAATCTTTCTCTTGGACATAATGGTACCTTCAATGTTCAATCTACCATACTCACGTTGGGCTGGACGGTATACGTGTAACATGTCACACAACCATTCGTAAGATTCACGAGATAAACGGAATTCGGTGGTACACAAGGAATGAGTGATGTTTTCAAAGGAATCAACCAAACAATGAGTGAAATCGTAAGTTGGATAGATCTTCCACTTGTCACCAGTTCTGTGGTGAGGAGCATTCAACACTCTGTAGGCAACCAAGTCCCACATTTGTGGCGATGGAGATGTCAAGTCCTGTTTCATTCTCAAGGTGGCTTCACCGATCTTGTAGTGACCATCCTTCATCTTTCTGAACTTTTCCAAGTTTTCTTCAATAGGAGCTTCACGTTCAGCACATCCCTTTCTTTCACCTCCCATAGTACCGTCGGCCTTCAAACCACGATTGGCCTTGACTTGTTCTGGAGTACAGTGACAGACATAAGCTTTACCAGCCTTGATCAATTGTTCGGCCAAGTCGTACAACTTGTCAAAGTGGTCGGAGGAATAGGTAACCTTCCATGGTTCAAAGCCCAACCATTCAATCATGGCCTTAATCGAGTTGAAGTAAACCTCTTCTTCGGCCTCAGGATTAGTGTCATCGAATCTCAAGTAGCACTTACCACCGTGGTACTTGGCGTAACCAAAGTTGACCATAATGGCTTTGGAGTGTCCGATATGCAAGAAACCGTTTGGTTCTGGAGGGAAACGAGTATACACATTGCCTTGGATGAACTTTCTGTGTTCTTCAAGGAGCTCTGGATACATTTGTGGTTCTTCACCCGGCTTGTGCAAGTCACCAAGGAATCCTTCGGAGAACATGGATCTTTCAGTAACTGGGGCAGCAGCAGCCTTACCCGCGTTGGCAGCAGGAGCCTTTTTCTTCTTTTCCTTCTTCACAACGTCACGTTCGTCCTTGGGACCCAAGAGAGCCAAGAACAACTCGTCAATGATCGGCTTGAACAAGTTAGGAGCAGCCCATTTCAAGGCAGGCAATTTCTTGACTTCACCCAACACCTTAGGGACCATAGTATAACGGTTTGTTTCAATTTCAGCCTGGTTTTCGGTGATGTACTTGTTAATTTCTGCCTTGACATCTTCAGGAGTCAAATCGATACCAACACCAGAAGCGGTTTCCAATTTCTTGATACTGAAGTCACCAGTGCTCTTGAGGTACTTAACCCCTTCACTGATTTGCAAATTGGTTTTGAATCTACCATCAAGAATAGCTTGCGTGATGGCTTCTCTGTGGGGAATTTCAGCTCCCTTGCTTTCAGTAGCGAGCTGGTGCAAGAGGGATAACTTCTTTTCTTCGAATGAGTCACTGGAGGTTTCCTTGGTTAAGATTTCGTATAACGATAAGGAAACTTTCTTGTTCTTAAGAATTTCCTTCGACTTGTTATCGTTAATTCCAACTTTGCTAAACAAAGCTGTCAATTCATCTTCTGAAATAGACATGTCGTTTCTTCTTAAATCGTATTCACTATGTTTTAGACACAAAACTTTTTTTGCTGATGGTCTGCTTCTACTGATTATATGAAGGTCTTTTTAGTCATTTCTTATATACAGTCAAAAAAGTCTGTGAATCATGGTAAATGCACCACCATATACTTACCTTGTATCCCCCAGTAGAAGTGCACAATCAAGCCGAGGGAACACCATTAGCGAGAAATTCTTTGGTGAACTGAAGCTTTCTTTCTTGAAATAGAACTTTTATTTTTGTAGTTAGGGCGATTCGATTTCCTGCAACCGTGACCAGTGTCCCAAGTAGTCAATGGTTGCAAATTCAAAACTTGAAAGAAAACACTTAAATAAAGAGCTGTAGTAACATAAAGTCCAATCAAAACTTCAACAAAATTGAATTGAATTGAATTTCATTGAAAATCAAATGTGTTGACAACATGTGAAGTCTTGTTGTGCTTGTTCGTCAAAGATGGCGTGGTTAACCTCAATCCATTCCTCTGCGCAGGATTCTGTTGATAATCTGGATTTCATTTTTTTACAGCCACTTTATATTTACTGTCACCACCATGTCGGAAAAGATTATTCATTCACTAAGAATTCTTGCTAAGGAACAAAATTCCAAAGACTTTAAAATACTAAAGAGCTTGCTTCTCGGTACATACGTTGACATCCTGTATTTGAGCAAATCAATACACTACTACTGCCAATGTATCTACTCCGATAAGCCGTGGAAGACCGACTATGTTCTTGTTTTCTTGGTAGTGAATGAATATTTGCAGTCCATTACCTTCAAGTTTTGGTCACATTTTATGGTATGTAACTTCATGTTGTCTTGAATGGCGCCGGAACTAATTTTTAGCAATTGTGTCCCATCTACTATGATCAAGAATGTGTTTCCCACTTATTGGCAAAATCCTTTTCCAATTTACCAACCGCCTTTATTTGTACCCATATACTTATTAACATGTGTTCTGATTCGGCAATTGCTGATTCAATTGCATCTTTGCTAGTTAACTCAAGTACTCTCCTTGAGCTGTTCAATAAATTGCAAGAAACAAAGTCAGATTTTTCAAATCTTTTGTTTATACTTCAATTATTCAATAGACTACAAAACAATTTGTCCCTTATACAATTATACATGGGCACTAATGAAATTCCTGGTGAGTTGGAATATCTAGTTAGCTTGGGAAAATTCCAAAATCTTGTTCAGCTAACCTCCATAAAGAGTGATAATTTAGAAAAGCTCGCAAACAACGACTTTTGCAACCAACAATTATCCTTTTTACACTTCATTGAAAATCAGGTATTAATATTATGGGTCACTTGTGATGATAAGTTATCTCCGAGATTTATTCAAACTAGTGATATTACCCCCATTCTGCTTGAAAATGGGAAATTCGGCTTCAATATCAAATACAATTCAAAACTTTCTGGTAGGTACATACTTGATGATTTGACAATCATCGTCTCCTTACTTGAACAAAACAAACTGAATATCTTATTGTCACAACTACAAAACATGATACAAGCACAAGTTACGGTATCAGTTTTGTCTCATGCAATTAAAATGTTTACTTGTTTTAATGAAGTGGAGCAGGATTTAGATATGATGGCCAATGACGAACTCCCAGAAGATTCATTTAATGAGGATAGTATCAACAATACTCTATTTGTGCCAGACACTCCAGAGAAAAAGATTAGTGACCTGCCAGAATATTTTACTCCTAAACAAGACTCACTGGCTGCAATTTACAGCTTTTTGTCGCAGGCAACCAAAGTTAACAAGAAAAGACTAGAGTATTCTCAAAAGAAACAAAATTGGGATCTACCTACCTCTGAAACGTCATCAGTTGTTCCAGTTCATCAGGATGTGGTTTCTAGGAATGTTCCGTCTAAACCTAATAATATATTCGATGTATCCCTCGCCTCCGATTTTCTTCTGTCTGATGAGCCTAGTTCGCCTGTGCCAGCAAGGAAAAGAAGAAGAGCGCAGAATGAAGCGTTAGTCCTGGATCCGGTGAAGAAGTTGTCATATAATGAGTCAGATATTGTTTGTAATACTAGCAGTCCGCCAGGAACCGTGCATCAACAGAAGAGAGCAACTTTTCTGATAAGTGAAGAAATTGATAGTGACTCAATTCTAGCAAACTCAACCAGAATCGATAATTCTCTTAAAAATTTAAGAAGATCTTGGAACGATGTAACAGAGGCTACCTCTGTTGATAACGACTGGAGTCATCTAATTTTTGGCAGTATGCATGAGTTATCTTCCAGATTAATTGAGAAAGTTAGAGGTCTTGAACAGGAAATCCTCAACAAAAAGAAGGATCTTATGGATGAATTGGAGGAGGAATTTGAACAAATTGAAGCCAGACATAGAAAGAGTATGGCCAAGTTAAAGGAATATTTTAAAAGGGAAAGTAGTAAATTATTCCATTGATCTAATATAATCTATATGCCTTGTCCAATTTCAAAAACTTGAAAACATCTCTTGCAAAGGAAGCAGGATTGTCGAGATATAAGTGATGACCAGCGTTGGCTGTCATGCTGAAGCTAGCCAACTTTTGTTTGTATTTTTGTTCAGATATTTGATTAATCTCTTGTGTCATACGTTCACCGGCCTTTTGATTCATCCAGTCTTTGTCTCCATACATCCAAAGAGTAGGTAACTTCATCTCAGCAAACTTCTCTGGACATCTGTCAAGTAATGGGTATCTTGCAACTGCAGGGAATGCCAATATTTTAGTCAATACGTATTCCCCGGAACCTTTGCCATTGAAGATACGATAGACATAATCATGCATGTTTTGGAACTGTTTGGGGTCTTCAAGATATTTGTGAGCAAATCTGTGTGTGGACCATTGTGAGATAAACTTAGATCTAAGTGGACCTATGTTTCTGATAATGCTAAATGGAGACATCTGTCTTTCCCACATACTGTACATGAGACGACCTGTTCTACGTTTCATGAGTTCTTCTTTCCTGCTGCTGTATTGCAATTCATCCTCAGTGAGGCCTTCTGTGACTGGTTTCCCGGTTTTCTTTTCAATTTCCTGACTTGTGATAGAGAATTGGTTTCTTTCAACACCAACTGGACTTATAAGTACCAATTTATCTACCATGTTATTCTTGTTGTATTTGAGGGTGTATGCACAGCTCAAATAACCTCCTAAGGAGTGACCCATGAGCACAAATCTTTCAATTCCACGTTCCTTTCTCCATTCCTCAAGAGCGTCTATAAACCAGTCTTCACTCTGGTAAATGTCTTCCTTGGTTTCGTACTTAAACAGAGGGAACTTTGGTCTTGATGAGAGACCAAATCCAAGCCAATCAAGAGCATGGATTTTGATACCTGGGACTGAGGATAATGAGTCAAAGTTGTCAATAAACAAGCCTAATGAGGCAGCATATCCGTGGAGTAACACGATATCCAATGGACCGTCGTATTTTGCGACTGCTTCGTTTGGCTTTTCAGTATTTTCAATGTAAAACTCGTGAATGTATTTACCATTAGGAAGGGTTGTATTTATTAACTTGGCAACACGCTTTCCGTCAGATTCTGGGAAAAATGGTAAACTGGAAAGAAGGTCCCGTTCTGCTGCGGCATCGGAGATGCCTCCAATCCAAGAATGTCTAAACCAGTCCTTGAAGGAATCCATGTAGGAATAATGTGGACGGAATCTTCCATCCTCAAATTCGTTTGTCTTTGATGTAGTAGTGGTATGTACCGATGCGTTTGATTCAGACACTGTAGTCATAATGTGATAATGTTGAATTTCTGATAGTGGGTTAGTGGGAAACAGCCCAAACGGCTCTGTTATATATCTTTAAGGAAGTTACCACGTTATCTCCGATGGAGCTAGCCGATCACGTGCAATGCACGGAACACGGATCCATTGGGCGCGGACGGATGTTACGAACGGAAATAAATCAGCCGGACGTGCTTATCATAGCATTCTAGTAGCCTCATGTATTGCTTTTTTTCTATAGGAGTCATTTTTTTGCAATAATATCTTAACCATATGGGAAGGGTAAACGCTGTCATTTGTGACAGGAGCCGAATATGATGACACTTTCGGAAAAAGTATCGAGAATCCTTTTACCGAACTCCTTGAATTCAATTTTCTTTTCTTTTAATTCTTCACGTTCTAAAATCTCTCCCTATTTACCCTAAGCGTTGTCTACATGGTTTCTTAACAAACCTGACTATGTTAAAGAAAGTGTGGTTTGAGATGCACACGACTTTATTGGTGATTTCTTACATGCACCACACCGTGGACAAAGTTATGGGTTTTTGCAGGTTACACTTTTTAGCGCTGTTTTTTTTTACGGGTTTTTACCACCACTAAAAAAATTTTCAGTTTGGTCTTGAGTAATATACAAAACCAATTTTTTTCAGTTTTCTTTCTTCTTTTTTTCTTTTCATCTTCATATACTAAATACAAAATGGTATGTACAAATCAAATTATATTATACCGGAAGAAGAACCGTACTTGTGGATGGGAAAAAACTTCGATCTCTAGAGTTATAAAGCTCTATAGCCTGTCCAACTCCCTGGATCATTTATTGGTTGTGAATTCATTAGAGTCTAAGTGAAAAATGTTACTAACAAATTTAGGACTCTAAAACTCCAGTTACTTTAGCTAAGGTTATCAAGGTTTTGGGTAGAACCGGTTCCAGAGGTGGTGTCACCCAAGTCAGAGTTGAATTCTTGGAAGACTCTTCCAGAACCATTGTCAGAAACGTCAAGGGCCCAGTCAGAGAAAACGACATCTTGTGCTTGATGGAATCTGAACGTGAAGCCAGAAGATTGCGTTAAGTTATTACTTCCCTATTCACTACATTACTTCATTAATATGATTTCAAAAGGTTTGGTTTTTTACATTCATTCATGAGAGTGGCATTACACTTGAGAGATTGAATTGTGGCGGCTTAATACGGTTGGTCTTTCCTATTGTCTTTATGTTAATTTTGTCATACAACATCAAAGTATCCATCGTTTTAATACAAAAGAAGGACTAGAATCCAGTTTACCATAATGTAGTATATATCTTGCGTAGATTTTGTGCAATTTTTCAAGTCCCAGGTCACATGATTTTGTTCTTGCCCTAACCCTAACCTAATTTGGAAAATTATGTACAGGATATTGTCTTATCGATTGTTACACCCAGCAAACAAAGTAGTCAGACCAATAACCCATTAATCCTCACGTTAATAACTACATAAATGTATTATGTGTATAATATCCCAATGGTCTTAGTCATGATCGATTATATTCATTTTTATTATTTTTTGAAACTTTGTAGAATTTGTTAAATTGTTGCAAAAACTTACAATTATCTTTCTCCGTTAAATTGTCTGATGATCCATTTATTAAATGTCAATGGATAACTCAACTATCAGCATTATTTGTAGTTTATTGCTCTAGCTGTTTATGATCTCAGTCCAGAAAATACTATCTTATTGAGATATATTCATAGTCATTGAGCGTCGGGCCAATTTAGTGGCAACGACATTGTGCGACATTGTCATGAACAATTCCAAGAATCACAATAATAATTGTTAGAGGAAACTAGTTTGACTATTGATCAATCATGTCGGATTTAGATGATGATTTGTTAGCATTGGCCGGAGGAGCTGAGTCAGAATCCGAAAGCGAACTTACACAACCCAAGCGTAAGCGTGGTTTAAGAGAAGATGATGAAGATGATGTTTTAACCCACAAGTCCAGAAAAACAGCATCCGACTTGGAATTCGATGAAGATGAAGATGAAGATGCCGAGGACGATGATGACGAAGAGGAAGAGGATGATGAGTTAGTGATTCCATATCCTCTTGAAGGTAAATACAAAGATGAGAAGGATCGTGAACAGTTACAGTCGATGGATGAAATCCAGAGAGAACAAATTCTCTTTGATAGAATGCAAGAGATGGAAAGATTCAACGAAAAGAAGTACTTGCAACAGAGAATGAAGGACCAAAAGAAGTTGTCTGCAAAGCCTACCAGATCATCTAATCGTAGCAAAGGAACACAAGCCAAGTCATCCAGAGAAGACAAATTGAGTGAATTAAGAAAACAGAGAGAGCAAAAATCCAAGAAACAAAGGAGAAGTTACGAAGATTATGAGGATGTCGAGGACGAAGATGAAGAAGAGGAAGAAGAGGAAGATGACGGTATTGACGACGAAGATGACTATGATGATGGAGTTGTTTCTTGGGGTGGTTCAAGTAAATCAAAGCCTAGAAGATCAAGTGAGCGTGCCCTGCTTGCTGATATTAATAAGGTTAAGGTTGGAAGATCGTTTTTGAGCAAGTACTGTTTCTACAGCGACTTTACTGATGTCGTAGTAGACTCTTTTGGACGTGTTAACTTGGGTGTCGATAAAAGAACCAAGAGACCATTGTACAGAATGGTGAAGATTATCGATGTGAAGTCGAGACCAGAACGTGCTTACAGTTTACAGAGTTTCAAGTGTGACTTGTATATTTTGGTCAGCCAGAACAGAAAGCAAACCAAGGAATTTCCGATTTCTGTGTTCTCTGACTCCTATATCGAACAAGAGGACTTTGATCGTTACTTGGCCGAGTTGGACAAGACAGGTGAAAGCATTGATTATGCGGATGATGTTACTTACAAGTTTGAAACCATTCAACTGTTTGTCAACAAGGGGGTAAGTGACAAGGAAGTGAATGATATGGTTGCCAGAAAGCAAAAAATGGCTGCCGGTTCCAAGAACAATGCTCAAATTACTGGGTACGATGCTGTGTTTAAGAAGGCTCGATTGATGGACGAATTGAAAGTTGCAAGACAACAACCAGACAACCAGGAAAAGATCAATAGCATTATTGACAAGTTGAGAAAGTTGGATGCCGCTGTCCTGAACCAGAACCAAAAGACCAACTTGCAGTCGATGAACACCATGTCCAAGGTGAATGAGAGAAACAGAAAGTTGAATTCTACCAATATCAGAAAGGCCGAATTGGCTAGTAAAAACGCTGCTGTTGTTGCTGACGGAGGCGATCCGTTCTCGAGATTGAAGACGGTGACGAGAATGTTTTACCAAGATATGATCAACCAGGAAAACGAAAAGGCGTTGAATGACGTCCAGAAAAATTACCAGAGCATGTTGGAAGAAAAGTCCAAACAAGAAGAAAAGATTGCCAAGTCCAGTTACAGAGTCTTGGGAGAAATGGACAAGTTGATACTGAGTATCGACTTTGATTTTGAGATCGAAGTGTAAAGTTATAACATAATATAATATATTACCATATAAATCTAATGTATGTACAAGTATCCCATATAAAACCGCGTAAAAGAACCCTCTTACTAATATCCTCTTCCCCCAAAAATAATTTGTTATAATTAAAAATTGTATGCAAATGACCTTGCATTCCTTATATGTCCAATTCTTTCAACATTTGCAATCTCAATTCTCGTCTTTCCTTTTCCTTGTCAAGGGAAGTGTATTGAAATTCAGGTTCTTCGTCATTGTATGAATACATGTAGTCGTTGTAGTTGTAAACACCATTGTAGGCGACTATGGATTCTTCTTCGTCATCTTCACCCATAGATTCCGATTCATATTCGTAGGAGTCAATACTCTTCAACTCATCGTAGTATTCTGTGTAGTCCTCGTTGGCGTTTCTGACGTTTTCATATTCTTGCATCAACATGCGGTGGTAGTCGTCAGTCTCGGTCGAGATAGACATGTTATCGGAGTCGACAGTCAAACTGTTCGTAAGGGAAGGCATGGTGGCGGAATCAGTTGTGATGGTCTTCGAAATCGAAGAAGTGGATGCTGACATAAGGCTTGGGGCTGGTGCAGGGTTCATCACTTGCTTGAACTGAACGGAAGCCTTACATGTATCATTAGATCTCATTCTCTTCACAAATGAAAACATTTTGCACAATCTAGGGACCCTTTGTTTTTGTTGCAGTTTTTGGTTCACTTCACACGGCAAGTCGAAGGAGATGGTTTGGTCCGACTCGTTGTAGTAGTAGTATTGGTCCAAGGTGTTGTCGTATTGAATCTTGAATTCTGATCTGCTCATTATTGAGTGTTGAATGTAGATAATTAAAAAATACGAATGAAGAAAACTGTCTTCGCCACTATTTTTATACTTTAGTTGCAAAACGGAGCAAGATTTCGGGATTTTACCTTAATTCCGTCGATTAATAATAGAATTAGTGAGCATCGGCGCGTTTCTCGTAAGCGCGTTAACAATATCCGGAGATAAAACGGCCGCGCTTACTTAATCGCAGATAAAATCTCCGCGAAGAAAAAAAACCGGAGATTTTAGTGTTGCCTCTTTTTTCCGTCCCGTCCGCGGGTTATTTCCACGTTTCCTTCTCTGACTTACCTGATAATTGCCAAATTAGGATCGGATGTATCTGGTTCATATCCTTGTCAAGTACCCGTAAGTATACCGCCGGTAGCTGGCTTAGACTATTAGACCTTATTTTCTACTTTTTTGTTTAATGAACCCCTTTTTGAGATAAGGTCTATTATAACAATGCGGGGGGACCCATTCTGATATGCGCTCTGATATGCTGGTCAAGCTCGTATCGGTTGGCGATTGTTACCTTAATTCGATGGCAAAACCAAAGTTGGTCAGCATTACTCAGCTATGCAGGAGATAACCAAAACCCCAGTAATAATTAATAATCTTCTTTTTTTCTTTTTATTTCTTTTTCTTGGTGCTATAATTTAAGCGATCCGGATATAAAAAAAACGTGAAGCACGAAGCTCTCCGTCTGTTGGTTTTTTGTTCCATTTCATTGAGGCAATAATTTTACACGTTAGACGTTTTGCATGTTAGTGGTATCTCCACGGAGAATACGCGCCACCTCGCAGGCCAACAATTCAAACTAGGAGTCCAACACTTTAGTTCTATACTTAACCCACAATGCCTTCTGCTGAATTTACTGAAAAAGTACGTGCCAATTAATAATATTGCTACTGTGTGAGCAAATACTAACCTGCTAGGCCAACACTGTTCAAAACTTAACCAAGCGTCCTACTGATGACGAATTGTTGAAGTTGTACGGTTTGTACAAGCAAGCCACCGTTGGTGACAACACCACTGCCAAGCCAGGTATGTTTGACTTGAAGGGAAAGTACAAGTGGCAAGCCTGGAAGGACTTGGAAGGTACCACCCAAGAAGAAGCCGAAACCAAGTACATTGCTTTGGCTGACGAGTTGATCGGAAAGTACCAATAGGCTACACTGGCGATATAAATATATATTAAATTAACAGATTATATTTTATGTTTGCTCAAACTACTCTATCTTTCTCTTTAGCAACTTCTTGACTCGTTGGAAGTGATCAACCAACATGACGCCAGGAATCAAGAAGTACGGAAAGTAGATCAATTCTAACTTCACAATTTCCCGCAACAATAACCCATGTGATCCACCATCTACCCAGACATATACCATGCATACCAATGTCGTCAATGCAGCATTGAATCCATAGACAATCATCCAGAGATAATAATCAAAACTGGTTTGTTTCCAGATCTCAATTGCACAGTATACAAATAACGGAAGTTGAAAGAACAATTCAATGGCACCAAACACCTTCAACCACAAGGGCAATGTCACTAAAAGAAAATCTTTATTAGCCCCAAGATGGAATGCCAAAATCGCTTTGGAGACCAGAAACTGATATTCACCAGGAACAATTAAGTTAGAATCCACAAGTACCGTAATTGGTACGTGTATAATCATATAAGCAAGATAAAAACGATCAATTCCTTTCAACATCTTTTGTATATGTTTTGATATTTTGTTCGGTACTTCGGGGAGGATGTATTAAGATGACTTTGGTCGTTTAAGATAATGTATTCATGTTTGCTAGATTAGTTCTACACGTGATTGTGCACGTGACTTAAATAAACATCACTCCACAATCTCTTTTGTTTGGCTTTATGGAAGTATATGTTCTACGAATTGTAAAAAGTGAAGAACACGTGAACAAATTCCTTATCTACATTTTTGGTTATCCTGAAGGGATTAGATGTGATGATGTGACATTCTTATATCTTTACCAGTATTGCAAATTTACAAAGTGCACAGGTACTCTTAGATATAACAAAAGCTGCTTGGTTTGTAAGTTGTAGAGACTCAAAGATGTCTTAAGATGAGGATCCTAGTGAGGCAAAAAAAAAGATGAAATTTATTTCCAGCAGCATGTTCAGAGTGCATATCAGACCTCATATTCTAACCAGACTAAGACCAGTTTCCAACTTTTCACAGATATATATTCGGACCTACAAGAAAATGAGTATACCAAAGGATACAAGTGCTCCTTTATCTGTTAAGGATATCATTAACTCCACTCTCAAGCCACAAAAACCAATTGTATGGGTTGATTGTGAGATGACTGGGCTTGATATCAACAACGATCATATTATTGAGATTTGTTGTATTATTACTGACGGTGACTTAAACATAGTTGACCAAGAAGGATATGAATCTACAGTATTTCAGCCAAAATCTGTATTGGACAGCATGAATGAATGGTGTGTTCAACAACACAACGCTTCTGGTCTAGTCGCAAAGGTTCTTGCCAACGAACAGCAAACATTGGAGAAGGTTCAACAAGAATTACTCAACTACATAATCAAGTACGTTCCCCAACAAAGATCAGCGTTGTTGGCTGGTAACTCTGTGCATATGGATAAATTCTTCATGATGAAAGAATTCCCAAAAGTGATTGAACATCTCCACTACAGGTTGATCGACGTTTCAACAATTATGGAATTTGGCTACAGACACAACCCAGATCTTATGAGATGTTTCCCCAAAAAACAATCCAATCATACTGCAAAGTCGGATATTTTGGAAAGCATTAACCAATTGAAATGGTACAGGGAGAACTACTTGAAAAACAAAATCGAAACAAAGAATACGGTTTTGGATTACAAAGCTCGCCAATTCACCGACCTTAAAAAGAGTACTGAAGATCCAGAAACTCCAGAAGACAAGAAAAAGGACCAAGCGGAAGAACTCAAAAAAGTAACCAAATATATTCAAGATTTTTACAATGAATTACCGAAAGACGGAAACACTATCGAAGAATTCATGCCTACAACTAGGGATGTATTGAAAGAATTGACTTCATATCAACAGGAGCTGCATAAAAAAAGAAAGGCGTAATGGCATTTTATTTACCTTCATTATCAGATTCAATAGCTTCATCATAGTTAATAAACTTGCTGATACATTTCTGAACCAGCTGCTCATCCACTGGTTTCTCAATAATGTAATCAAAAACTTGAGATTCTTGTGCCTCCTCTGCAAACCCAGTAACAGCAATGACAGGAGTCTTTGAATTAATTCCGGTGGTGTATTTGATCAATTTCACAGCATCAATAGCTTCGATTTTTGATAGCCTCAATGCTGTCAAAATCAAATCAAACTTAACTTGACTCGTTGCCCTTCTGATCAATTCATCTCCGTCTGACACTGCGACAACGATACAGCCTTGCTTTTCCAAAATTTTTGACACGCTGTGTCTGACAATCGGAATCGATTCACAATAGAGCACATCTAACTCTGCCAATCGCGTAGAATTTCTCACCTCGTCCAGAATATTAACTCTTCTCGCACTTTCTCTCCGCCTGCGGACTCTAGACAATGCAGAGGACTTATTATCCTCAGTGTCAGAACTCGAGGGCGAAAAGTCCCTCAACACCAGCTTGCTTAGAGAGTGCACTGAAGAACGATGTCTTTCACTAGGATATACCCCACTATCGGGAGTCGAAGCAACTGGAGACAGCTTCCCATCGTTCAAGATTTCATCACCACTAGAATAACTAACAGCAGAACCCACACGCTCATGCCTGAACGATTGGGGAGACGAGGCCACATCATACCCTTTATGAGGAGAGGACGATCTTTGTGTACCCATTGGTGCCGGAGATACTGGACGTTTAAATGGACTGCCTGGACCAGGAGTTACCCCAGTCAATGAGAATCCTCTTGATCTAGATTTTGGAGTGGAATCAGAAGATGAAGATGAAAAACTGTTTCTATGCTCCAAGTGTTCATTTTTCAAACGATTTATAACATCCTTGTTTTGTTTCTCCAACACTGACAAGTTACGGAAGTGGAATGAACCAAATTCGTTTGTATCTGCAAGTCTACTTCCTCTCCTCTCTCGCTTGGAAGGATTAGAACCACTACTGCCTGTGGAACCAGGAGTCGTTTGACCGGGCACAAGCAATGATGATGAACTACTATGGCCAATCATCGTTGGGTAGCCCAAAACAGCGGTATTCATACTGCCAGAGCTCGAATCACTATTCTTTTTCTCCTCGTCGGAATCCTCTTTCGGAAATTGTACTGAATCAGCACCTCTTGAATCAAAATAATCAGTCGATTCTGGATCATCAACTGTAGGGACAAATGATGGTTCTTCAGTGAATAAGGTATCCCAATTGATAGAATTAAAATAGCTGTGCTGCTTGATTTCTTCGGCACCGTTGAATCCCAATCTCTGCTCCGGATTTAAATTAAGCAACTTCTTTATTAAGTCCTTCGCCTCAGGGCTACAGAATTCCCTATCTTCTTCTTCTGAGAGCTGAGGCCAATCAATGGATCCCCTCAAAATATTGTTAAACACTTTTTCAGGGGTTTCAGCATGGAAAGGAGGATAGCCGTACAAGAATTCAAATAAAATGCAACCAATGGACCACCAATCTGATGATTCACTCTGGCCAACACCTTCAATCGTTTCCGGCGCCAAATAATCTGGTGTGCCGACAAAATGTTTGAAGTTTCCGTTCTGGGTTTGAGGATCAAATAAGGCATAGTTGATGGCACTCAGAGCTGACGATTGAACATCATCCTCTAGAATTGCAAACGAGGTTTCAGATGAAGTTCTAGGAAGAATTGGGTTTATCATAGGCGATTCCAATCCACTGGAATTGGAACTAGATCTTCCTTTCAAGAGGGAACTAGTTCGTTGTGACAATGGTGGCCTATCTTGGATAAAAGACTCAAGGTAACTAAGAGTTGGAGATTGTGGTCCTGCAGATGTAGTTGAACTGTTAGAGGGTTTGGTAGTATCGACAGTTGGTGACAACGAAAATGGAGTAACCGAACTAGTTCTCTTGTGGAAGTATTCCATTAGAGGCGAATCACAAGCACCAGGCCCCAGACTTGTGATATTAGCAAGTGGACTTTGGTTGGGCGGAGGCTGTGACAACGAATTTCTGAAAAGTTCTATCCCCTGTTCAGATGAACTACTTTTTCTATGCGATCTTGCTTGTCTACCAACAACACCAATTCGTGACAACCCAAAGTCTGTTAATTTCAAATGACCATTACTGTCAATCAAGATATTATCAGGTTTCAAATCACGATGGATAATGCCTCTCTTGTGTAAGTCATCTACCCCAACTATGATTTCCGCGACATACTGCTTTGCCCACTTATCTCCTAAAGTTCCAAGCATCTTAACCAATGCTGCACAATCACCACCATGTAAGTATTCCATAACAAGGTAAAGATAGTCTTTGGTTTGGAAACTGCTGTATAGTTGAGCAACATATGGAGAGTCTGATTGTTTCATAAGCACTGCACGTTCTGATTTTACATTCAATACCTGGTTCTTTGCAATCATATCCCTCTTTTTAAGGCACTTGATTGCAACGTAGTCTCCCGTCAATTTACGCTTAGCCAAGAAAACAGAACCAAATGCACCTTTACTGATTGGCTTTACCACATCATAGTCTCTTATCCCACCTCCACTTGGCTTGCTTGCTGGTGTAGTCGAAACTAATAGGGGGGATAAAGGAGGTTTTCCAAAACTGTTCTTCGATGCTTGTTGAAAGTAATTCCCAGAAGACGAACTCCCAATATTCAATGAACTATTCAA
The DNA here is from genome assembly GCA_030556435.1 of Teunomyces pallodes. Lineage (NCBI taxonomy): Eukaryota > Fungi > Ascomycota > Pichiomycetes > Serinales > Debaryomycetaceae > Teunomyces > Teunomyces pallodes. Next base: position 397,795 of record JAKTUA010000011.1, read on the forward strand.
ATCACCAGAGTTCACCCTCTTTTCACTTCCCAAAAGTGCATCGTTCAGAGCATCAACATTTCCAATCAAGGGAGACAGGTTTGGAGTGGAATCAACTCTGGTAATGGAATTTCTTTGAAACGAAGACAAACTCTGTCTTTCAGCATAAGGCACGGGCGACAAATGTCTTCTTGGTGAAGAGAATGAGGAATTGTTTGACAATAAGGCAGTTGCAACTAAATCTTTATCTGATGACTTTTTTGAAAGGTTGAGTTCTTGAAGAGCTTCCGCAAAATCCCGAGAATTGTTGGCTGTAATTTGACCATTGCCAATAGAAAGTGGTGAATGGGAGCTCCCCATGCTGGCCCTACTGCCAGAGATTTCTGTAGACCTCCCTCTTAACAAAATATCTTTTGGTGTAATCGATTTGAATTCCTCGTATGGTTCTTGAAATAGTTTTGAAGGACTTCTTGTTCGTGATGGTTGAGGAGATTTGAGTTCGTTACTATCCGTCGTTGATTTAACCAATAAAGGATCTGAAAGGGTTGACTCGTCCAATGTCATTGATGTGTTGTTGCTCATGGGTTCTAATACATTGTTGTTCTGGGGAATGCTTGACTGGAATTCGTTGGGTATGGTCTGCTCCTTTATTTTGTGAACCGTATCCAGTACGGTTGCTAGCACCAAATCATCAACTTCCTTTTTAATCTTGTTGGAGTATTGTAATGTTGATATAAGCCTGGATAAGGTGGTAATTTTCTCATTAACCAACTCCTGTGTATCCTCAATTATGGTCTTGATAGCCGGATCTAAGGTTTCCAAGAACTTCCAGTTAATGACATTGCTGATCGCCTTTTCTGTATTCGGAGAAAATTGTAACTCGCCATTCTCAGTAGTCTCTGTTGGGTTTATCTGCAATGCCTCATCACATAAATCAATAAGTTTCTGCAATATCCCAAAAGGGAACTTTCTGTATTGAATTGCCGGGTTGTTTAATTGAAAATTTTTGTGTAGAACTTGGTTTGCCAACCTAGGAGAGGCTTCACTTGCAACTGTGGGTAGCGGAATTCCCTTGTAGTCTAGAATTAAATTTAAACTACCAGGATCATCTAGAAGAATGCCACTTGGAGTCAAAGACTGCGGTGATTGTGGTTGTGATTGACTTTGTTGATATAATAAACTTTCAAGTATTTGATGAATAAGCGTTCGTTGATCATTTATTGCATCATGGCAGCCTTGCAAATCCTGGTTTAATCGGTGCTCAACGATACAAAGCTCTGAATGACGTTCGATAAACCAAGCAGGAATTCTGCTCTCGCAGATTCGACACAATACTGTCTGTGGTTGTGGGACTGCCTCCTCTCTTATTATTCCCAATTCTTTCAATTTGACAAGATATCCCTCAAAGATTTCTGAGCCAAAGCCCAACAAGTTTATCAAGTGTTCGGGAATGGTCAAGTCTAGATCAAGATATACAAACGGTTTGATAGTCCACATGGAATGGGTAGGTAAATGGGTCTTTGCATCGTGAATCAAGATTCCTTGAGCTTCCAATTCTATTACATCTCCGTTGTTGGATAACTTGGAACTGACGGTGCTTTCTGTATCGGATCCGTTTTCTTCGTATTGAACATAATCATCTGTCGGTAAAGGTGTAGTACTTGTTAAGAGGTTTGCACTTGAAGGAACATTCTTTAGATCTTCAGCTGAAGGATGTGGAGTATCTCCTCCTATTCCAGCATTGCCTGAAAAAGAAGTTCTGTTGTTTGTTGCGGTGATAAACTTAACTTTATAGCAGCAGTCATCTTTGACCATTTCTTCGATTGCATTGACAAATACCTTAAAATCTTCCGGCTCATTGCCAATAATGATGTTCGCTATTGGTTTGTGGACGATTTTCCTGATGTTTGTTCCTACTATTGATTCCCAATTCTTGGAGAGAAATCGGACATTTCCGTCAAGATCCAATTCCATGACAGCTGTTGGATTATCAGACGAAGCTAGTCTTAGATCGATCTGTTCCTCAAACGAGTTAATTTCCAAGACTGGGTTTCGATTCGTTGGCCGTATTTCATTGTTTAGTGTAGGATTTTGTTGTATCTCACGGGGTGATACCGACCTTTCGTACTCCCGTAGTTTGGGTATAGGTAACGTTAGATCAAATAATGGTTGATGGAACAACGAAGTATCGCCAGACGAAGCTGTCATATTGGAATGATCATATTCTGAGTCTGACATAGGATATAAGAAGACGCTGGCTGTAAAACTCTTGATAAAATCTATAGGCTCAAACCAAAAAAAAAAAATAAAACTAAAGTTAGACGGTGTGGAGTGGTAAAATGGACCTGATTATAGAAAACGCTATCTAGCGTTCTACTTAGTATTTATTCAAGTCGTCTTGGACTATAAAAACCTTTTCTCGTATAAAACTAATCCAACAATAAATGAGATTTGACAGTGTATGTTACCTTTGGAAGAATTTGGTCTGACAATTTCCTATTCTGCTGCTTTGAACCAATACAAAATAAAAATGAGGAGTATTGTCAACACGAAATATCCATACCGCAGTAGATAAGATACAAGGAGTCACTCACACATCTCGACGGAAACTACATTAATAATATATCAAGCATTGTCAGTACACAACTAATAAATAGTAAATGTACCTGGTAATATCTATTTGGGTGGGTAAAAAAAACCATCTGCTCATTATGATAATAGTTGGATAGATCATAACTTTTTAAACAAATGTTGTAATTATATAACTGTTGAAGAATTAAACCGTGAAGGTGCTAATTTTTTTTTAATTAAAAAAAAATTAAGGAGACAAGTCTCCGATTGTGAAGTTTATTGTTCCTGAACTTCAGGAACAATGAATAAAACTCAAGAGTTGGATCTTGAGGGGGGTCGTTAATCATATCATCTATGTCGTAAGGTCGTTAAAAGTTGGATTTTAATCGAATCCTGTGAAAGTAAAAAAAATGGATTAGCCTCTTTTTTACTTAGTTGGTGTATTCAAACACCGGTTTTGGGTCCAAGATAGATCTCTTCTTGATCGATTCCAAGAGGAAAGTGTTCTTTTGCTCATTTTGTTGTACAATAAGGTTCTTTAAACACTTGTTTTCCATTTCTAAGGTCTTCATCTTCTTTTCCAAAGATTGAAGCTTTTCTTGTAATTCCTTAGATTTTTTTTCCATTTCTTGTTCCTTCAACTTCTTCTTGATTCTAAATCTTGCGGAAGCAGCGGTATTTCTCTTACGCTTGTCTTCGGCCGCAACAGAAGTGGTAGTCGCCTGAGCTCCTGGCTTCTTGAACAAACCTTCTTCTGGCGAACTGTGCTGAACAGGAGACTGCCCATAGGACAAGGGCAAGTTTAAAAAGTCCAAAGAGATATCCTTTTCTTGCTTGATTGGCTTCTGTGATAAAGCATCCAAGTCAAAGAAATCAGATTGGCTAAACAAATCCAAATCACTGTGTGGAGTGTCCATTTTTGGCGATACAGTGTCGAAGTCAAGATTAAGATCTTGAAGATAGTCGGTTGGTTGGAAATTCATTTCGGAAATATGAAGAATGAACAAATGGTATACAAGAAACTTGTTTGCAGATATTAGTTAAAGTTGGTAACAGCCGCTATTAAGTAAGGTGATTTTGCTTTCTTATATAAAGTGAGTCAGTGCAAAAAAAAATTTTTTCCTCGTTCCTTTTCCTATTACGGGAGTCTATTATTATGAGAGTCAAAAAAAAAAGCGGCCAAGCATTCGCTCTAGAAGTGTCGGGCACTATTTGCATACAGGAACTATCGGCCTTTACGATTTACAGGAAACAATAAAATATGTGCTAACCAGTTAAATTGACAGCTTGAATCTCTTTAACACACCGATATCTGCGGACCCATAGGGTAGATCTGCTTTCCCCGCTGCGTTATTTTAATGAAAGCCTTGTTGGGCTAGATATTACTAATCGCTAGTCTCGGACATGGGCAGTTGGTGTTATTTGCTCTATTGCTGTTGTTTTGGCATGTACCTCCGAGATCCTGTATGGTACGGAGTCACATTAATAATCCGGAATACATGCAGGACCGCTTTTAACTATCGCTACATTTTACTGGTCAATTTGGAGCGGCGATCTCGTAGCACAAAAGCGAACTCTCGCCCCCCATGCGAACAAAAAGAAATTAGCGCGGTTCCTTTGGGGGAATGGGAGGCACGTTAGTTTAGACACAGGATTAGCGCTCGTAGGGGTATTGTATGTATTGTTGACGTAACAACATCATGGCGTATGGTTGTCAACGTTTCCATATTAAGCTTTCGGGATGTGCAGTGCCTGTCTCATTTCTTTTTTACTTTATCGATCCGATGACCGGGTCGGGATCTTTGTAGTTTGCACATACAAGTATTGTTCCCATGTAGGAAGTTAAATGCGCGTAATGAAAAATCTGGGACCACGATTAGGTAGCGACAAGTACCGCTATCTCTACTTTCAAAATCAAGCATTAGTTTGTCTTCTCTTGTCTTCTTTTTTTTGGTGCATAGATGAATTCGTATACAAATAATTTAGATTCTATTTACAGTTTGTCGTGTCTCTTGATGTATTGATACTTTTCGCTCAGCTTCTTGTGCTGCAACTTTTCCAATTTGCCAGCAGTGTCTCTTGCCTTGTTGGTGGCTTCATCACTAGCCTTTTTCAATTGGCCTCTGAACGCATCGATAATAGATTCAGACTGAGCACCTGGCGCAGGAGTAACCATTTCTGGCATGTTGAACACCTTTCTAAACGATTTGTTCTTCAACAAACTAGTCTGGGCCAAGGAGAATAAGGAATTGACTGTAAAGTATAATACAACTGCTGCTGCAAAGTTCTTGGTAATCAAAATGGATGCAAATGGCAAGGCCAAGAAGAGTTTTCTCATCTGACCACCCATTGCCTGTTGTCCAGTTTCACCACCTAACTTGATAACAGTAAAGATCAAACCAGCAGAGAGGAAATGCAACCCCAAGTATGGATCGACCTGCGTCAAATCTTGAAACCAAGCGTAACCTTCAGTAGTAAAACCTTCAACTGGATAGTTGGCCATCTTTCTCAAGGCCTGGAAGAAACCGTATGCTAATGGCAATTGGACCATTGGACCCAATTGCTTGAAGTTGTTGATCTGGTTGTCCTTCATGATCTTTTTTCTCGTTCTAACAGCCATGTACTGTTCTTGTGGAGTCTTGGATTCCCTCAAATCCTTCATGACTTGATCCAACTCCGGCTTAACTTTAGACATCCGTGCAGCATTAGATGATGCAGCCACATAAAATGGAAACAAAATCACTCTGGTAGCGATAGTTACCGCAATAATGGTTCCCCACCATGGTAAGCCAGTGTATACATAAGTATATTCCATCAACGATTCAACTAAGGAGGTTGGACCCCATCCCTGAGCCAAACCAATAGAGTCCAAGTACCCAATTTCGTTGGAGTGCAACGTGGTAGCTGGAAGGTTTTCAGATACAACGTCTTTAAAGTTAACTAATGAATCGGTAATCTCAGAAACCGTTTCCTTAGCAGCTTCCGAGCTGGAGGAGTTGAATCTCATAGAGCCAGCGTTGAATACAGATGCCATCTTCATAGGTTGGTGACGTGAATTCAACAACGATTTATTCATTCTAAGCGAATTGTTCACTCTGATTTGACCCATCGCTCTTTGGCTCACTGCGCCCCTGAAGGACAGCGAAATTCCGATTCTGAGCATCCTTAATTATCTGATTTCACAAAGATATTCAGCTGACTGTTCAGAACGTAATAAGTAATAAGTACAACTGATACTGTTGCTTAGGATGATGGAACTTATGGACTTTTTGGTCCAAGTTCGTTTTCCTCTTTCCAAGTTAACGAATTTTTCAGATTATATGCAGCACCGATTCAGTAGAAGTGGACTTATATCTCTGTACATATTACAACATTCAGACCCACCCCTCCAGAATACTTAATAGTGGCATTCCTATTACCACCAAAGGATAGACCAACATGTTTGGTGTCCGACACTTTCTAATTCGGTCACGGTGTTTGGGGGTTTCAAAACATTTGATCCGAAAAATCGGGTCTGTTTCATCAATCAACTCTCGAATACTGTTCCAACAAGAGAATGCACAATTACAGAAACTACTTTCTTCGAGTAATGGTAATTACTTGGACGTTTACCGATATGTAGTGGATCAGAGCGAAAGTTCGGTTTGTTTTGATAATGACTTATTGCAAGTACTAGTCTACAACCTTTTGTCTTCTGATAACTTACAAGCTACTGCTACCCTCCTCCATTTACTATTTAGCAAGGGCTTTATTCTTTCCAATGAGTTGTGGTCCATTTACATAACAAAAGTGTGTCAGAATTCCAACCATTTGGGGTCTGTCTTGATTTACCATCACCTTATCGACAATATTCATGCCTACAATGAAAATGAGGTGTCAACATACAACCCAGACAATTCCCATATTCCATTCCTACTCACTCCAGACCTTTTAGAGCAACTTGGTATAATTTTTCAGCAGCAGGGAGATCCAGCAAGAACACGGGGAGTTCTACGGTACTTTAAACGGTTTTATTCATACATCAGCCACAAATCAACGTATAAATCCTTGTCGATTTCAGTGGTGGAAGCATATGCTTGCAATGATGACATGTCTAATGCACTTTCCAGATTCAAATATTTGGCACATTTATTCAGAGGCCACTTCAATACTCGTAATTGGCTCAAGCAGCAGCAGATGCAAAAAACTGCTGTATTCACCAACTTTCAATGGAGAAAGAAATGCATCAAGTTAAGTACTGAGTCTGAAAGATCAATTCCTCCAGATTTGAAATCGTCGTCTGATTTGCAGCAGGAAGAAATTGCTCAATCCTTTGGCTTAACCCTTTTTCATCCAATGCTGGAAAGAAACGTGTATACCTCGCCGTTGTCTCCGCATTTACCATTACTTAATGGCTCAATTTCAACAGTTGATTTGCCTTCTTTCCAGAAATTGGTAACATCCAACGTTGACATCTTGATGAAGTCCAAAGAACACAAGGTGCTCAATCTTTTACCATCCATTATTGCCACGCATCACACGCTTCATATCTTCTTTATACGAAGTCTCTGTGAGTTAGGATATTTGAAAGAAGCATTGACACTCTTGAAAAGGTTACCGAAGGTGTTTGATCACATAAGTATACATACACTTATTAAGGATGAAAACTTTTTGAATATCTTCCACTATTGCTACCAGAAAGAACATATTCAGATCATGCATGATTCTTTATTATTCTACAACGACATTCATTTCAAGTCTAAGATTCCCTTGTCTCCAAGGCTTTATGGTAAGTATTTAACTAAGTTTCTTTCCATTCCTACGGTTTCTATTGACAACGTCAAGCCGCACATTGAAACCTTTATTTCCTTCCGCAGCTCCCCAACTACTTGTATATATTTAGACAAAGAGTCTTATGAATCATTTTTGACTATATTCAAAGAGGTTCCTGAATTAGCATCCAAATATTGTGAAGTGGTTAAGTCCATGAACTAAATGTATATTTTTGCCTAATGTAATACCAATAATCAATACAAATAGAATACGATTATTCTCGTGGATCATTCATCTTGTGAATGCGAACATTGCTTCCGGTAAGGTCCCCTACCACTGCGATATCTTGAGGAGTTATAAAAATGTTTTGTGACTTGGGATACTTTCTCAATTCGCTTAAAAGTAACTTGATAGAAATCGATCTATTCACAGAGTCCATGTAGACGTCAAATTCATCTAATCCTCTGATACGAGAATCCATAACTTTCCAGATCGATAGTAACAATGCAATTTGGGCAAAACTCTTCTCGCCACCTGACAATGAATCAACAGTTCTCTTGGCATCATCGTTCCTTGTTTTTGTCAATAATGTCAAAGTCTTCTTCGTATAATCGAATTGTAAACTTCCTTTGAAACCACGCAATTCTAATGCATTTTCAAAAGTTCTGCAGGCATGATTAACATTGGAGATAATGGTAGTATGCAAAACACCAAAACGATCATTCAACTGGGAGTCAAGTAATTTGAAAGTCTGATCCAACTGTTGAACTGTTTGTCCCGATCTATCGCGTTTCTCTTTGGCTTCGGTAAGCTCTATTTGGACTTCCTCCCAACTCTTTCCGATTTGGTTTTCAGCTGCCCTAATCTGTTTTTCAATTTCCGAGTATTCTGACCCAATTGACTCCGCTGTATCGGTCTCTGCAATTATTACTTCATTTCTAACACATTTCTTTTCTGCTACTTCCAAAATAGGAGCCAATTTCTCGGTTCCTTCGGCAATTTTTGCAGTTGCCTGCTCCATCAATGTGTCTCTCTTGGATAATTCAAACTCGTAGTGTTTCTTGTTGTCCTGGTTTGTTTCAAAGTCAGTATCTAGCGTGACCAATTCAGTATGCAAGTGCTCTTTACTTGTATTCCATTCGTTGACCTTGATTCTTGCTTGCTTAGTTCTTTGCTTGAATTGTTCATATTCGCTTCGCTTTTCATCGATATCAAGAGTCAAGGATGTAATAATGCCTTCGCTTGTTTTAATCTGAGTTTCGTATTCAGAGATCTGCTCCTGTAACGTTTCAATCTTTGACAAATCACCATCCTCCTCAAGTGTATTCTCCGTTTTCCGTATCTGTCGGTCCAATTTCTTTAGCTGATCATCGACAATAACAATTTGTTCCTTACAGTTTTCAAGTGGTTTTCTTTGATTTATCTTCTCGTTTCTCAATTCTCTCTCCAAATGATGAATATTACTATTCTCCTCCTCGATTTGAGCATTAATACTTTGAATTGCTTGTTCACTGGGATTTGATTCTGATGAAAACTTATAGATATCACTGGAATAATAAACTGGATCAATTCTAAAAGTTCCGTTAGTTAAACTGGACCTTTGACCAGAGCGATTACTCAATAACGAGAATACACTCATAACATTTGGGACTTGGACAAGTTTGTTGGCTTTATTTCTATCGTCTGTTATAACTTGTTTCTCGATGTTATTGACATCAATGAGTGTGAATAGAACATTCTCGTCAGAGACATTGAGCATGTCTAAAAAGGTTGTAAGTTGCTGTGGCTTTCCTCCCGTAAAACTGAACTTTTCAAAGCTACGAACAATGATATTTTTGTATACTCGATCTCTTTTGAGGATACCATCTAATATTCTTCTATCGTGTTCGTCAGAAACAAGAAAAGAGTCCAAAGTTTTTCCTAGCACAACATTGAGAAGAGGTTTCCATTTGTCATACTCCGGTTTAACTTCGATATATGAGCCAATTGGCCCTATTGGAGGTTTATGCCAACTTTTTACAGATTTTATGCTGGAAATAACGCTCTGCATGTTTCGTCCCCACGCAGCATATTTATCTTTCTGTGACTTTTGAAGTACGTCTTTTCGAGATTCGTACCCTCGTCTAGATTCTTTAGCAAACTCGATCTCCTTGGTTAATTGTAACACTTTTGGATTCTCGCTTGCATTTTCCAAGTTCACGAGCTTGGTCTTGAGTGTCTTTTTCTCCTCTAAAAAGGATTTCTGATTCTCCTTCAATTCATTCAAGTTTTTCAAAAGCAATTCTTTGGATCCGCCATTTTTCTCTTCGAGGCGTCGTTGTTCTTCTTTAATTATCTTTTGATTGTTTCTAATCTTGTTCTTAGTTTCATCAATTTCGTCACTGTGGTATTTAATTTCGTCATTAACTTGTTTTAAAGTGTTCGTTGCCTTCTCCCTCGAAACCTTTGCTTGCTCGTACTCATACATGGCTTCAGATAAGTTTGATTGTATTTCCTCATCTTTCTTTCGAAGTTCTTCTCGCTCGGGAGCAGAATTTTGAAGTAACAATTCGTACTCCTCAATTTTTTGAGTTATTTGGGATTTCTCCTTCTCAAATTGATCAATCCTATCTTTATAGCTTTGAATTTTCTTCTCTATATTTTGAACATTGAACCAATACACTTTGCCCTCTATCATTTTTGCCTTCTTTCTTAAGTAATCCGATTGCTTGTATCTATTGTACATCAATCCAATTTCCTTATATTTCTTTGAGAATATTTCATGTTCTCTTCTTGTTTGCTTAAGTTTCGATTGAACTTCAATGATATTATCGGTTGTTTTCTTGTAGTTGAACAATATCTCGTCAATAGATGCACCGGACATGAAATATTCATATTTCGATGCGTCGGATGAAGTAGTCAAAAATTCTCTTGCCTTGTCCTGGGATAAAAAGGCGAGTGGATTGTCTATTGTAATGCTGAACTTTCTTAATATGTCTGTGAGTGTTGACTTCTTTGTTGAGATGATTTTCCCTGAAGCTGACTTGATAGAGTATGAGTTAGTACCATTTCGTTGAAGTTTTCTCTCGACGATGATCTTTTCACCATAATCCTCGGGCAGGTACGCGTCGATGCCTTTGTTCGACAAAACAATAGTAACTCTAGCAGTGGATTTGCCATCTTTGATAAGCTGCTTGATAGAACTGCCTCTATTAGTGTCCGTAGCTTTTGCTCCTAAACCAACAGAAATACCTGTTAATATTGCACTTTTTCCTGATCCGTTTCTACCAATAATAAAATTTACTTGGGGGCCCAAAGAAAGTTCAAATGAATCATGGCACATGAAGTTCTGGAGCGAAATTCTTTCAATAACACCTGCAGATGCCGGTAGTTCGTCTTCATCATCCTCGTCGTCATCTTCTTCGTCCTCGTCGTCATCTTCGTCGTCATTGTCTTCGTCATCCTGTTCTGATCCAGACTCTGACGCATCCAAGGTTTGAGAAACCATCTTTCGACGTTTCATCTGTAATCTCTGGGTCATAAAAGAATCAACTGACACTTCACCCTGTTTATTAGTAAATGAACTCTGTATATCCTGCCTTGTACACAAGTACATCACACTTTGATTGAACGCGTCTTGTACAGTTGTGAAAGAAAGCTGTCTTCAGAAACATACCAATGGATTAAAGGTATCACTGAATATCTCATCTTCAGCAGGTCGTTTATGTACTTCTGCTGACATTAGTTGTGATATCCTTTGGTGTTTAATGCCTTAAGATTTTATTGAGGTCTTGGTTTGTGTATTGATGTAGATCAAATATCTGAGGTCGTGCATTTTGTAATCTCTTCTCGAATGCAGCGCGAAGCGCATCCGGACTTTCATCCCCTTCTACCGGAATGCGTTTGCACATGATTACCAACTTCTATCGATATCACTGCATTTCCAAACGTACTTTGGTATACTGTGGTTGAGAACAAATTAAATTAGTAGCAAGTCTCTAAATCTAGCTAGGGCTTAGCTATTACTAAAGGTCTAGTTAGGAAGGGGAATCTGTTCCTAAAATGGTTAGTTCGCAATCTATTTGTAGAGAGGATCAAATTGGCAATGCGTTAACCCGGAAATAGATAACGACTTGTTGATTAAACAATAAATTTTGTTGAAAAGTAACAAATTTCTCAAAAGAGAAATCTGTCGTCCGAATTCATCGGTCGAGTCTCTGGAATGTCTTATCAAAGGCTAATGAGAATGCGGGTCAAAAATAATAAGACAAAATAAATTAAAAAAAAAGTAGCCCTCCTTTATCGTGAGGTTCGCTTGTTATTCCTCTTCCCCTAACAGTTTGAAATTTGCACATGCCCTTATGTAACCCTATTTCAATTGTTGGCTGTCTCTAGCTTTTCTGTGTGATTTCACTTTGTAATTGAGACGGCCTCCTTAGTTTCGGCGGCAAATTGATTGGCCGTGTAAATAATAGGCACACTAAAAAATTAGACCGTTTGAGCCTTCTACACTGGCAAGAGTCAAAAAATTTGGATTGTAATTTAAGTAAAATTTATCGCTATCAAAATTATTTTTTAGGGGCAAATTGCCGTTTCAATATGTCATTGGCCATCTTATTTGTAGCCCAATACTTCAAGAATCGGAACGGAAGATGAGATGAATTGCTCGTATATTTAATGAGGTGAATTTCCCCCAAAAGTTCATTTTTGAAAAGGTTAGCAATCTACAATGCAATTCTCCTTATTATCGGCTTTGTCCCTTGCAACTGCTACTTTGGCCTCGGTTATTCCAAAAAACATTACCTCTGGTAATGACAACATTCAAACGGCATACGGTAAGCCATTTGCAGTTTACCAGCCAAAGGCTTTCGTGGTTTCCATGTTTGAATTGGAAAGAGACCCTTGGTTGAAGGCATTGGACTTTGTTCACAACATTACAATTCCAGGCTTGTCCCCATTGTACCCAACCATTCACTGTACTACTAACCTTACCATCTGTCAAATTACTACCGGTGAAGGTGAAATTAACGCTGCTTCCACCATCTCCGCTTTGACTTTGAACCCATTGTTTGACCTCTCCAAGACCTACTTCTTGATTGCTGGTATTGCTGGTGGTGAACCAATGTACACTACAATTGGTGGTGTTACTTTCTCCAAGTACGCCGTCCAAGTTGGTTTGGAATACCAAATTGACTACACTGACTACGAAAATACTAACCCAGACTGGATAACTGGTTACTTTGCTTATGGTACTAAGGGCCAAGGCGAGTACCCAGGTAACGTTTATGGTACTGAAGTCTTCGAAGTCAACGAAAAGTTGAGAGACAGAGCTGTTGAATTGGCTTTGGATGCATCTTTGAGTAATGGTACTGATGCTAACGCTGAATTCAGAAAATTATACAACTTTACTGTTGCTAGGGAGGAGCCATCAGTCTACAAGTGTGATGTTGTTACTTCCGACAACTACTTCACTGGAAACGCTTTGAACGACTACTTTGCCAACTTCACTAAAATGATGTCCAACGGTTCCGCCACTTACTGTGCCACTGCGCAGGAAGACAATGCCTCTTTGGAAGCTTTCCTTAGAGCTGACCTTTATGGCTTGGCTGATTTTGAAAGAATTATTGTCATGAGAACTATCTCTGACTTCAGTAGACCACCTCCATCGTTGGCCAACGACACCTACAAGTTCTTTACCAACACCTCTCAAGGTGGTATTGGCGCTTCTCTTGACAACTTGGTTATTGCTGGTACTCCAATCATCAACGACATCTTGGAAAACTGGGAAGATGTTTACGAATCTGGTGAAAAGTTCAAGGCCTCCAACTATATTGGAGACATTTACAATTCCTTCGATGGTACCCCAGACTTTGGAAAGTCAAGCTTTGGTATCGCTTAACGAATCAAAGAAAAAGAAATTTAATACCTCCTTTTATATTCTATCGCAAACCATTTTATTCGGTTTAGGATTTCAGAAAATTTATAGAATAGAAATTCGCTATCTTTTACTGCAAAAACAAGAAATTTTCGTTTGACGTAATTAAATTTCGTAAGAAAATAATTTTGACGTATTCTGTAACCAATGTCAAGATTTCTGATTTTATAAATAGTATTAAAATACACAATTACTAAAATTTATCCTTAATTAACGATCAGCTTCACATCATTGTCTGGTAATGTTTCTTCAACATCTAATTTCAGTGACTTTGGCTCAAGTTGCTCTTCTAAATCATCAAAGACAAAGCTATATCGGTTGATCAATCTTTCCAAGATAGAATTCATAAATCCAAAATTGTTGATCAAGGAATCCAAACTACTTGCCTCGGTTAATGCAGGGCCAATGACGGTTGCTAAATTGGACGTAGTCATCTTGTTGTCGTCACAGAACTTACTCACTCTGTTTAAATGCTTCAACAAACCACGTAAAGTTCTGTAATTCGCTTGTGGTAAATACTTTAATGACTCCTTCGACTTTTCAAGAAGCACTTCTTCATTAATTTCTTCATCTTGGAACTTCTGTTTAAGGTTGAACAAGGAGTCAATTACCTTGTCTGTCAATAAGGCCAGAGGCAACTCTCTAAAATAAGACTTAACAACACTAGTCAATGTATGGATGTCATACGTCCTGTCGGTCAAATTAATCGTACCAAATTTATCAATAGTGGCTTTGGCATTCGCTAATTCACTGATTGAAGAACTGATTCTGTATATACCGACATCCTTCAATCCCTCCTTCTCAATCTCTTCAAATATAGCAGTCAAAAACCGTGGTATAACCGACTGTTCTCTGTTGCAAACAACACTAATAGGAATACCAAATACAAGGTTGTTGTAGTTTCCCTTCAAGTTCAAAGATCTTGAGTAGAACCAATGTCTATTGGCATAATTCAAGTTCACCAACCAATCATTCAAGTCGATATCATTAGGAGCTTGGAAAAAGAAGTTATCATTGGACGTCTCAGAATCAATCTTGAAAGACAATGGCAAAAGGTAGACTGGGAACACTTTCTTATTTTTCAACGAAATTATCAAGTATGGTTTCTGCTTGCCCTCTAAGTGACTATCAACGGGTGGTAACTCTCTAGAGCTTATCGTTCTTTCACCTGTGGTATTTGTAAGTCCACCAACGTTAAGAGAGAATGGTCTCGACTTGTTGAAGAGACCACTTATCTTAAATCTGGAAGACGAATTCGACTTGTAAGAAAGTGATTGCCTTCTCAAGCTAGAGTTCGAAGTCTTCTTGGTCAATGAATGGCCACCCACTGAACTGACATCAGCGGGCGTATTTGGGTTGTTCCCTGAGGTTGTGTTACCTGAACTAATATTTGATCCACTACCTGCATTATTACCATTTGTAGCTGGAACTTCTCTGTTCATAATTGCTAGTTTCTTCTTGTTGTCAGCAATTAAAATCTTACGCTGTTCCCTGATGACACCCCGGAACAACCTAACCTTTTCCTTGTCCAAAAATGTGAAATCTCTTAAGCTTTGATTGTTGACTAGGTTTTCATCCAATTTCAACAAGAAATCAAACTCTCTCGTATCATGGAAGGTAACATCCTCGCCTGATCCGTCAACATCTTCAATTCCCAATTCCTTAATTAATTTATAGATCAAGTATCTCTTGTTAAAGTTGATCATCAGTTTATAGAAACTTGGACATCTGTTCGTCTCAATTAGGTTCTCAATAACCCAGCAGAAACAAGGTAATAAAGGCTCAGGATTGTGTAAGTCCGCCAATGTTATCTTGGTAGGAAGTAACAGGTTTAAGTCATCATATGGAGAGTTACCATCATCCTGATTGAGTTGACTAGCAGACTTAACCCAGAGATTAGCAAACATTCTGCTCTCTGTGGAATAAACTATACTAGTGATGGCGGTTTCAATGCAGGAAGGAATACTATCTTTTCCACCTTCAAAAACAAATTGATTGTCACTCATCTTCAACTTCGAAATCTTGACCATAATTAATAATGTCTTCATACGATCCAATCTTTCATCAACAGTTATATTCAAATCCGTAATCTGAACCAAAAGGTAAGTTCTGAACTTGAAATATAACTTGAATAATTTCCTAAAAACCAATGGAAACTTCTTCAACAATAATTGCTTCTCAACAGGGTCAGATAATGATTCAAAGTAATTGCAAATATTTGATATGATAAGGTTCTCGTCGGTTACCAGATTTCTCTGAAGATTAAACTCAAACAAGGTATTACTCTCAAATGCATTTTCCAATATTTTGAACACCTTAATCCAATCCTCAGACTTAATTCCTTTATAAAATACTGCCAATAGTTTGTTAAACTTGTGTAAGAATTTCTCAATCTTCACAACATTCTTGTGACCCGGAAGATTCCTGTTCATTGGGACTTCATGCAAGGTGTTGCTGAACTTAAATTCAGTCATCAAGTATTCATCAAAGTGCAGAATCTCAATTGGTCTGTAAGACTTCTTGATAAATAATTTCTTTAACTTCTTGTAATAGTTCACCAAGCTCTCGAAAGATTTCTCTAATGTGGAGTCTATCTTATTAGAGTTGTACCATTGTAAGATTTCGTTGCTGAATAACTTCAATAACTTTATTAATATGGTTTTGTTTGTTAAGTCAAGAGCAAAATTGGAATAAAAGTTATTGAGCAAAACAATCAATACCTTGAGAATGTTAATTTGAATCTTCAACAATAATTCGTAATCCACATCACCAAGACTGTTTAGCTCCACTTCGGAATCAACATTCCAGTTTGGGAAATCCTGCATTGGTATTTCCTTTTTAATTTGTTGAAGGTGAAACTTTTTCATGACTGAGATGACAGCATTACCTGAATTGATAAAACGGTGTGCCAACTTATCCAATAAGTCCTTTGTTGTGATAAAGGAATTGTAATTTAAAAGAAACACGTATCTGTATTCCGTGAGATCAAATGTAATGCTTTCATCAAAGAATCTAGCATCGAGTAATAATAAGTCGATCAATTTGTCAATTGTAGCATACTTTGGAATATATTTGTAGGATTGAGTGATGTTTCCTGAGGAGTCTGTCGAGAGAACGCTGTAGTTGGTCGACTTTTTCTTATTCAATGTGTTATGTTGTGAACTTGTTGAGTCAGCACCTTCGGGAGAATTAGGATTTGGAGAAATACTAAAGTTATTAAACTTCTCGGAATTTAATATGACGTCAACATCAATCCCTAAGCCTGGATCGTCGTCCTCGTCATCAACATTATCAACTTCATCTAACACACTTAAATTATTATAATTTGACAAATCCATCTCAATGAAATCATCAATTCTGAACGTTAAAGTCTGGTCAAAAACAACGTTGTGCTTGTTGGTCTGAGGGTCTAATACCTGTTGTGGAGGAACCTTAGACTCAAGAGGATTAGATACTGAGCTAGCTGAATCAGCCAAGGTTAACTCATCATACTTTGATAGATTGATTTTAAAGTAGTTGTTGTTAAAACTTGGAATCCTAGAAGAAGGTGCAAGTTCCACAGGGTTCGAGAGGTCGTTTGTGCCAGGGATGTTAGCAAAAGAATTCGTGGATTCTATTGACTGAATTGAGATGCTTGACAAATTTAATTTGCTGTTTTTCAACGTTTCCAAGTCAGAGACTCCAAACCTTGGAAGTTTGAAGTAAGCTTCTGGCAACTCGGGTTCTAAACTCAATGAGTAAGACATGATTCTCTCAAGATTTATAGAATCACAGTTTACCTCGATTAACCTCAAGAGCTTATTCTGCAAGTCCAAATTATCCTTTGCTTCAGGCATAACATCAAGATCATTTGAAGGAAGTGATTTGGAATCATCATTATTAACACCCAAGTACAAAACTTGATTTAAGCTCTCATTTGAAAAAATGAAACCCATGTTGTCATAACGTCTAATCACATCATCGTTGTACTTGATGATGTCGCTGTAATTTGCCAAATTTTCCAAGTAGTCATTCCATCTGTTAAAAGAGTAATTGATCTTTTTCCAAACTGATTCTAACTCCAAGATATTGGCTGACGTAGTGGTAACATTATTGATAACTAAATCACCGAAGTAAGGAATAACCTTCTCCTTTGGGTATATTTTCCCCAAACCTCTTGGTGCCATTATGTGGTATGAGTCTTTAGTACTTATGTGGTTTTCGGTGTATATGTTTGCAGTTGAAATCGATGAAGGGTTTGCTTGGTCTTGTTTCTCACCTGGGTTTGAGGTAGGTGAATTGTTCATGCCATTTATTGACTCAGAATTGATAGTGCCATGTGCTAGGTATCTTCTGTCCAATTCAAATAGCACAGGTGACCAATCATTCTTCAAAAGTTTGATATAATCACTAGACACTAATGACCAGATTTTTGTCAATCTTAAAACTGGTTGTGACAAGATGATCGAAGAAATCCCTAGCCACGAAGACATGTTACCTGATTTGTCAAGTAAGCACCCCAAGTCTATCCATTTTTCCAATAAACGTGCCTTCCGTTCCAAGATAGCTGAGCTTAAATTTGATCCATCTGGAGAGTTTTCAAGGAAAATATGGTTAATTAACAAGCGAGACAAGTAATGGATATGATGATCATTGTTAAAAATCAACGGATTCTTCTTGTAAAGGTAATCGGTGGAGCTGGTAGGGCTGATTTCATCAAAGTTACTCTTGATCGAGGAATATAAAAGCAAAGACTTGTCAATATTAGAATTCCAGAAACTGAAGAACTTCAAATCAATTAGGCTGATTGTTTGAGCTAATTCAATGAGATTAATCTTTGTCATGAAGGTCACTGAATTGAGGTCTTGTAACGGATTTGTATTGCCCGGAATGCTGTCAGTAGAGACCAACCCCATTATCATGTGTTGCTTGGACAACATTCTTGATTTAAATTCTTGTATACTTCTTGATTCTGCTTTGTATTGCTGTTTGATCTTGTCAGCTGTGGGTTTCTCGGCCGGCTCGGTTTCATTTGTCCAAGGAATTTCCTGCAAGCTGTCAAACTCACTGTTCCGCTGTTGTAATTCTTCCGTTAAACTTTCCAAAATCTTCAAAATTAGCGGAGCTGTGTCAGACTTTAATAAAAAGCCACTGAAGTGTTCTTCGGTTGTGTACAATAAGGACAAAACTCTGTTCACTATTAACTTCAAGTCAAATCTATTAGCAAACTTTTCCAGGAAAATTGCAAAAAGGAAATCACAGATCAACTTTAATACCTTATCAAATCTTGGTAAAACTGGCAAAATAGCAATTAAGGTTTGAATAGAATGAGTGTCAAGCTCGTCCCCATTAAATAAAATGAAATGAATCAAGGCTTCAACGGAATTTCCCAGTGTTGAAGTTGTAGAAATGAATTGAATGTTTGCGTTAGATAAATTAAATTGGTGAGAATCAAAATCGTAACTTAATTGAGGATGTGGAATGTTGCTGTCAAAGTAAGTTATAGAATAATCATCACAGGGCACGTTCGTAGACGCGGTTGTGCCCTGCTCGACATTGTTCAACGTTTCTTGGATAGTCACAGAGGAGTTATTAGATACTTTGAAGAACTCATGGCCATTAGTAGGATTAGACAACGATACTTCGGAGGAAGTTGCATGTAAACCTGAATCACTAGGATTTGTTACTGGTGGTGGAAGAAGTTCGCTCTGTGTCGCTGGGGCTTCTTCGAGTCTGAAGTTTTTCAAGTTGAAACTTGGATTTGGCTTGAATAAGTATAAATGAGATCCCTTCAATTCTGCTCTGTATAACTTCATTGTATTCTCACTAATTTCGTTAACAGAGTTGGAATTGACCACCACATTCAACCAACCATGCTTAATTGTCTTGTGATCATAGTCCGGTTTGACCAAAGCTGCAACGGAGCTTGCCAGTGGAGAATGGCCACCTGCGTTGGCCAGGTGTGAAGTGGCGGACGAAGTAGTAAAATTCGAACTGATTGAGGAAGAGTGGTGATGCAGGGAGCCTTTTGATGAAGCATTCGTTTGATTCTGCGAAGGGGGATAGTTTATAGTTGGAGAGTCTTGAAAACTGGACAAGGTTGAATTTGCCAAAGTAGAATAATCGTCAACAAAGTCCAGGTCATGCTGGGATGATTCAGGGATAGTTTGGTTGTTCATTGGCTCCAGTGGAGAGTATAACAGAGATGCTCCGGAAGTCAAGCTCTTTCTCTTGTCCTTATCTTTTCTCAGGGACCAGATCTTTCTCATGATGAATTATTTAGTTAAGTTGACGACTTACCTGAGTGCACGGGTTAGAAATTGAAAGGGATATTGATTGTATAACCAGGGTAATTGATTTCTCGAATGATTTGGGGTTGTGTTCAATCTTTTTGGTTCTTGTAGATGATAGTATTCAAATCCTTAACTTGTTGAAACTGACGACAAGTCGGGGGATCTGGAGCGTTTCAGGGTCAATGAACACAGAAAAAAACTGCAATCGAGCGGTATTAACAAGAGCAAACAGCTGAAGGATGTTCTATAGCTTGGATCTACTGGTAAATACTCAACTGAGTAGGACAAACTAGAACCAACCGACGTAAATTGTTCGTAGTCAAGAAAAGTTTTCTCGTTTCGTGTTAATTGGAGAATTAGTACACAAAAGTTTGTGTGCACTACTCGTGTTCTGCCGGTGTTGGAAAACGCATTTGGGGCTTTGAGAAAGGAAGTTACAAAATAAAGTAAAATTTGGAAACACTTACTGCCGACACAAAGAATTCTATTATACCGTTTGAATCGCTCGTATGGTAAAGTTATATAAATTACATATTGTGGCATGCAACCAAAAACCCAAAAATGGTTTAAGCCATATCACTGTCTCCTGTCGTTTCTTTTAATACCCGAGAAGTAGTATCACCATCGAGGAATTTGTTACGTGTTACACTTGATGTTCAAATAATATTGCCGACGACCGCCTGCTCTAGTTTTCGCAAGTATCACCTATTTTACTCTAAAACCATTCTGCATTTTATTTTTTTCCTAAATCTGTCCCTCATTTTGCCTAAATATTGGTATGTGGGTGTTCCTTTTCGGTCCATATTTTATGTACAGGGCATGTCGTCTAATTTTTCGTCAACGCATTCAAAGCTAAATTAGTACTTGAGATTCTAGGGGTTAGCTTTTTTTCTAGTGGAGAAGTAGTGAGCTGATTGGTTTGGTTAAAATCGGTTACGGAGGGGTTATCGTTAGATGATCTATTGTGATCTATTTAGTACACATTTTTCCGACAAGGCGCTAAATCCTATATACAGTTAAAACAATTCGACCCCCAGATCATGATCACCATAAACATTTCTTTCCTCTTGGACCTCTTGTACTTGCCAAAAAATCTCTTAGCAGGTGTTTGAGGCAGTAGGAAAAATTTTCAGCAATCTTCTTGCGGTCTTATTTTTTTGGGGGGTAGCCAACAATCTATCTACATTTCACATATGGAATTGTGTTTATGTCCTGAGTAGACGCGTCCCTATGCTTTCTCACTTCCGTATATGTGACGTCAATCGACTCGGGCTATGCAGGACAATAATAACAATAACATTTATTATATACACTCCTAGATCGGTGTTATTGTTTCCTCACATCTCTGACGTTGCCAAAAGGTAAAACCGATTCTATGCGGCTTACCCCGCTAAACAACATCGCTAATCTATCAATGCCGCAGCCCCAACCACCTGTCGGTGGCAACCCTAACTCCATTGCCTTGATATATTCCCAATCTGGAATAATCAGTTCTAAGTCCTGGAATTCTTCCTTTGAAAATTGTTGCATCTGAAACTTTGTATGTTGCATGTAAGGAGAATTTTCCTCCTCGTAAGAATTAACATACTCCTTTCCATTTATAAAAAGCTCAAACCTCGATGAAATCTCATATTCTCTATTTCCATAATGAACTCTAGCCGATTTTGCCAAGGCAGATAATTCAGCCGGCTGATTGTAAATAAAAATAGGAGTATTTGGTACTTCTTCTGATATCGTCTCCAAGTATGTGCTGGATAAATTATCAAGCAAACTTGCAGGCGACAAGTTGGAAGGTAACTCGAGATCTATTGCCTTGTAATATTCTATCAACTTTTCAGATGTCAATTCTAAAGGTAAGGCAACACCTGTTTTTTGTTCGAGTGTGGGGATAAATTCATATCTTGGAAACTCTTTGGTGAATGAGATTAACTCACCCAAATTAGACTGTAAAGTTTGATTATCTTTCATTGATAAAGCTCCGTGTATGTATTTAAACATGTCCTCTGTTTGCCTCATAAGGCCATTAAGATCTAGAAATGATTGGTAAAACTCACACAGGGTGAATTCTGGGTTATGGGTTGCATCCACACCTTCATTTCTAAAATTTGTTCCAATTTCGAAGATTTTGTCAAATCCGGATATGGTTAGTCTTTTCAACCAGAGCTCAGGTGCCACTCTTAGCTGTAATGCATTCTCTTTAGGAGATGAAGAAATAGCTTTGGAATGGGTAACAAAGGGTTCAGCGTTGGCACCAGTCCCAGTTCCACTTAGAATGGGTGTCTGGACTTCAAGGTAATCACGTTCTAGCAAAAAGCTACGTATTGCTTGAATTACCCAGGATTTAATAAGTATCGGATCCTTGGATTTCCGGTTCACGATGTAGTTCAACACTCTCTGTGAATTAATGTTCTTTCTGTTAACCAAGTTATTAGGTATAAGCTCCAACGATGGCGAAACCAACATTGCTGGTTTAGTGATCTTGATAGTTAATTCACCAACATTGGTAGTCGATGCAAAGCCAACACAGGAAATATGGTCACCTGGTTTTAAAAATTGATGAATCTCGTCAAACTCATCGCGTGATATATTCATCAACTTGTTACTTGCCATGATTTGTACTTTAGCATCGTCCTGACACACATCAATAAAGTACATTGCCCTTCCTGATTTTCTAATAGACACTATTTTCCCTTCGATTATGAATGACTCGTTGGGGTATCTTTTGTTTTCATGTTGGGAAAAGTCATATTCTTGAAACCTTTGCCTGAAACACTTTATACGTAAGACATTGCCTTCACCAAAACCAGATCTATAATCAGATATTCTTGGATAGAATTTGGCAGGATTTGTAGATATGACTTCTTTCCTTGCAGCGTAAGTCAAATCTTCAAGCTCGGTTGTAGTAAGTTCACGCTTCAGCACAATATTCGGTCTCGGTAACAATCGCCTGCAACTTCCTCTTATGAACCAAGTTCTCATTCTAGATCTTGTTGTATGTTTCAAATGCTGAACTGTAAAATTTGCTTCACTTGATTTATGTTTGGGGATGGATTTACTCAATGATCTCGGTTCTTCGGTATCGATTAAATAGAAGCATTTTTTGGGTCGAAAATTTTGTTTTTATTTACCGATCCACTATTCCTCACCTTATCAGCCAAAAACTACAGGTTGGAAGGTTGTGTTAGGGTTACTAGTGCTAAATAGTGTGACCTCGAGATGAACTTTGAACAAAGAGAAGATACAGATGGTGTACGGTTGTCTTGGAACTGCGTACCCAAATCGAAACTTCAACATCAAAGGAATGTGATTCCGCTCGGTGCCTTGTACACACCATTGAATAACAAATCAGTTATTCCAGTTGTTGAAAAGGAAAATATTGTGGTTTGTCGCCAATGCCGTGCATTTGTTAACCCATATGTGCAGTTAAGCAGTGATCTTTGGACATGTCAGTTTTGTGGTTTTACGAACAGACTCCAAGTAATGAACGGCCAGGTTATCTACCCAACTGGGTTGGGCCAGGAGTTTTCTACAGTTGAATATGACACTGGTAAGCTCAGCAATCTTCCACCCATCTTTTTCTATGTTGTTGATACATGTTTTGAAACCGAGGACCTTGAAAGCGCTTATGAAGCTTTGAAAGAATCATTAATTACCTCATTGAGTCTTTTGCCAGAAAACTCTTTGGTTGGTTTTGTTTCCTACGGTAAGCATGTTCAGATTCATGACTTACTATCCAATGATAGAACTGTCCACGCTTTCAATGGTAACAAGGATTACACCTTGGAAGACATACAAAAATCTTTGGGTTTGTTGGCACACGGATTGGGAAATAAGCAGACTAGCTCCAGAAGTCCAATAGATAACATAATTGGTGTTTTGGGAAGAAAATTCTTACAGCCTATCAACTTGGTAGAATACCAATTGAACAGCATTGTTGAGAACTTAGTGACAAACACATTCCCTCACTCTAAGTATCAAGAAAGACCAGAGAGAGCTACAGGATGTGCATTGAATGTGGCATCCTTATTGTTGAAGTCTATTTTGGGCGACCATGTCACTACGACCGGTGGACATTTGCTTTGTTTCGTGGCAGGTAACTGTACTACTGGTCCAGGTAAGGTAGTCGGAAGACTCCTCAAAGAACCATTGAGATCTCACCATGATATTGAAAGAGCTCATCAGTCTACATTACCTCTGGCTCCCACAACTTCGACTAAAACGAAGGTCGATTCTTCCTTGTACAAGAATGCTAAGAAATTTTATGGAAATGTTACCAAAACCTTAGTATCGATGGGTTTGAGTTGTAATTTCTTTATTGGAAGTTATGATCAAGTTGGATTATTTGAAATGGACGAAATTTGTTACAAAACAGGTGGGGTTGTTGTCATGAGTGACTCTTTTAGCACGGCAATTTTCAAGCAAAGTTTTATGAAATTCTTCAAAAAGCTGGACGACGACAGCTCAGAATATTTGGACATGGGGTTCAATTCAACATTAGAATGTAAGACTTCTAGTGATATCAGGATTCAAGGTTTGATTGGTAACGCGACTGCATTACCAGTTAGAAAAGATAACCAGTTTGGGGAAAAATCTGTGTCTAATTTACAGGTGGGAGAAGGTAACACCAACTCCTGGAAGTTGTGTAATGTTAACCCACAATCTACTTATTCGATTTTCTTCGAGAAGTTGGATACTGTAAATTCCCATTATGCATTTGTGCAATTCATATTCCATTATCAACATCCTTCTGGCCAAATGAGATTACGTGTGACGACCGTCCCAATCACCGTGTTGGCTGATTCGGATGCAGCTACTCTTGAGCAGGGTTTCGACCAGGAAGCAGCTTTGGTCTTGATTGCAAGAGATGCTATTAACAAGTTGCAACCAGCAAACTCCAACTCCTCTAATAAGTCTTATTTTGTTGAAGCTGCGGTACTAAAACAATTAGACAAATTGCTTATTGACTACTGTACCAGATTTGCTATTTATACAAATGGAAGATTGGAATCGTTCATGTTATCTCAATCTTACAGTATGTTACCTCAGTTTGTCTATCATTTGAGAAGATCTCAATTTATTAATGTCTTCAATAATTCTCCAGATGAGACGAGTTTTATCAGACATGTTTTTATGCATGAGGACGTAACTAATTCCTTGATTATGATCCAGCCAACTTTGTTGTCTTATGATGTTGACACTTTTGGTGCCATTGATGAGGCCACTGGCGAAGCAATGACAGAACCAGAACCAGTATTGTTGGATTCGATGTCTCTTGGTCATAGTAAGATTTTACTCTTGGATACTTTTTTCCATATTTTAATCTACCATGGCTCCAAGGTTGCAGAATGGAGAAAGGCCGGCTATCATGAACTTGAAGAGTATGAGCATTTTAGAGAATTTTTGGAAGCCCCTAAGAAGGAAGCCATGGAATTATTGATGGACAGATTCCCATTACCTCGTTTCATTAATTGTGATGAAGGTGGATCTCAAGCCAGATTTTTGATGGCCAAGTTGAATCCATCTACAAGTTATGCAAATCCGAATAACCAATTGTATGGTGCTCAGATGGATGTTTTGACTGATGATGTTAGCTTACAACTGTTCATGGACCATATCAAAAGAATTGTCACATCATCCAAACATTAAAATAGAGTTAGTTTGTATATTACAGAATTATCAAGTTAAATTTGAGGTAGCTACTTTCTTTTTGGCATGTTTAATTGCCCGTTTCAAGAATGCACTTTGGAAGTCGTTCTTTGGATCAGATTCAGCAGAAGCTGCTCCAGCTATCGAAGCATGTTCACCAATTTCGTCATCGGTCATTATTTCGTCCTTATTGTCTTCATCTTCGTTTTCCTTGAGCTTCTTTGGAACAAATTTCACATTTTCTTGACATACCAAATGCTCATCCACTTTACCTATTAACTCTCCATAATCGTCAAAGACTAAATTGCTTCCCACTGTGGTCCTCCAATTAGTAGAATAAATCCTTCCATCTATTATGTTCATACCATTGATTGTTTCTGAATTTGATCCTGATTCGGGGTTTCCGTTGAGATTACTATTATTTGATATTTTGATCAACGGATTATTTTCTTCTAGTCCAGCAACTTGCAACTGAGCTGAAGGCTTAATTAAATTGATCTTGGACTTTGGTGAATCTGTCTTGGTTGAATCATCGTAGTTTTGAACTTTGCCATGACTTGGAATATTGATAGTCACATAAAAATCCTAAAACGTTAGTATTTTAATATGGTCCTTGATAACTCTATATTTCTACTAATTAGTTTTATGAACGTACCTCATATTCCTCATTCGATAACGATCTCTCGGATCGTTTGGATTCTTCTTGTATACGACCACTTTCTTCCTTAATATTGGCTTCTCTTTTCTTTCTTTCTTCTTCTTCCCTTCTGGCCTTGATATCTTCGTCGGAACCAGCTTCAAATCCGAAATGGAATGTCCAGTTCATTTCTTCTCCTTTAGTCAAGAAATCGCAATTACCATTCATCTTTATCTCCCAGCCATTGTCACTTCGGTCATATCTGTCTAATGAACAAGCACCTGCTCGTAAGATTTCAGTCCCATTTCCAAGGTAGTCTCTCACTCCAGACAAACGTAAAAGAGACAGTCCCAAAGCAATTTTTGTGGCAGCATGGGTAATAATAAGGATATTTTCAATTTCGGGGAATCTAGATTCAAACACTGGGAAGAATTTAGACCAAAACAATTGGGCTCTAGCAAAGATATCATCTTCGGATTCACCAGTGAGATCTGGGATTACACCAATGGTGTTGTCTCTGTGCCAGAACTCTTCGTCTGCCAAAACAGTGAAGAATGAGTTCAACCTGTCGTAATTTGCTGGCGCAGGAATGATGCTTCTACCCTTCTTGTACCATTCACCAACCCCTCTTTCTAAAACCACTTTAAGACTTAACAATTCTGCCACAGGTTGAGCCGTTTCGACACATCTATAAAAAGGAGACGACAAAATAAACTGTGGTTTATCGGATTGAGGAAAGGAGGCAATGTACGCGGCCAATTCCTTCGCCTGTTCTACGCCATGGGGTGCCAATGGTGGATCACTATCAATTCCTGTTGGATTTGGTGGGTGAGGTTCTGGTAGCCAGTTGGCTCTGTATCCATGTCTGCCCAAGTAAATGGATTTTATCGTCATCCTAATGTATTAATTTTGTGATACCAAATATTAAATCTGGAATCGATTCATTATATATAAACAATTGTACATTTTTTCCCGCGTAACAAAACGAGCGACATTGCCCCGAACTTGTACAGGAAGGTTGTTCCCCAGTCCCTCCAACACATCAACTGATACGAAAATGTTTGTTGATATGAGCAGCTATGTTCTCGCACATCAGGCAGCTTTTATACCTACCATAAAATATTTAAGATTATTTTACTATCTATTTCAGTTACATGTACTGAGTTACCTGGAATATTTATTACATCGTGATCTCAACTTCTTTAGATCAACATTTCCAATGGGTTTTCAATGATCTTCTTCAATTCTTTGATGAATTCACCACCAACAGCACCGTCGACGGTTCTGTGGTCGAAAGTACCAGTGATAGTAATAACATCTTCGAAGATGAAACCTTGCTCGTTGACGTTAGATGGAACAGCCTTCTTGTCAACAGTACCAATAGCGAAGATAGCAGATTGAGGTGGGTTGATGATAGAGGTGAAGGCGTTAACAGCATGGTTCATACCCAAGTTGGAAATACAGACGGTACCACCTTGGTATTCTTCTGGGTTCAACTTACCAGCCTTAGCTCTCTTACCCAAGTCCTTAACTTCCTTGGAAATAGTAGCCAAGCCCTTGGTGTCAGCGTTCTTAACAATTGGAGTGATCAAACCAGTTGGAGTGGCGACAGCAACCGAAACATCAACAGTCTTGTAAGTTCTGATAACACCTTGTTCACCCAACCAAGCAGAGTTGACTTCTGGGACTCTCAAAGAGGCCAAGGCGATAGCCTTGATCAACAAGTCGTTAACGGACAACTTGTATCTGTCATCGGCAGAAGCGTTCAAAGATTGACGTAACTTCAACAACTTAGAGACAACAATTTGAGATTGAACAATGTAAGATGGAGATTGTTGGGTCGATTGGAGCAATCTGGAGGCAATGGTCTTTCTCATACCAGTGATTGGAACGTCTTCGTAAGCAGCGGCGGCTGGAGTAGCAGCTGGAGCAGCAGCTGGAGCAGCGGCTGGAGCCTTGTAGTTTTCAACATCAGCAGCAACAATTCTGCCGTTTGGACCACTACCCTTGATGTTCTTCAAGGAGATACCCTTATCCAAAGCAATGGTCTTGGCTAATGGAGATGCAAAAATTCTGCCAGTTGGAGCAGAAGACTTGGCTGGAGCAGAAGAAGAAGTAGAAGAGGCAGCGGCTGGCTTAGATTCTTCCTTTGGAGCTTCTTCCTTTGGAGCTTCTTCCTTTGGAGCAGCAGGAGCGGAGCCCGAGTCACCGGCATCGGCAGCAGTGAAGTTTTCGAATGCAGCAACGTCGGAGGCTTCTTCGACGTAAACAGCAATTGGCTTACCGACTGGGACATCTTGAGCACCGGCATCGAGTAAGATCTTAGCCAAGTAACCTTCTTCTTGGAATTCAAAGTCCATAGAAGCCTTGTCAGTTTCGATTTCGGCAATTGGTTCACCTGGTTGCAATTCATCACCAACCTTCTTGGCCCAAGAACCGATGTTACCTTGAGTCATGGTTGGAGACAATGCAGGCATCTTGATGACGGTGTGGGCTGGGAACTTACCCGACGAGTACAATCTGGCTAATTGCAAGAAGGAGGCGTTAGTGGCCTGTCTGGTCACGGCACGAGCAGCCATGGCAGATCTAGAGACAGCAAATAAGGCAGACATAGTGAATCTATTGTGTGGAATCAGTCTAGAACGGGATGTGACCTGTTACAACAAAAGAACGTTTTTTTGGGAACCAATCTCAAAATTTACTATCGAGCGCATCGTTGTCTTCCGACCTCTACATAATGACCGGAGATACAATCCCGGAGTTCGCACTAAAAAAAAGTTGCAAAATCCAACAGAATTTTTGAGACGTCGTCTTAGTTCAGATAATAATATTAATACTATGCTATAATACAACTGAATCAGAAACAAAAAACAGTTTGTCTACAAAACTGTCCTTGGGTTTTTCCGGTTTACCTGAGTTGAAAAACTCACTAACATCTTTGTAACCAGCATCTCTCACGCACTCCTCTTCGTATATCACATTTGCTGCCCCATTTTTCACCAAACTATCTTTTGCAGTTTGCCACAGAAATCGGATTAGACCAAAACACCAGCCAAAAACCTTGTCCACATTACTGTTTAACCATCTGCTGGTGTTTGGGTCGGAAGGATAGCCGGAGCCCAAGTTTTGGCCCTTCAAAATGTCAAGATTTTCGTTGTAAAATTTCAAATTCAAATCTCTGGTTACCTTAGCGACTACCGAAGCGGTACTGACGATGGGATAGATACTATCTGCCTTCTTAGCAACAGTTATATCGATTGTCGGAAAGTACAGCTTCAACTTAGCCTGATAACTGGATGGTGGCCCAACTGTATCGACGAATATTTTCGTTACATTGACTCCCTTCAATAGAACTTCCTTAATCAATTGAATGGTCGTGTCATGGGCTTGTTCATTCAAGTTGTACGCGCCTTTACCCAACATGGACTGCAACATCCCCGACAGAATATCTCTTGCTGTCATTGTTCTGGTTGCCCATCCAATATTCTTGTGTAGTTCGTGACTTGTATCCTCAATCATTTTGAATAGTTCCTGACGCTTGTCGTCTTTCAATGTCTTCGAATCAGCGAATCCATACTTTTTTTGAAGAGATGTCAGGTATTCGTCTAAAGCATACGATATTCCGTATACCATTGGACCCAAAACCGGTCCTCTACCTGCTTCATCAACACCCAAAACAACCAGTTGGTCTTTCGCTTCTAATACAGCTTGTGGTATGTCAGAATGATATGTGGTGGATTCAAATGCAAATGGGTTTTCAATTTGAGTTACTGACGGAGGACACCAAGCAGACTCATTTTCTTTGTCTATCTTCCTCCTTTTGGTAGTTTCAGGTGCTACACTTGGGCTTCGAGAACTCATTGAAGATGTTTTGTAGTTTCAAGTCAATACGCGTCTCAAATAAATTCGCCTGCGCATGAAAAGTACATGCATCGCTTATCTCTATATCTTAAGATTTCTATAAAATACCTAATAATGCTTCATAAAATGTAGGAAAGTTTGTTGCAGATTCAGAGTTTCTCTAGTTCGTTCTTGGTAGATTCGTAAACCACAAATGTCACGCAAGTAGCCGGTATTACTCGTATCACATTTGCACTCAATCCCTTATAAAATCCCTTGAATTTGCCTTCATTGCGCCATAATGTGGCTATCACAGAACGAATAGTTTCCTTTGATCCTTCCAGCTGATGAAACTGTAATCTGGATTTGACCACTTGAGTTGGATACATAATACTCATACTCAAGATCTTAGATATTGCTGATGTGTAAATGTACTCCATTGTGGATAACTTGTCCAGTGAGATGTTCACGAAATCTTCTTGTCTTCTTCTCTGTAAAAGAATGCCCTTTAAATGATCATAAAATGTAAATTGAAGACTACCCTGAAATACCAGAAACATACTCGGAACTGTTCCTTTCCAAAATCCTGTAATGCCTTCCTTACGCAACATTGTCCTCACTCCATCCATCACGGACTTGTAAGCCATCCCTTCAGATCTGGAAGTTCCAAGTATTCTGGTTTTGAGAACCCAAATAGGATTGGTGCAAATGGACGTGGTAATTCCTGCCAACGTTGAAGAACTAAAGTAATTAAAACTGGCATTTGGTGTGTTGATTATGGACTTGAATTCAGCGTATAATGCAAAGTAGGTTCCCCAAGCTGCGATATTCCCTGTCAAGTTTGGGGTTAAGCCTCTATAATATTGGCGAATCAACCTTACTGCTCTGGGATGTCGAACTTTTGTTTCAGAAGCATTTTCAACTGTCACATCGTTATTGATCCTTTGGATTACCGATCTTAATGAGCTGAATGGTGTTCCAGTGTTGGATGCTCTAGATAGTTGCATCCTAACTTTTATCAAATCTAAAGGATGAGTAATAACAGTAGTGGAAAAACCAGCGGCTAGACCTGAAAGGATCTCAATCTGTCGCCTGCTGAACCGTTGCTCCCGCACTGTTCTCTCATTCTTGTTCATTTTTGGTTGAAGGAACTTTGTCTATATATGAGTAATCATCGTGAATTCAAAATGCGATCTTCATAAAAAAATCAAGCACACCTGATACTTCAGAAATAGACATGAAAGCCTACCAAGTCAAGTGTGTTTGTGTCTGAGTATTGTCTTACTGGACTTCTTTCATCGTCTTTTTGTTGCAGTCTATTCTTAGGCTTTTTATGTTAGGTTTCCTATCAGATGCTTCTTTACTTTTCTTTATTACTATGTTACTATATACATCACTCATAAGTTATAACATCAATAGCATGAAAGTGTTTAGATATAGGCAGAATCCAACTGCTGCTGCTGTCTTTGATTTACCAGTAAACACCGGCATGAATGCACTACCACTGCATTAAATCTGTAGTAGCAATCATCCTTCTATGTTTCCTCTTCAGTGTGATATTTGCTTGTTGACCCAAGACTGAGATCCCACCTAATATCTTTATACATCATTGCAGTTTCAGTATTCTAGACTTTAAACAGATGGGAAAGGACTCAACAAGTTGAACAACGAAGGCTTGTTTGGAGAGTTAGACCAGCCCAAGTACAAGACAAATGGAATAAAACCATAGTGAGCAATTGTCTTGGAGTAATCCAAAACTTTCAAAATTCTTTCCTTAGATTCGTCGGACAAAGTAACTGGATAGTTGACAGCCATAATGTTTTAGTTCTTGGTTAGTGTAGAATAATAGTTTGTCGAATTCTAATTTTTCTTACTTCGAAAATTTTTATTGCTTATGTAATATTTCTTTTTAACCTGGTTGCAAAAAGAGGAGCACTAGAGATCCTTAGATAACGCCTGGAGTATTTCAGAAACGCTTAATTTAGGGTCTATCAAATGATAGTTTTGCCCTGCTAAGTAAAATCCAATGTCCAAGGACTTAACTTGCGGTTTAAGCGTTTTGTATGCGTTGTAGGCTGATCCGTATGGTGGCAATTCGTGGCTTTCGAACTTATTGTACTGTAGCAAGCTTTCAATAAAAGGTGTTCTTACCGCTCTTGCACGCTTACCAGATACAAGTGACGTCATTGCAGTTGTTGTCTGATTATCTTTGGCCAACTCTTTTTGGAAGAAGTTACTTGAATTGGACTCTGTGGTTGCTAAAAATGCGGAACCCATTTGAACCGCCGAAGCCCCTAACGAAAGATAATATTTGACAGTTAGCGCGTCCATAATACCACCAGCGGGTACAAGAAAAGTTCTCAAGTTGTTTGCATCAATATACTTTTTGGTCTGTAAAAACAAAGCTTGTGTCGATAAGAGTTCATCGTGCTCTTTGTCAACCAAAAAGTCTCCTCTGTGTCCGCCAGCTTCATGTCCTTGACAAATAAGTCCATCTACTCCTGATTTGATGAGTATTTTAGCTTCCTCAACTGAGGTGGAAGAAACAAATACCAAGATCCCAGCCTTTTTAAGTTTGTTAATTGTCTCCTTCGTTGGATATCCAAAATGAAAACTAACCATTTTAGGACCATATTCAGTTAAATAAGTTAACAATTCATCAAATTTTTCAGAATGATGAAGTTCTAATTCCTTGAATGAGAGATTGCCATTGGAGAAAGGGATCTTTGATTTGACGTCAGCTGGGACTTCGACTATTTGGTCATACAAGCTCCACCAGTTTTTCTTCTGACTCTCAGTTGCATCCTCAACAACTTCATGACAGAAGAAGTTTAAATTAACGATCTTTGGATCCATGTTGGAGCCCTTTAAGTTATCTCTGTACTCATCAATTGTCTTAATTAAGGGGTCAATTCCCTTACGAAAATCGATTACCGCTAGAGGTATTGATCCCAATGCTCCGTTCACTGTCACCTTGGATGCAAGTTTCACGGTGGAAACCCCTGCCATTGGAGCTTGGATAATAGGTATCTTCAATCCAAGGTAAGAACATAAATTCCCATATTTCGACATAATATATGTGTGTTTTGGTGGTATTGTGGTAGGATTTAAGTCTGCTTATAAATGAGTATAAATAAATTGCTTTATCCGGCTCGGAATCGGTTATACGGAAAAGATTATTCTACGATCATCGACATCAGTTGCATAATACAAGACCAAGGGTACTATGTAGAACTGGCTTTGAAAGCTTGCTCGAGTTGCACTTTTATATAGGTAAACTTGTTATGAACATAACAAAGGGTTGAATTATAGGTGTATCACTGATTAAATGTGCCTCGAGAACTCCATAAACAGAGTATACAAAGCAACATAAATACCCAGCTCAAATTGAAAGAAATTCTCTTTGTGAATTCACTGAAGTGATACAATCTTCATCACTTGAATTTGGATATGGTTACAGGCATATACTTAAATTGCATTTGTTTAGTTGGATTCTAGGTTATACGAATCTATACGATATACGATAAACGAACCATCCAATGAAAGCATGCGCGATAGTGCTTACATGTCAAAACATCAACCCACTAAACATATTAGCTACACCTACAAATTACACATGGAAGATCCTGATTAATGTTAATCGAAGGACTCTTGAAACTTTACAGATAACAATTGAAATATTTTATTAGGATATCAACCAGATGGACAAAGTACACGTTTCAAAAAAATGTAGAAGAAACGCTAGAACCTGACTAAGGTCCATCGTTGACTAAATGCTTTGGGAGAATGCATCAAGATGCAAATCCCAGAATTTGATTGTAGCTTGGGTGGGAGGATGATTTAATTAGTAGGCTAACTAGGGACGGTTCGTGTAGTAGTACGATTCCCATGGTATGCCAGCTCTCACTTACTTCTGAGTAATAAAATAAGCACCAACAGCCAACAAGAAAACAATGACAGCAATCAAAGGGAAGGAGGAAGAGCTATCCGTTTCACGGTTTGGAATTCTAGCTTCCTTGATAACACCACCTTCAACTTTACCGATCAAGTAACCTTTCAAGATGTCGTGAGCATCGTCAGAGTGACCAATATCGTTGAAAGCCTCGGTGGCATCGGTGCCTGCAACGTCAACAACGACTTCTTCACCACCTGGATGTTCATCTATGTACTTGGTGACATCATATACTCTACCGTTGTAAACAATCCACAAATCTTCAACGGTGTTGTGGTTGGCAACTTCTTCAAAAGTAAAAACTTTCAATTCGGACTCAGACATTGTTGTAAATATTTAATATGTTCTATTGAAAAACTGAAGAATTAGATATGTGTTGAATATTTATATCGTCTTCTGATTCTCTCTTTTTTTTTCTACTTTTGTCGTTTGATTCCGGCCCAAAAAAAAAAAAAAAAACGGGATGCAAACCCAACCTTCTACTCCATAGTTATGTGTTTATATGTTTCTAAATTAAACAGGCCAAACTGATCTCGCAACGCCCAAAACAATTTAAGATCTGATCAGCCATAGTTTGTAAAGTAAATACTAGTTGAGAAGCATGTGAATTTCAAGTGCTGAAATCACATTCATACAGATGTGCGAGCCAATTCACATGAAAAACATTCACTAGATAGCAACGCGATTGTGTAACCTTCGTTCAGAGATATTCATAGACCCAAACACCAATAGTTAACATAGACAGATTGCCAATTATGGCAATAGAGCTTCTTCAATATCATATCGTCCCTTGGTCTTCCTTCCAATATCACAAAACCTCGTGAGTGAGGGGTGCCGCTACATACCAAATAAAAAAACCATGACACTATTCTTTTCTATCATCAAATATGTATGACTATATGTTGTTCAAGTCAAAATCGAAGCCCTTTTCCTTTAATTCCTCTTGCTTTTTGGCCTTGTGATTTTCGTGCTTTTCGATTAACTTGCCCCACTGTTCCTTAGTCTTTGGTTTATCATGCTTTGCTTTGCTAACCTTGTTCCATTCGATAACTGTGAACTTTCTGTTGGCATTCTTGAACAAATCAGCATGACCAGATTCAACAAGCTCCACCTTCAATAAATGGCCAAAAAGTAAGTAGTTATTCATTGTCTCTTGAGCAATTTGAGCAACTTCAAATGATTCAAACTCGATATATCCATAGTGCTTGGATTTACCAGTCTTCTTATTTCTGGACAATCTCAAATTTATAATATCACCAAACTGTTGGAAGTATTTCTTCATTTCAATTTCGTGGAACCCATGTGGGATTCTACCAATATATATGATACCTCTCTTTTTCTGCTTCTTGCTGTTGTCGTTGGATTTGTTGCTCTTGGAGTTCAAAATCTTGTTAACGGAATGTCCTGAGGACTTTTCGCCTTCAACTTCAATCTCTACTTCATCTTCCAAGTCCTCCTCGTTTTCATCATCTGATTCGTCCGATTCAGCTGATAATTCTTCCCCTGATTCTTCAGACAAATCCGAAGCCTCATCTTCACTGGATTCGGGTAATTGTAAATCTTCTTCAATTTCTTCCACGGATTTTTCTGCGTTGCTCTTAGCAGCAGGCTTTTCAGCACTGACAGCTACCTTAGTTTTCTTTGCCATTATTACTGTAGCTTTAGTATCAAAAATAACTCTCTACTACAAACTAAAATTTTCAGGACCGATGAGGATGAGCTTCATGTACAGAAAAAAATAATGCATGTTAATATGCAGGTGTTTCCGATTACACTAAACTCTGCAAGAGCTTTAAGGTCTTCACTACTGGAAGGCCAACGATATTGAAATAATCACCAATAATACCTGAGAACAAAAGACACCCCAGTTCTTGAAATTTGAATCCGCCAGCGACATTCAATCCCTCCTCTGACTCAATATAAGCCTGTACAGTCTCTTCCGAGCAATCTTGATCGAAATACAACTTAGTAACTTCTAAATCACTTTTTTCTATGTAGGTCGTAGAATTCGTCACCTCATTGTAATCCACTCTTATGACGCTAATTGCAGTTTTGACCAATATTTCCCCATGAAGCTTATACTTCAAGAACATTTCTAACTGTTTTTGCTTAGTTTTAGGTTTCTCGAAAACTTGATCATTACATTGGATAATGGTATCTGAAGTTAGGATGATGAGGTTTTCTCTTTTATTCTTCAACTCTTGAACAATAGCCTCGGCTTTTTTCTTAGACGTTTCAAGCACGTACTCATCAACTGTATAATCTTTCTTATTAAGGTTTTCTGCAAATTTAGAGGGAATCACAGTAATGTCATTGATCTTCAAATTCTCTGTTAATATTTGTAGCCTTCGTGGAGAAGTTGAACCCAAAATGAAATCATAAGAACGAAGTTTACTGTAAAACGTATGTTCAATCATTCTTCGATGGAGGTTGAATTTGCCAGCTGGGATACAGAAATTGAAGTACTTTTCTTATAACAAATGGTGTCTGCCACTAAGCAATGACCAGGGTTGCTTGTTTTTCTGTTTCCAAATGGATTGCGAAGAGGTGGATGATCAAAAGGAGTGTAGAGGAAAGCAGGACAAAAAGATTTTTACACCTCAAAAGATGAATATAGATACATTGAATACAATCACATTGGCACTTATTAGACTACCTTGCTGATCTGGTTACATTATATGAGTAGGTATATATCATTCATTCCCTTACCTGTAATTCTGCAGACTAATTACAGTTTGAGTAATTGATCGAGTGGACATAAAAATCAATTCTTTACTTTCTGTCACCAACAATCTTGGGTTTGGAAAGAAATAAAATGAAGCTATTATACAAAGAAAACCCAAGAGTACTTGTGTTATATTCAGACACACATTCTCTTGTATTTCAGCAAGCAAAAGGAAAGTCCTCGTCGCTTGCAGTTGAGCTATTGCCCAACAACCAAATCACTCGAGAGAAAAACTTCAGAAACTTGTTAAATCGTGAGGTCCACGGATGTCTTGGTCTAGTCAACATTGAAGACCAAACATTCCTAGCTGTCATTACCGGAGCGATTACCAATGTTGCACATCCTGTCAATTATGAGTCTGTCAACAAGATTTATTCTGTCGAGTTTATTTCATTGTCCAACGATGAATGGGATTTTACCAATTTGGATCCAAACGGATCTGCAATTCCACTTAACGACATTGAAAGTGAAGACAATAATGGTGATTATGTACGAGCAACTCACCCATGTAACGAGATTAGAAAGCTTCTTTCCAACGGTTCCTTCTACTTCTCAAACGACTTTGATCTCACATCTTCATTGCAGAATAGAGGCATCAATTACGATAAGTTGAAGGATGGCAAGCGAGGTGAAAGAAATTCATTTAAATCAGGTGGTGACCATTATCAGACTGAGTACATGTGGAACTCGTTTATTATGGAAGGATTAATTAACTTCAGATCAAATTTGGACCACTACATTCAAGCTATAGTTGATGAGAACAGGTTCTTAACAACTGTCATTAGAGGGTTTGCAAGTACTACCCATTTTTCAAGTGGTGATACTATCACTATTATTTCTAAGCAGTCCTGGAAGCGGGCGGGAACTAGATTCAATGCCAGAGGGATTGATGATAATGGAGCGGTAGCAAATTTTGTTGAGACTGAATTCATTTACAACAATCGCTCGGCAGGTTCTATTTTTGCATTTACACAGATAAGAGGGTCGGTTCCAACTTTCTGGGAACAGGACAGTACATTGATCAATCCAAAAATTACATTAACGAGATCTTTGGAGGCAACTCAACCAATCTTTAATAAACATTTTGCTGATGTTTGTGACAAGTATGGGGTCTGTCATGTTGTTAATTTGTTGTCGAAGACTAAGCCTGCTGAGGTCTCCGTTCTGAGACGCTATAAGGAGCTTTACGAGAAATCTGATCGCAGGGACGAAATAGACTATAGTGAGTTTGATTTTCATCACGAAACTAAGCAAAGTGGTGGCTTTGCCGGAGCAACCAAGATCTTACCGTTATTGCATGATTCATTAGAACAATTTGGTTGGTTCCTCTATGATACTGATCAAGGTGAGATAATTACACGACAAAATGGTGTGTTTAGAGTCAATTGTTTGGATTGTTTGGACAGAACTAATTTGATTCAACAGGTGATTTCTCAGAATGTTTTAAAGTATATTTTGGACTCATCGTCCGGTGAAAACAGTAATCGTGAAAGGGCATACTCAAGTTTTATTGTTAATGGGCATAATACTTTATGGGCGGACAACGGAGATGCCATTTCACAAATTTATACTGGAACAAATGCCTTGAAATCATCGTTTTCCAGATCAGGTAAGATGAACTTAGCTGGCGCCTTATCTGACGTAACCAAATCTGTTTCAAGAATGTATCAGAATACCTTTGTTGATGGTAAAAAGCAATCTACTATTGAAATGTTAATTGGGTATGATACAAAAAGTTCAAAGCCCGTTAAAATTTATGATCCAATCAATGATTATGTCACCGAAAAATTAAAGGAGCAATCCAGAAGTTTTACTTCTTGGGATAACATATCAATTTTTGTTGGGACTTTTAACATCAATGCCCTTGATCCAGACAATAGACACATTGATTTGACTTCTTGGTTGTTTCCTCCTGAGAATATAGAAACAAGTTTACCAGACGTTTTTGCAATCGGTTTACAAGAATTAATTGAGTTGAATGCGGGCTCAATTTTAAATGCTGATACAAATAAGCCATTAAGGTGGGCCAATTTGATTACCTCTCAGTTGAATCTGCAGAATGAGCAATATTTGCTTTTGAGGACGGAATCAATTGCTTCGATGACATTGCTTTTATTTGTGAAGAAATCACAAGTAAGCAATGTGAAGCAGGTTGCTGGCTCTTCCAAGAAAACAGGGTTAGGTGGAATCACTGCGAATAAAGGTGCCTGTGCAGTTAGATTTGAGTTTGGTCTGACATCATTTGCGTTGGTTACTTCGCATCTAGCCGCCGGGACGACCGCCTTGGTTGAAAGGTTTAACGATTACTCTACAATAATGCAGGGTCTAAAATTCACAAGAAATACGATGATATCTGACCATGATCATGTCATTTGGTTTGGAGATTTAAATTACAGGATTTCTCTTCCGAATGATCATTGCAGATCTTTGATTGAAAGTGGAGCATTTGACGAATTGATTGCCGTTGATCAGCTCAATCAAGAAATGGGGCGCAAAGGGGCATTTTATGGATTCAAGGAAGGTGTTGTGAAGTTTTATCCTACGTACAAGTTTGATAAAGGAACTTCGAATTATGATACATCTGAGAAGCAACGAGTACCATCATGGACGGATAGAGTTTTGTTCAAGAGCCAGAAGGGTAAGGTACAATTGAATCAATTAAACTACAACTCAGTTATGAATATTCTTCTAAGTGACCATAAGCCTGTCTATGCAACCTTTAAAAGTGAAGTTGAGTTTATTGATGAAGGAAAAAAGTTGAAATTATACAAATCATTGTATGATGCGTTCAAGTTGGATCATGGAGTTAGAGATGGCTCCCTCTTGGAGTTAACAGACTCTACCTCAGCAGCTAGTACTTCACTGGAAAAGAGCTTTTCAGCTGATGCATTATCCCTGTTAAATCTCCTAGATGATCCGCAGGATTCACCTCCACCATTACCAAAGAGAGATGGAATCAACAGTTTACCTAGGAGAGTCCCCCCACCTCCTGCAAGTAGAAGAGTTCTAAACGATCTTTCTTTTGAAGGAAACCCCAAGCAGCTGTTGCCAAGAAAGCTTCCACCGAAACCCGATTTCAACACTACTAACAATGCGGCTCCGGCCCCACCACCTTCTAGAAAAGTGGCTAATTTACTGAGTGAGGTGAAGACTCCCTTTGGCTTTTCTTCAACGCCATTAATTCCAAGCAGATCCAGCTCTACTACCCCAATTAATGACTTGGCCAAGATATCTATTAAATCCAGTGGGTCGGAGAGCCTGCATCAACCACTCAAACCATTAATTCCTACTAAACCTACTGCATTTGTATCTAGCAAGACTACAAAAACAGGAAAAGATGAAAGTCAAACAGATACAAGGTTACATTCGAGTAGTGATATATCTCTAAAATCTTCTACTGGACCACAGCCAGTTTTAAAGAAAGATAGCGATACCGCTTCTTCAACACTGTTGACCATGTCTGATTGGAAACCTTTAATTCCGAAATAGATAGTTAATACAGCTTCTCATTCATCTAAACTAGTTTTGGCTCTTGGATGTTGGTATCTATGCGTACGTTGGCCTGTGTTTCGATTATCAGGTCGTGAAAGAATGTCTGGGACCATCGATCTTGCTCTCAAAATTTGATCTTCCACTCAAAATCTTGGGCATGTTCTTCGACGCGGCGCGAAACTGTTCACCAGCCTTCGGCGAATGTTCCAATATGTACTTTCTGTAAGCTTTTAGGAGTTCCCGGATTTCGTTGTCAAGTGCGCGTGGGCGCTTGTCTTTAACGATCTTGTGGAATTTCTCGAAACGTAAGGGATCTTTAGTGGTTTCAAAGATATCAACGTCAAAAATTCTTTGCAAACTGATGTGTGGGAGGAGGAAGTGCGTAAACCATGTGTACCATATTCTAAGTTCCTCGCCACGCATCTTGTAATAACTTTGGTCGTTGAAATCAAAGTTCACGTAGCCTTGAGTAACGATATTCACAATCACTCGATGTTTGCGCTCAATTCGATCCAAGAATTTGTTCGAAACCAGAATGGACATTGGAACCAGATCGTCAAACATGGGGAGTGAGTTGATGTACTTCAAGAGCGCCTTGACGTGCTTTTTCGCATCTACGAGCGGATTGGCGCCGCTCCCGCTAGGGTGGTACACAATTAGCTTTTGGGTGAGGTAGATAGCATGTATTTTCCTGTAGTTTTCTTATTTCTTCCTTCAACGTCACCATCTCGGCGGCCAGTTTGGCGAGCAACTCATTTTGGGCAGTAAGGGACTCATTGAGCTTCAGTAAAGATGGAGCAGATGGTTTCGGGGACTTGGAAGAAATAATTCGCAGCAAAATAAACGATAGCAGAAGTTGGGATCACGTGTAAAAAAACGTGATGGAACCTATTGACTCTTGTTGAATAGTAAAATGAATACTATAGTAAATTCTCTAGTAATTGGTGCAGAATGCGCTCGACTGGCTAATTTAGTAGTATAGTGAAGTTGACTTGTTGTCGGAGGACAGGGAAGAAATTAGAGTAGATTGTAGAAAGTAGCGATATGTTGGATCGTATAGAAGACCATTACAAAAGCTATTTTCTAAGCTAGTTTAACGCAGGTCGTGTCTAGCGGAGTTGAAAATATCTTTCTAACCTTCCATACAAATTATCCATAATTAAGTTGTTGGTCGTGTATATGTTCAAAAATAGGGACAAAACATACATACGACAAACCGTGATGTCGATTCTTCAAATTTGGTAATGAGTTCAGGTTCAAAAAGAATAAAGTTCGTGTCTATTTCAGTACCAGTATTGTATGGGAATAATGCTGTTCGATTGACTCCAGAAATGCGAACAGCGGATACTCCTGCGGATCATACACACGAATGGACAGTTTTTTTTAAACCTGTTTTGAACAACATAGATTTAACTCCTTTAATTAAAAAGGTTACCTTTAAACTACATGAGACTTATGAGAATCCAGTGCGATCAATAGAGAAGCCACCTTATCAAGTTACAGAGACTGGCTGGGGTGAATTTGAAATCATAATAAAGCTACACTTTCACTCTGGCCAAGAATTGGGCATCAATGAGAAGAACTTTCAAATATTTCACGGCTTGAAGTTACACCCGTTTAACCCTCAAATTTCACCTAAAGAAAATGGCGAGGTTAATTCTGTTTTGTATGACGAATTGGTATTTCAGGAGCCTACAGAAAAGGTTTTTGAGATACTAACTCAGAAACCTCTGAATTTATTGTCTTACAAACTAACGAGTCCTGATAGAAGAGATCAAGAATACATCAGAACTGACGAGATCGACGAGTTGGCTCGTTTAGATGTTTACATAAACAAAGTGAAGGAAGAAATTGAACATCAAAGAAATGAATACAACGATCTAGAACAAGAAAAACTTGCATTATTACAATAATTCCCAATCACTCAAAAACATTCATATACTTTTTGTATCCAGATATATTACAGGCACCCATAGCAGGTGATATAATCGTCAATATATAATTTCAACTGAGTGAGGTCAATTCCAAAAATAAGATGAGATGCTACCCGGTCCTCTCTTACATACCACCCTTTATGGAGCAAACATCGATTCACATTACTTAGAATTAATGGACTAGCGCTCCTGATTTGGTTCAAATTATCAATTATAAACAAGTAGTCTAATGGATATTGACCACCTCCAATTGGGTCCTGTACTTTAAATTCAGACATTAACAACTTACATTGCATATCATTTGACACCCTTAATTCAGCGCTTTCCATGTTTGCGGTAATATAGATAACGGAATCTTTCCATACTGAGGGAAGCATCTGGCTAATAAAGTTGATTTGTTCTCTGCCTTGAACACCCAAAAAGAAAAGGAAGATTATTCCACTTTTAATGGTTTTTCGCTTGGACAAGGACTGGGGATGATAATGGCTGTTATCTTCCGTATCGTATGCCAGCTTCTGTATCGCATCCAATATCTCAATTGCATGTAGACTTAATTTAGTAGGTGAGTACTGGTGTAAGGATCCGAATTTTGATTGTTTTCTGACAAGCTGTTTCTTTGTAGGATTAATGAACTTGCCCGTTGCAAATACATCTCTGCATGTATATGGATATTCGTTTGCTGTTTCAATATGACGCTTCATAAGCTGAATGATAAGTTTAATAAATTAGATCATTGCTGAACTGACACTCCACTTTTAAAAAAAATAGTCAGCTGTGTGGAGAAGTTACACAAAACAATCCGAATTGACCGCGTTCTTTTCGATGGAGGCTTGTACTCAAAGCAACAAAATCGTATGATATCTATGATGCTTCTTCAAGCTAATATTGACGAAATTATGATCTTGAATTCATTCCAATGTGTTCTTAAAGAAAATATTAATCATATATGAAACTTTAGTAAATTTCACATAAATCGAACAAAAATGAAAAATTTATGAAAATTACAAAACATGATAATTCTCACAAAAAATCGGAACATTAACGAAGAGTTGACAAAGAACACACCAACTATACCTAAGCCAAATTACAAGCATACAATATAAAATACAAACAAAAATAAAATTGAAATTAAAAATCATAAGACAATGAGGCGCTTCTAGTTTGAGTAGGCTTGCACCAGCATTCGAATGCACAGCATTGTACGTACATAGCTTCGATATTGGGCAACTTAGTATATATTGTCATACATAGTGAGGTATAGAAATTCATATGTCGCCAACCACGCATGCCACCACGGTGTAGCGTATCCATGTTGACTAGCATTGCACCAGCATTCGAATGCACAGCATTGTACGTACATACCTTCGATATTGGGCAACTTAG